>CM046353.1:3868384-4258304 GCA_025403435.1 Artocarpus heterophyllus
ATCTCGTCACAAACTTATCGTCGGTGCCGTTGTCGTCGCTATCTCGCCATCACCGTCGCACGTTGTCGTAAGCTGTCATGAGAGAAAGTTGGAGGGAGGAGAGGAGTTTTTTTTTTCTAATTTGGGTTAGAATTAGGTTTTTTGATTTGAGGTTGATTAAATTTGGATAAAATTAAAAAACTACATAATAAAACTTTAAAAAATGCTAAAATACTATTTATTAACATGTAGATAACATGAGGAGGATTTTATTAACATGTAGGTTTGGTTTCAATATTTTTGTTATTTAATGCAGTTTCTCAAAAGAGACTATGTAGCAAATAACAAATAGATAACATGAGGAGGATTTTATGGTCGTCAGCTAAATCGGTGCTTTTATACCTAAAACGAATACTACATCCAATTTAGCTAAAAAAAGAATAAAAACCAAACCACACCTTTTAATCCTTACCTTTATTCCATTGAAGTTTAAAAATTTTTCTTAGTCATCATTAGGGCCGACAATTTTGGACATAACACGATGACACGATATAAAAACGACACGAAATAAATAAGTTTTGACTGCACGTTTATTATTTGGGCCATAAATGAGTTCGTACGAATAACACAAAAATAAATTGGCTGAATTTATGCTAACACGTCTAACATGCCTTAACATATTTAATTAAACGGGTCGTCGACGTGTTGACACGACGCGACATGACTCGTCCATTTATAACACATTTAAACTTAAAAATAAAACTATTTGAAATATTTGTAGTAGGTTAGTATTAATTAGTTATTGTGTTTTTGTTAATTTTTTTATTAGCTTTTTTTTATTTTTTTAATTTTTAGTTAACTAGGTCATAAATGTGCCATATACGTATTGTTATCATGTCAATCCATCACGGCATGCTTAGTAATCGTGTGAATCGTCTTGTGTTATGTTACGAGTGCCATAGGCGTGTCATGTTTGTATTTGCATTTCTGACACATTTATTAATCGTATCATGTTCATGTTTGGCCTAATTGTGTCGTGCTGTAAACATGTTAACACGAACACGATTTTGCCACCCCTAGTCACCATCAGATAATCACTATATATGATTGATTCTAACCGTTTACCCACTTTTAAAGTTGGACTTCATGTTTTTTTTTCATAATGATTTCTTCTTTTAAGGAATTTATATATGTTGGATTAGTAACCATTCAAACCATTAATAAAACTGCACTTAAGTATAATTATGTCATGATAAATCTCATTTTACTATATTTATATAATATTTCAAAATCTTTGTACTCAAATTTTGCTACATATGTAGCTTACCCTAAAGATTAATAGCACATTTTGCAGCAAAAAATTTTAAAACCCTAAATACCCTTACCTAGAAATAGCTTAGTTGCGCGCTCGTCAAATGAAGCCATCTCTGTCAAGAGTACAAGTTCATCAGTTCTTTCCTGTCTTCCCCGACGGTAAGCCCAGGGTTTCCAAATTAAAAGGGTGATTGGTATAATAGTTAAAACTATTGGTTAAAAATGTAAGCATATTAACATGTAAGAGCTTTACATTATACTAATTTTTTTGCTTTTACTGTAGCATATGAGAGCTTGATACTGTTTTTTACCGAAAAGTTAGTTAGAATCAATAAATGCCAAACCTTATAAAAAAATAAAAAATAAAAAGTAAATTCAATAAATCATTACATGATATGTATAATCAAACTATAAGATGTCACTCGTGAAGATGCTGCAACTGGTGTACCGCGCTTGCCGACCTCGTAAAGCTCTCCTAAGTCTGCTAGCATGACTATTAATTTGAGTTAATTGTATACAGTGTATGGTTATATTCATATATTTTTACTGTTTTGCAAAACCAATGGTAAATAAATACGAACCTTATTTTGTTAAAATATAAAGTAAAAACAAACAAATATTAATTTATAAGCATATTGTATCACCCCATTTGATAGATAAATGGTCAAGTTAATGGTTAAGAATCTGATAAATTGATGCTATTTGTTTGGTTATTTTGTCTCTATATAAGGGCTGTTGATTACTGAATTCAAGTGTTATTTGTGTTTATTGTCCTTCCTATGTAAAAGTGTAATATAGACCATGGCAGAGGGATGTCACTTTAACCAGGCCTAAGTAGCACTGTTCTTATGTTTTGATTTTTTTGAATAACCAACCGGGGAGGGCCACGTCTGCTGCCTTGCTGCTTTACAAATACGTGAACAAAACTGATCCTACAAGACCTTTGAGGTGAGGCGGGCGTTGACCGATAGCGTCCGTGGTTTGATTTTTCAGAACCACTTGTGATAAAGTTGATTAGGTGGAGGCATCAAGCCGAGTTTTGGACATCACAGGTTATGCCAGAACCTATCTGGCAAAGATTACTTGGCAAGCACTACCATTTATAAATAATCTTGCTCTCGCTCGGCCTTTATCGTATTGTTTTGAGCGTTTTTTAAAATATGTTTGTGTGTGTTTTTTGAGATAAAAATTTTAAAAATATAATTAATATAATTTTTAAAAAATTATTATTTTTATTTATTTTAAAAATATTATCAAACGAGCTTTTTAAGTTCGCGACAAGATGTACTTTGAAGTAATTCTAAAAATTTTTGCTTATTTGATTATTGGAATTATTCATGTGTTGTTTCTGATTTTCTTTCCTTCTTTCTTTCTTTTTTTTTTTTTTGGTGTCTGTAGGTGCCGGTTCTAAGGATTACAAATATTCCTAATGGATTTAGGCAGTAAAAAATTCTACAAGATTTAAATGGTATTGTTTCAGTTATCTAGATTTTTCTTGAGGAATTATGTACACTAGGAAGTGTACAAACATTATCATGGATGACTAAGGCACACATCTACCTTCTATCGATATAGATATGAGTTGTATGATTTGAATTGTGTGATTTAAAGTACTATCCAAATTAAAGTTTCAATGTATAGTCAAAGTGTTGATTTAAATAGATAATAAACTTGAAATTTGTGTTTGGATATATAGTAGAAAAAAGTATTGATTGATTAACTAATCTAACAAAACCCAATGTTTATAACATACTCAAAATCATACTCAAAATTCCCACATAAAACAATTAAACTTTTAAAAATTTCAAGATCACCTTTTCTACTATATATTAATGTTATTTTAAATATGATTTAACTTAAAATTACAAAAATTAAATTATTCAAATAATTATTTCTATTATTTTGAGAATTTTTAACTTTTTAAGATTGATTTTGTTTAGTATTTTAATTTAATAATAGTTTAAATTGTATTAAGTAAAAATTATAAAAGGTAATTTTGGTTTTTTAGATGGCATATTATTGAATGAATAAAAACTAAACATCATAAAAAAATAGTGATTTTGCTTTATTGCCTTTGAAATATAAGAGTTGTCATTTTAAAAGGATGAGATAATATTTTAAAAAATTGATCAAATTATTATTATAGAGTATTAGAGAAATATTCAAATATTAGGAGAGTGAATGTACAATATGCAACAAATAAATTTTTTGTTTTGGCCACAACTAATTAAGAGTTGGAAAGAAAGAGAATTGTTAAAATGGTCACAAATTAAAGTGAACAATTAGATAAAAAATAACTAAATTATAAAATACTCAAGATTTTTGGTGTTGATATAAATCATATAACCATTTTTAATTTAATTTAATGTTTTATATTTTAGAAAAAAAATTACTTAAGGCTCGTGTATGCTACTAGTATATATACACACGTATACATATATTAGTTTTCATTTTTTTAAGAAAATATCTTTTGCATTGTAAATGAGGTTAAATGAAAAATAAGCAAACTGAAAAAGGAATTTGATTGTATCTTAACTTAAACGCATCTTCTAGGACAAGGAAAAAAACAGAAAGAAAATGCATCATTATCATATTAGAATTGTTGCACCAAACCTTAATTAGATGCAAAGGAATGTTAACATCAAATGGTTACAAATAGTGGTTGAAATCTCCTAGTTTTAGGTGGTTAGGTTGCCGGAGGCCACAAAAAATATGAAAGAAATGGTATTATATGCGCTCCTTATAGATATAATACACATTTCATCATAACCTTTGTCCCCATCCTCTAGTTTAAAATTAATTGAATATTCCCCCTAAGAAGGTTACAAAAATTCTTAGCAGAAAGTAAATAAATATGGCATATTGAGAGGGCATTATTTACAATTTTTTCAGGGAAAAACAAGAAATTTATTTTTCCTGCTTAAAAATTAAATTAAACATAAGTTATGGGCATGAAATCCAGTCACGAACCTTTTTGTTAAAAAAAAAAAAAAGGTCCTTTAGCCTCAAATTATACCAAACAATTTTGAAGAAGCGCAAGTGCAAAGGTCATGTAAAAAATAATATATCAATTGTACGTGTTGCCTTAAAAAAAAAAAAAAAAGGGTTTGTTTGGTACATAGGTTCGAAATGATATGGTTTATAGTTTTATGGTTTGAACTGTGGTATTTAAACTATATGGTTTAAATGGTATTTTTAAACTGACATTTGAAATGCAAAGATTTAAAACAAAAATAAAACATCTTATCAAGTTCCAAACAAGAACTGGTGTTTAGAAAGCTGTAGCTTGTGAAAGGAAAATGAGAATGAGAATAGTCTAGACTGTAGAAAATGGTTCATACCCTATAAACTTGAGGGAGGATAAAGTTTGAATCTTGGGACTTTTGCCGGTTTAAAACCGCCTCCATGATTTAAACCAGTTTCAGTTATTACTTCATTAAACGTCAGTTTGAACCGCTTTTATGGTTTAAATTGTCTTAAATAGTTTTGAACCTATTAGAGTGTTTGGAAAAGTAGTTCAAAGCAATGGTTTGAATTGTGAACGATATAAAACTCTCACATGTTGTAGTAAAAAAGCTACAGTGTATGGTTTTCACATGCTTTAGTTCTCAAAGCTAAACGGATTGTTTGCGCTACTCTCCCAAATACCTTAGAACCAACGCCTATAAGTCTTTCTACTTTATGATTTAATTTCTCAATTGTACATGCTATTGAGACTCGAATAAAATCTAAAATTTACATCTGTTTAGTTGAATAGACATGAAAGTACAATGGTTACCCAAATTCTTACACCCGTTAATTCGTGGCCAGGGTCTGCCCCAAAATTTCTATAAGATCTCAAACAATCTTTAATTCATATCTGAATGTTGAAAAAATCTAATGGTCCAAAATCATACTTCCAAAAAAAAGTCCAAAATTTAAAGCATGTACAAGCATAGTGTGTGTGTGTGTGTATATATATATATATACACGTACCTCCACATTATATTGTTTATAATCCATGCCTATAACGTACAAAAAAGATGGTCCATAAATTTGGTGCACAACACACATACATGAAGGAAAGAGGGAAGCATGCACATATTAATTTATGGATGTCATTTGCATGCAAAAAAGCCAATGGTCCAATTCCCAATTCAATACGTCTTCTGAATTTGTCCAACATCAATGTGATGAAAGGTGATTGTCACCCAACTCAATGAAACCCATCAAAATGTTTGGGGGCATATACACAAATGCATTATATATATAGATAAATATATACATATGTATATATATATATATATATTGCAATTAAACCCCGTTATATCTCTCTCTCTTCAAAATTTCCCTTTAAGTGCAAGCAAGACTTCATCTACCTTAGTTAAACTCTTTTATTTTTCACAACTGTGCCCACAAGATTGGCTTCTTCTCCAGAAAATTGTTGTGGGTTATGTCTAAGCAACTTTTACAGCTACGCAAAGTTTATTTAAGTGGTGGAACCATTTTGCCTTCAATATGGGTCTCTTGAAATAGACATCCTCTGACATTATTTATTTCTTTATTTCTTTATTATTCACATTACAGGTTTTTTTTCTTTTTTTTTTGGAAGGGCATTATATGGGTGTTTTATACACCAACACTCTATGTAGCTTATCAACTGTGAATTTCCCTTTTTTGATGCCTAAATAAATGGAATATTGACCAAAATTCACCTATTTGTTTGTTGTGTTTTCAGTTACTGTGGGCACCTTTTTCTTTTGAGAAATTGTTGAGTATGGCTGAAATCCATGTAAAGAACACTGAGATTTATGTGTCAGGCTGAAGAGATTGACAAATTTTTTTCTTTAAGAAAAAAAAGAAGAAAAACAATAGTAATAGAGGGTAATATACTTGGACAATAAGGCAGTGGCAAACTATTTTAGTGTAACATATATTTCACGAAGAAAGAGCTCATAAACCTTAACTAATTATGTGAGATTAACTTGAAATCAATAAATTCTCGAGAATAATGAACAGTCATGCTACTTACTAAATGAAAACTGGTTCATGCAACGGAACGAGGCGTCTTACAACCCTACTAAATGATCGATTGTTATGTAATGCAACTTCGTTTTAAGGAACAATTGTTATGGTGTTCACTCTATTCATTTTTTATTTTTTTCTAGATGAACACATAAAGGTTCTCTTCTCTGTTATAATTTCTCTGAAAGGCTTTTTTGTCTCTGGTTGCAAGAAGTAGAATCTGCCAATTATAGGAAAGTGATATTCTCTTAATTGTAGTAAAATGGTGCTTATTGTATTGTTTTGTGGAATTTCTTTTCTAGACAACTTAAAATATATGGTACCGAACATTTTTTTTTTCTCCGCCGAACGGTTATTCCGGTAATTAACCGTTCGGCAACGTTTTTAAAACCGTGTGATGGTATATGTATTGATTCATGATGTTCTCTACAAATCCAAATGAAGAGATGACGTCATGAAATTTCAAATACCACTTACGGGAGGCCTGCTTCAACCCATATATGGATTTCTTAAGCTTACATACCAACTGCTCATCATTACTAGAGGAGAATCTTTTGGTTGTTTTATATAACCCTCTTCCTCTAGTTTATCATTGAGAAGCGCCTTTTTTATGATTTTTATTTAAATTATTACTTCTCTGACGAACGATACATTACTGGAACGCAAAAAGAATCCTAATCAATGAGGAAGGGCATGAGCGATCTGATTTTAATTGCGTAAAGGGTTGGAATCTGAATAAAACAAAATTAAAATACTATTTTTTTTCCTTGAACTGAAATTTATTTTCCAGACCACAAATATGCAATAATAATAGTATATTAAAGCTTTAAAACGCACAGCATTATTAGTTGAAGATTAGTAATCACCAATATGGGCATCTTTTGATCCTGACTCTATGCTTACCCGTTCTTTCGTAGCTGCAGATCAATTAATGAAAATTATTTCATCAATTCGTTTGGTGGGAGAGGAAAATTAAAAAAAGCATTGGAATTTCAGTTAAGCATAAGACAACCAGCTCTTCATTTCCATCCTAAGAAAGATCCACAAACTTTCAACTTTTTTTAATTATTTATTTTAGTGTCATGGAAACCAAAAAAGATATTTTTTATTTATAGTTATCTATTTTTTAGCTGTTAATCTGATAGATTTATAGAGAAATATGATTTTGATTAAATTTAAATATAATTTTGATTAGATCTAATAGTTTTAAAACATTAATTTATTGATGAGTATTTATTTTTTCAGCTGTTAAAATTAAAAAATTATTTTTTATCAGATTTTAAGGGTTTCAAAACGTTCAGCACGGTGAAAGTTTTCATGGAAAAAATCCCAAAGAAAACATTTTAATTGCCTCTGCACTTGCTACACAAAAAAAGAAAAAAAGAAACAACAATTTTTTGGGTTCGTGGTGGCAGAAGCTCATTGGCGAGCACCAAATGTGTACGTGTATCTACAGTAACCGGGTCCGATCACACTGGTCCGTGAAATTCTTAAATACTAACGGCGATTGCGCGGGCTCGCAGTTACTGCTGTCACACTACAATTTTCTCTCTCACTCCTCTTTTCTCTCTCTATCTCTCTCTAGTGTAGCCAGCTCTCCCTCCCTCTCTCTCTATACTTCATGAGTTTTTCTCCGTGTCCAAGGCAAGAGGCTCAACAATATGTACACATCTTTATGATGAAGAAAATGGTTTTGTCAAGAAATGAAAGTTAGAATTAGCTACAAAATATCAACCAAAGCTCAACACAGATACTTTCTCAGGTTTTGATACTTTTGATTCACAGTTTTTTCTTCTTTGTTTCTTTCTTTGTTTTAATTTTTTTTTCCCTTGACTTCATTTGCGTTTTGCGTTTCTGTTTATGATCGTTTTAGAGGGGAACGATGCAGAGGCTCTTAACAGCTCATGATTTGACTTTTTCATGTCATGATCAATGTGAAATGCCTTTCCATATACGTTTTTATATTTTTCATTTTGTAATTTTCCTACAGAAAGATTATTGCTGTTCCATTTCTGGGTTTTTTTTTTTTTTTTTTTTTTTTCAGTTAAAGCTTATTGAAAAATTACAGAGGCTTTTGTTTGATTAACGTTTTATGTGTTTATTTTTATCTGTCTTTTTTTTTTCTTTTTTAATTTTTTTGGTGGGTATTTCAGAAGCCGATCATTTGGCCTGAGATGGGGAAGAAAGGCAACGGTTGGTTCTCTTCTGTGAAGAAAGTTTTCAGACCTTCTTCCAATAAGGACTTACCGGCAAAAAAGGTAACAATTTTTTTTTTTTTTTGGTCTTTTGAGGAAAGGAAAAAGGTAAATTAATCATTTTTCCCATTGAACAATGTTGTTACAATTATTTGTTACAAAAATTCCATTCCCAAAACAGACCAAAAAATTTCCAAATATATAATCTAAACCCAATCATGGTGGTGCAATTATTTTTTCCAAAAAGATCTTTGTTTTTTTGTCTATTTGCTTAACTTCTTTTTTTAAAAAAAACTTGAAAACAATACTATAGTCTTGCATACTTGTTCAGAGTTTAGATCACTGTGAAACGGGTACAAAGAATGCCTAAATGTGAAATCAAAGGCTGTTCATATAGCCAATGTAATATCTCTTCTATGCTGATTATGTTATAATCTAACAAAAAAAAACCCAAAATTGTGACGAATTTAATTTGATTTATTTATGAACGTGTGGCTGACCAGAAGTACTATTATTCATCATTTCAACATCAAAAAAATGTACCAGATAACTTGTTTAACACACACCCTTTAGAGGTGGAAAAATTGTCTTTCCCATTTATTATTATTATTATTATTATTATTATTATTAACTTTATCGAAATAAATGATGAGAAAGTAACGTCGTCATGCATTACTTGCTGTAAAAAAAAAAGGTTAAAGGGGGGCTACCCTTTTGCCTCGTTTAGAACCATAAATACAAAGGTGCTTTATGGTCCCCTCCCTTCCAATTGGACCATATAATGTTGCAAGACTGGTGACACATTGTTTTCACTCCACCTAAGCCACCACATCCTTCATTTTCATCATCATGTGCTTCTTACATGTTTGGTTTCAATCATTTCTAAGAAAACTTCTTGTCTGTGGAAGGAATGTCATGCTAATTTCTTATTATGGATATATAATTTACTTTCTAGTTTGTTTTCTAGTGCCACACAAAAAAGCAACATTTTTTGTTAAATGGATTTCTAACTATTGTATAATTTGATTTTAGAAGGACAATGTGGTTAAACGACAGCAGCAAGATGCTCCAGAAGTCGTGTCGTTCGAACATTTTCCCGCGGAGAGTTCCCCGGACGTGACAAACGACGGGAGCGCTTTGTCGACCCCGGTGACGGAAGACAGAAGCCATGCCATTGCCGTCGCAGTGGCAACTGCTGCAGCTGCAGAAGCTGCGGTCGCAGCAGCACAAGCGGCAGCTAAAGTTGTTCGTCTAGCCGGTTATGGGCGTCAGTCTAGGGAAGAAAAGGCTGCAACACTCATACAATCACATTACAGAGGCTATCTAGTAATATTGCTTTCTTTCTCTTTTTTCCTCACACAAACACAAAGATTGCAGTAATTACTTGCTTCTCGTTTGTTAAAATGTATCTCCATTATCTTGTTGCACTAGATAAGATGTGGGACGACCAAACTTTATCTTGTTGCACTAGATAAGATGTGGGACGACCAAACTTTATCTCAATTCTCATGTATTCATAAGCATTTGCTAAGTTATGCTATTGAGAGGTGAGGGATTACTCTCCCATGACGAGCTACTATAGTTCTAGTCTATAATCGAGTAACTAATTGTAAATATTTCATCAATTTGTAATAAAAATTCTGTTTTGTACTATTTATCATTATTGACAATACAATTACCACATGTGTGACAGTTTAACAAACTGTCACACAGCAAAATAAAATAATTTTTTTTTTAATTATGTGACTGTTCCTTTTTATTTGCGAATATATGTTAAACTTCATAAGTGGTGAGGAATATCAGTGCTAAAAAGTATGTGAACTAACTCGCAGGCTCGGCGTGCTTTGCGGGCATTGAAAGGATTGGTGAGGCTGCAGGCTTTGGTGAGAGGGCACAACGTGAGAAAGCAAGCACAAATGACAATGCGGTGCATGCAAGCGTTGGTGCGGGTACAGGCAAGAGTGCGAGCACGCAGGCTCCAACTAGCCCACGAGAAGCTGCAGAACAAGGGGCTGGACGAGGAAGGAACCGGAGGAGGACTAGAAGCGCAAAAGCTGAAGAGCCCCTTGAAGAAGCCCGAAATGGCGAAGGTCACGAGGGATGGTCATGCTAGGCATCAGAGGCAACAAAGTGCAGAGAAAATCAAAGACTATTTGTCCGAAAGACATGACGCCGTCATGAAAAGAGAAAGAGCCCTTGCTTATGCTTTTGCCTTCGAGGTCAGTCAACTAGTTAGTCAGCATGATACAAAATGTTAATTGGAAACATCCCAACACGTGACAAAAGGGGGAAAGAAGCAGAGGAAACAAAAACATGTTATGGCGCTATATAAAAAACACCCCAATTATTACTCGTTTCTTGTAATATAATTAAAACTTGTGACGTTTTCGTCCTTACAATTTTTTTTATAGCTCAATTTGTAGTAAATTTAAGGGTTAATTGGGAAAAAAAATGGGGACAAACTTGATCACCTTAAACTTATAGATTAATGATAAATAACAATACTCTTAATAACATCCCAATAGTAACACATGCCAAAATGTTGAAAAAATCACAAATTGACGCGTGATAAAATGTTGATTTCTTTTCCCCCTTCCCCAAAAATTGATGAAACGTTAGATTGACATCATATAACAAATGTTATACTTCATACTGAACTTTTTTAGATTTCATCATTTTTTTTGCTCTGAAATTTTTAACGATGTTTAATTTATGAAATTTGATTTCTGTTATTTTTATTATTAAAAAAATTTAAAAACAGCAACAGCAGCAACAACACCAACAACTGCTGCAGACGATGATGGATGGCGGTAGCGAGTTTGGGCCCCAAACAAGCCAGCAGGAGAAGGCCCAAGGGGGCTGGAACTGGCTCGAGCGGTGGATGTCGTCCCAGCCCTACCACGGCCACGGACGCCTGTCTGACCCATTTGACACCTCTTACGTCACTCTCACTACCACCAACCATGACGATGACGCCGCATCCGAGAAGACCGTCGAGATGGACATCGCCGCCGCAGCTTCGGGCTCCACCAACATCAATATGGGCCCACTTGATTCTCGGCAACGTATAGGAAGCCCAAACAACGTCCCGAGCTACATGGCCCCGACCCAATCCGCTAAGGCCAAGGCCCGAAGCCAAGGCAATGTGCTCAAGCAGCAGCGAAGCCCATCTACTCCCCAGTGGAACCCGTCCGCTAGGAATTGGAAAGGAGGCTTGGTAGTTGGATCGGCCCTTGATTCGTCGAGTTCGGGTGGTGGAACGGCGGCCTACCAGTTGCTGAGAAGCCCAGGCCCAAAAAACATTGGAATGAGGCGTATCGTGGGCTGCAGCCCAGATTCCCCTAGTGCTGGTGGTGATGATTGGTCCTTGCCTTTAAGTGTCCACGGTGTAAGACAGGACTTTGATTAACCGTGACGTTTCCGAGCTTAATTTCAAATGTTGTGATGGAACTCTACTTGTATTTTGTTTGTCAAAAACGTTTATATTTTATTAATCTTTGTTAGTTAATTTATTGTGTTGTAAACGACAATGGAGTTGACCGTCGAGGATTTGGTGAATATGATCATATGTAAATATTTTTTTCTTTTTCCCAATTTTGCTAGTCGTTTCTTTCAACATATTTTTGCTTTGAATGTCGAACCAATATTATTGTGTATTCAGCTCGATTGATAGTTTCCTTCAGTTTTTTTGAAGGACAAAATATTTTTGATTTAAGATAAGTAAGATTTTTCCTTTTTTAGATTTGGAGACAATTAATCACTTGTTTGAGTGTTTTTTTTTTTAAATTTACTTGTTAAAAAAAAAAAAAAAAAAAACAAGCCTCCTCCATCGTGGATCACGTGATGAGTGATGTTCGAGAGCCTCCTATGCAGGGTGGCAAAATCGTGTCGTGTGACATGTTTGTGTCAGCATGTTTACAGCACTACATGATTAGGCCGAACACGAATACGAACACGATATGATTAATAAACGTGCTAGAAATGCAAACATGAACAAGACCCGCCTGTGACACGTGTAAGACTGCACGACATGATTAACAGGATTACTAAATAGGTCATAACGGGTTGATACGATAACAACACATATATGACACGTTTATGATCTAGTTTATTAAAAATTAAAAAAAATAAAAAACTTAAAAAATCAATAAAAAAAATTAACAAAAAGCACAATATTTAATTAATACTAACATGCTATAAATATTTTAAATATTTTTATTTTTAAGTTTAAATATGTTATAAATAGGTGGGTCGCATCGTGTCATGTCAACACGTTCACGGTCTGTTTAATTAAACGTGTTAAGACGTGTTAGCAAAAATACAACCTGTTTATTTTTGTGTTATTCATATTTTTATAACCATTTAATAAATATACAGTCTAAATTATTTATCTCGTATCGTTTTTTATCGTGTTATTGTGCATTCTTCGAAATTGTCAGCCAGAGTCCTGGGAGTCAGCTTTCTTGGTACAGTCTATCTTTTTTCCACGTGGTGTCTTAAATTTGTGCCACGTTAACTTTCCGAAACAGCGCTCTCAAATCAGCTTCCTGACGCGAAAACCGTGTACAAAAATATCTTGAACGTCTTTTGCCAAAACAGAAAACAAAATCCAGTTTCGTACCAGATCCTGCCACATCATACCATTGCAACACGTGGAAGAATCATGCACATTTTCAGTTTGACCTTATTCAGGGTTGGTCCGCAGAGGAGTCACTTTCTTCTTCGGTACCTTTTCTGGATCTCGTGCAGAATCTCTCTTTTATTGCTTTTCGAGAATCAATAATAACAAACAGGTGAAGCTTAGTTCTTTTTGTTCCTTGCCACTATCAACTACCACTCTTCACGACGATCCCTGTTAAGATTGGTTTGGTAATGTGACAAAGGAATTGGTTGCTAGAGTAGAAAAGGTGAATAAATTCAATGAGCAACACACATGATGAGTAGCTCCTTTGTCCAAAACCCATGATTGTGAAGAAATAGAAGATTTGGAAGATCTTAAAGAGGAAGAAGAGACAATACCACTGAAGTAGCTAATTGAGGATCCAGGTTATTGCGATTCAGTGGAAGCATTAGTTGTGCCCTGCAACCGCAAGCTCAAGAGGGCAATGAGTTGCTCACATTGAGAAGGGTCAATGAACTTGGAGAAGTTTCAGACGAATCTGATCTTTCATTTACTATAGAGGCTATTTGATTGATGTGAGCTTTGGTCGGTGTGGGCTTGGTTTTTGGTTTATAACCAGGTGGGTAACAATGAAGTTTGTAGCACCTGTCAACAGTGTGACCCTGCATACTACAATGAGAACAGAGAGGTTTTTCTCGCTTTGGTTTAGCATTATGATTGCTGCACTAAGGTTGTTGCAGTGGAATTTGAAGTGGAATTCATAGAGCATGCCTTTGCAGAGACATTGGGATCACTGAAAACGGATGAATCTGAGTTCAGGCCATAGCTAATAGAGCGTTGTCGTTCTTCTTGAATGACCAGAGAAACACCTTTGATAGAGGGGGCAAAGGACTCATCATCAGGATTTGAGCGCGTGTTTGAGCATAAGATTCATTGAGTCCCATGAGAAATGGCATAGCATATTCTTGTTATTGAAAATCCATTCAGAGTTTCATTCCTCCACAATGACAAATAGGCACAGGCTGATATTCTTTGAGTTCATCCCAAAGAATTTTCAGCTTGGTAAAATATCCATTAACATCAAGAGATCCTTCATTGAGAGCAATTAGTTGTTTCTTGATTTGGAAAACACGAGGACCATTGCTTTGGTGAAAACGGTCACGAAGATCAGTCTAGACATCAGAAGCATTCTCAATGTACAAAAGACTATCTGCTATTTCTCTTGAAACAGAATTGAGAATCCAGGAAATTACCATGCTATTACAATGATTCCAAACACCAAAGAGAAGATGATCAGAGGTTAGGCGATCAATGCTTCCATCAACGAAACCAACCTTGTTCTTTGCGGTAAGTGCCATAAGCATGGCACGACTCCAAGTGTTAGTAGTTAGATCCAGTCAAATGGTGTGAGACCAAAACCAGGCCTGGATGATCACCATTATGCAGATAGAAAGGACTGCCAGAATCTTCCATTGATGATGTATTTGAGGTGCCGACCACTTGTCTGTTGTGGACGTTTTGGTTGTCTCCTCGAGCCATCATGTAAGAAGAATAGAAAGAAAAAAAAAAGAGGCAACGGAGCAGAAAATTTTCTCTGATACCATATTAGAGAATATCAAAAAAAGTAAACAATTGAGGAACATTCTCAGTATTTTCACTCAATGAAAAAAAAAAAGCAGAGAGCTATATATATATATATATGCAATAATGGAGCAAGTTTTATAACAAACCTTCAGCTCATATTAATATTTACAAAATAAAGAAAAAAACAAATGAAACAGAGGAAAGTAAAAGACTTATGCCCTAGTAAACCTCTTTCTTATTACAAGTATACCTTAAACTAATCTTAGGCCCGTTTGTTTTGTGGTTCGAATTACGGTTTGAATCATTTTGCTACAGTATTTTCTCTCATAAAAATTTAAACTTTCATTCAAATACTCGAACCAAACGGGCTCTTAATAATCCCTTTCGTCTCGCATTGGATTTGTTCACTTTCTCTCTCATCCTCTGCTGAGGAGTCACTTTTTCTCTCTAGATCGTCAATGGCGTGTCTACGAATCCCCGGCTCCGTCGTCCCATGCAACTACTCTTTCCCGAATTATGCGAAAGCCAATCTCAGTAACTCGAGAGTCTGTTTTGCTCCGTCGTGGAGAAGACGAAGAAGAAGACGAGGAGGAAATGGCTGTTTGAGAATGACAGGATCGGTTTTAGGCGAGAGCGATGATGGTGTCTTCTTCTCGAATTGATCGAGTATGTGTTAAGAAGGAGGAAAAAGGCGGTTTCGTTTTGGGAGCAGAGAGGGATGTCTCTGGTACTGTTATCGGCCTTCACTTGATTCGTTCTTCTGGTACGTTTCTATATATTCGCGAATTTGGAAACTTGAATCTGCGAATTTTTTTTCCCGAGGATATGACTTTGTATCTCGTGCGCTTTCTCTTTGATTATTAATTATTTTTATTCTTTTTATGGCTGTACGAACAATTTCAATATACTCTTTTATAGCTTACAAAAAGTTTGGTGCTTTCTTTGTAATATTTTATTTTATTTTCTCAGATTAATATTGCTTTATTTCGACATGGTTATAATTAGTATATAGTAATTAGCATACTGTTCCGTTAGGAAAGTAAAATGTAGTCTTTAGGATTCACCTGAGATGTGAACCAATAACATATATATAAATACACACATCCACAGATATATATATATATATATATATATATATATATCATGCATAGTGAAGTTTGGTGATAAGAAGTTTAACAACAAAAAAAAAAAGTTTAGCTACCAGGATGATCCTGGCCATGTGTGGAGGAACAATGACTGTGTTCTGGGGGGTCAATTTTTAAGTGTAAAATCAACTAGCGTCCTGGTCAAACTGATTTTAGTCCTGTGTTTTTATAAGAAAATGATTCTTGATGAATGGAATTTAAGGCAACACAGAGACCCACATTCATTATTGTTACGCTTTTTTTTTTTTTTTTTTGACTGATACCCAGATTTAATATCTAACGTGACTAAATTGGTATTCCATGTGGTCTCCACCTTGGCCTATAGCTTTTCAGAAGGGTCTAAAGTCAAAACTGTTGCCTACGTCATTATTGATACTTCGTCCAATAATATCTTGACCTTATAATATTTATTTCATAGTGCTCTTTTTGCATCTCTGTTTGTGTTTTTGGCTCCAATACATGCAATATGCTTCTGATTAATCCACTGTTAAAAATATAAAATGGGAATTTTTCGACCATACTTATATACGATGATTAACTTGCAACTCTTGTATTTGACAAGAAGTTTTCAACGCCAATCCTACCTATACATTTGAGTACAGGTGATGTTGAAGTAGCTGAACCTCCCGAGTATGTAATGTCTGATGAAGTGGAAGAAGCTGAGGACATAGATGAAAAGGAAGAACCCGAGACCAGAACAACTTACGACATTGTCTTTGTTTCTGCTGAAGCAGTGCCTTATTCAAAGACGGGTGGTCTGGGAGATGTTTGTGGATCTTTGCCTATTGTACTAGTTTCTCGTGGTCACCGTGTTATGGTTGTCTCTCCAAGATATCTCAATGGCACCGCTGCATGCAAGAACTTTGCTAGTGTTGTTGATACTG
Source organism: Artocarpus heterophyllus (assembly GCA_025403435.1). Lineage (NCBI taxonomy): Eukaryota > Viridiplantae > Streptophyta > Magnoliopsida > Rosales > Moraceae > Artocarpus > Artocarpus heterophyllus. Next base: position 3,885,111 of record CM046353.1, read on the forward strand.
AGTGTCGCATCAAGGTCCCTTGTTTTGGGGGAGAGCAAGAGTCTGCCTTCTTCCATGAGTATAGGGAAGGCGTTGATTGGGTGAGAAATCTTCAGGCTTCTAACACGGACTGGTTTATTCATATAATAATAGAGTTCCTGTTTGTTTTCTTTTATGATGAGCTCTTTTCCTTTTTGTTACAGGTGTTTGTGGACCATCCAGCGTACCATAGACCTGGAAATCCTTATAGGGATTGCTATGAAGCTTTTGGCGATAACCATGTATGTTTGTTGTTCTAGTTGTAGCTTTGTTGGGACAGATCAGTGAAGGAGCATACTATGATTTGTTCACTAATAATGATGATCTGTGTTGAGGGTTTTGGTTCCCAGGCCGGAGCCGAACGGGTCCCGCTAGGATTTGCCTCCCGCAGGGTGAGCGCGTCTCTTGGGATTTGAACCTGTGACTACTCGGATAAGAAGGCGTTAGGTGTATCCCAGGTATCAATCCAACTGGCCAGTTAGATTGGTACCTGGGATACACCTAACACCCTCTTATATGAGTGGTCACAGGTTCAAATCCCAGGGGACGCGTTCCCCGTGGGAGGCAAATCTGAGCATCCGAGCCCAAACCTCCTCAGGCCTCTCCGGCAATACTCTCCTCGGTAATACCTACTGCCGAGGAGGCCTAGGCTCCAGTGGATACACCTAAGGCCCTCTTTTACGAGTGATCACAGGTTCTGTTAGGCTCTGGCCGGGGAACCAAAACCCTCAACAATCTATACTCTCATTTGGTTTTACAGTTTCGGTTCACTTTTCTCTGCCATGCAGCATGTGAAGCCCCATTGGTGCTTCCATTGGGAGGTTACACCTATGGGAAAAAATGTATGTTCCTCGTCAATGACTAGCATGCCGGACTTGTTTCAGTATATGGTTTCCTAAATCATTTAATTAACATATGTTATGCTAGCTATCCTTAATCATGTTCTTTTTTCTGTTCATTAATTTATTCAGATTTCTGTTCATACTTAATTGTTACTAACTGGCAAGCAGGGCTTGGACCAGTAATGATGTCCTTATTAATATTGTTGCACAACTTATCATTATTTGAGCTCCTGTTTGTGAAGTTAACAATTGTTGACCATTACATGTCTTCTTGTTCAGGGTTTTGGCGGCCAAATATCGTCCATATGGAGTTTACAAGGTTGCCCGAAGTGTTCTTGTAATCCACAACCTTGCACATCACGTGAATTATTTTTCTCTTTGTTTTAATAGATGTTTTTTAGAGTCTGAAAAACATAAAAATGTCAAGATATTGAGTGATTTCAGAATCATTAGAATGAGATGAACTCTAAGCTTCAAGACCAGGGAGCACAGAAAGGTTTCTTAGGTTGTTTAACTGGATGATGTAACAATATAGAATGAAAACTTATTCTAGTCAAAGGAGGGAAAACTATAATGTTAATATTTGTGCGTTCTCTTGTAGAGATTTCTTATTGAATGTATGAATTATTTATTACTTGTACCGATATAACGCAATAACAAGATCTGGAAGTTGTATTAGAAGTGTAATTCTGAGCTAGATTGTCGTGCATGAAAGCAACCTCGGAGCACTGGCTGGATGGATGCATATTGGATCTGCTTATCTTGTGCATTTCTTTAATTAGACTAAAAAGCCAATCAAACTATTGTTGGTGATGGTACTATTACAGCTCTTTGTGGAGGACATAATTGTGTTGGACAAGTTAAAAAGCTTTCGTAAGTCAAATCTATTAAAATGCTATTACTTATGTGATGTGATCGGGCAAAATTGACAAGAAAAACAGAGAACAAGGGAAGGTTCAATCACTGCTTTATTGCATCAATCGAAAATAAAAGAAATAAAGATAGAGGGGACATTCGAGAGGTCCACTGCTCTCCCTAATCTCATTTGAGATACAATTCAGAAAATAGATCCATGATGACACACACTCCCCTCACTGATATTTATTCCCTCCTGGCAACTAACCAACAATCTGTTATTCCTATTTGTGTCACACCTTCCATGCTCTCCTCAAAATCCGGGATCCAATCCCCAATAGCCACTAGTCAACCGTCAGCTATCTCACCCACAAGAGCCATCATCCCCTGTGTTGCACCTACACCGGGGCCTATCAATACCCCCTCGCCAAAGACGCACCTTGTCCTCAAGGTGGAATTGAGGGAGTGTTGTGTTGAAGACATCAATGATTCCCAAGAGTCATTAGGGGCTGATAAATTGGTCCAGCGAATCAACACTTCTAAGGAGGAAGAGAAGCCATGGACTATCTGCCAAACACCAAGGAATGCCACAAGTTCAACTTTCAATTCCAATTCTGTAGAGGGCTGTGCAAGAAGAGAAGCGGCGGTTTTGAACTTCCCCAAGGCCCGGTGCTGTTGCGAGACATGAAAAACCAGGTGGATTGTTGCCTCAGCAGGCAACTTTAATTGACACGCCACCTGTCCATCCCAAGCAAGAATCTCATAGGACCCATAGAAACAGGGAGTCAATTGCTCATTGTGGCAGAAAACCGAAGAACGCTGGCGATAAGACCATAGCTTGAGATACATGAATTTTTCTTCTTCACAAGTCATTTTACGCTTTTTTCCATCTGCCCACGCTTTCATCCTCTGCTGAGCTCGCAACAGGTTGTCCTTAAGTACATCAAATATAGCATCCTGTTCAGCCATCTGCTTATCCCCTAAACTTGCTTCACATCTTTCTGATAACTGCTTTATTTTTCCAACTTGACGCTGCATTTTGGAACTGAGAATGAGAACCAACGCGAAACCAATTAAGCAAAGAAGCTCATCCCCATACTCAGCTTTGTGGCAGTCCCTGACCTTGTTGGTCACCTTAAGCAAGCCATTTAGAACATACACATTTTCACAAATGCTTTCTTGCTGCCGTGTATAGTGCACCATGACTACAAAAACTTCCCCACTGATTTCCAGAGCACAAACAATGAAGGGAAACTTTGCATATAACATCTCAATCCTTTGGGTACCGAAGCAGCAACTATTACAACCATAATCATCTTTGAAAATACAAAAGCATTTACCTCCCTTTGTAACTTCTTTCGCTTGTGTAGCTAGTGAAGGCTCTGTGACAACATCAGTTGAAATCTTAGTTGTCACTGTCCTAATATACCACATAACTTGAAGCTTATGATCTTTGACACAAATATGAGAATCTTCCCCATTTGCAACATTTGGTTTTACCTTCTCAAACAAACGTTCCAACACGTCTCCTGCCTTTTTCCACCCCATAGCCGTTTGGATTTTCTCCTCCCATTGTGACTGCCCTTGAATTTTGGCAGTTACTAACTCATTTTCCATGGTTCGTTGTTCATCCCTCAACTTCCCTGGTGCACTAAGCAAATTATATTTTGTAGTTCGCAAAGAAATCAACTCCCTTTTACTATCTTTCCGCTCCTCCTGGGCAGCAACAGAGGATTTCTTCAACATTGGCTCTTTTTGTTTGTTATCTTCAACTTTGACCACGTTGCCCAGTTTGTCGTCAATCAAGAAAAACATGTAATCACAATATTCAGGATAAGATTTTTGTGGCCCTGTCACTTTGTCATCAAGAAAATAATATTTGCCACTTGGACTCTCCTGTTTGGTGTCGAGTTTGAAAATTACTAAGAAAGCAATAAATCTAGTGAGCTCCTTTAAACAATCAGCTTTGTAATAGTCAAATCCAATGGGCTCCTCCCAAAAATCAGCTTTGAAAAAGTCAAATCCCGTGGGCTCCTCCCAACAATCAACTTGGTAATAATGCAGTAGCTTACTGCTCATCTTAGGCCTATCATAAACAGCAAACACATGCATCTTTATTTTTTTGTTCTGAAGACCATGCTCCCCCACAACAAAAACGTCAACCTCATAGTCTTGCTGGTCACAAGAAAAAGGAGGAAGCTGTAGCTGTACTCTCTCAATTCCATTGCCATCAATCCCACAAAAGCTGTCAAGCAAAACCATAACATCTTTGGCCATAAAAGAATATCTATAGCTATTATCATCTTCCGTAACTTGTTCACCTCCAAATCTCGTTGCTTCATCTCCCTTGTCAATGGCTGCAACAACCCACGAAATTTTCCCATCTTCAACCACCCAGAGCTGGACTAAATCATCTCCCTCCAAAACCACCTTTGCCATTTTCACCCTTTTTAATTTGTCCAGTCCTCCTAAGAGAAGGACATCCAATAGAGCGCCTTCGCCGGAAAAAATGGATGCTACTTGCCAACACCCTCTCCGACCACCTCGCTCATCCACCTCTATGGGCAAATCAGCATTGGAATCTCCTAGGTGACCAGAGTTATAGGTTAGTTTTGAAGTTGGAGCTTCGTTCTCACTTTTCGCGTTAGAATAGCAAAGCCCAACCACCCCATCGACGTTCGATCGCGTTCGAACTTCGCACGAAACTTTTGGGTTTGGTATCGGTCTACCATTTCCTTCCTCCCTCGGCGCACTCAGGTGCGATTTGTCCATGTTTGAAACCTCCAAATCAGTCGTCGGAGCACTGCGCTTCCCCTCCGTCAATAAAAGCAGGTAAGCCTCATGCCGCGCGCCAGACCCAACCCCATGGTCGTTGTTAGTGCTGCCTCCGACTTGGTCTCCACATGGAACAAACTCTAAATCAAACCCCCGGCCATAATCGACACTCATATTTGGACGCATGGCTGCCACCGTTGTCCTTCCGCATTGTTCTTCAGTTCCCGAACACGTTGATCCAAGGTCTACGCTTAGACCCATTAGTGAGAACCCGAGAACTTCACCTTTACCACTCTCGCCGACTTTTAGGCCATGGACATCGGGTTCCATACCAGATCGTAGCCTCCAATTGTTGCGATTCACAAGTCCTCCCTTGCATTCACCATCGCACAGCTCTTCCACATGAGTATCCTTTGAAGCGCCAGCTTCGTCATCGGCGTTTTTTAATCCCTCCGCCGGCGGCTCATCGTACTCGCTGGACCAATCCCTTGAATCCTTATGACCAGATTTGAAACTTTGATCTGATTTGTAATTAGAGTTCGAGACTTCCATGGCAGTAACATCATTCGTGATTGCTATCTTTTCCTCCGGCGTCGGAATAGGCAGCGTCATCGTCGCCATCATTCCCTGGTTACCAGGTGCTTGCCGTAACTCATCCAATATTCTGGAGATCTTCTTCATCATCTCCTCTATCCGAGAGATGATCTTGACGTCATTCTTCATCTTCTTGACATTGACCGTCATCTTCTTCAACTCTGGCTTGAATACCTCCGTGTCCAACTCAGCCTTCTCCAAACGCTCCTCAAAATTCTTCAGCGTTGTTGCCATTCCCGGAGATCGGAACAGCTCTGATACCAATTGATGTGATCGGGCAAAATTGACAAGAAAAACAGAGAACAAGGGAAGGTTCAATCACTGCTTTATTGCATCAATCGGAAATAAAAGAAATAAAGATAGAGGGGACATTCGAGAGGTCCACTGCTCTCCCTAATCTCATTTGAGATACAATTCAGAAAATAGATCCATGATGACACACACTCCCCTCACTGATATTTATTCCCTCCTGGCAACTAACCAACAATCTGTTATTCCCATTTGTGTCACACCTTCCATGCTCTCCTCAAAATCCGGGATCCAATCCCCAATAGCCACTAGTCAACCGTCAGCTATCTCACCCACAAGAGCCATCATCCCCTGTGTTGCACCTACACCGGGGCCTATCATTATGCTGCACGTGTCTGCTATACCGTTAGAGTGAATACCCCAACCTAATTAATGTTTCTCTTGCATAAGGGAGTGGAGCCTGCGGCAACATACAAAAATTTGGGACTACGTCCAGGGTGGTATGGAGCATTGGGATGGGTTTTTCCAACATGGGCAAGGACCCATGTTCTTGACACAGGTGAAACTGTTAACTTTCTGAAGGGTGCAGTTGTGACAGCTGGTCGGATACTGCCAGTTAGCAAGGTCCCTTTTCTCTTTCTTTTCCTCCCTCTCCCCTTTTATATGCTGACATTAGTTTTATGGATCTCACTGCAAGATGCTCTAGTTGCTCTTAAAACGAATAGAAAATATAGGCCTCTTGTATTCCAATGTTGGGGGAGGTTAAATTTATTGTTCCCATGGATGGTATCTAATATGCCATACTTCTGTAGCTTCTGATGTGTACTTCTTTCTTCTAACTGCAGGGATGTTCATGGGAGATCACTACCGTTGAAGGTGGTTTTGGTCTGCAGGATTTATTAAGCAACCGAAAGAGTGTTCTCAATGGTATATACTAAACTCTGTAGGCGTGTCTTGTAAACTCATTCCATGCTTAGGAGGATGACTGATGGTGTGATTATTTTTATTTTCGTAATGAACAGGTGTCACAAATGAGATCGATGATGTTAAACGGGACCCATCTTCAGATGAGCGCATTGCTTTCCATTATTCTGCTGAGGATCTTTCTAGAAAGGTGGAAAAATTCTATTATTTTGTAAGATCTAGTACTAAACATAATTATAATCTTACATCTATTGTAAAAAGTTTGCAGGCTCAATGCAAGATTGCGTTGCAGAAGGAATTAAATTTTCCTGTTAGGCCTGATTGCCCATTGGTAAGATGTTCATTGATATCTACTAAAATGTAGTAGTCATGGTACAAGACTTGTCATCTTATCTTATTGTTTATTGGATTTTAAACTTTATATAGATTGGATTCATTGGGAGATTAGATTACCAGAAAGGAATTGATCTGATTCAGCAGGCTATTCCTGAGATTATGCAAGACGACATACAATTTGTTTGAGGATTTTTTTTTTTTTTTTTTTTTAAATGTTGGTTTTAGGCTGTGGCTCTCCTACATGACTAAAGTTATATAGCATGTTTCAGATTATGTTGGGTTCTGGGGACCCACGGTATGAAGAATGGATGAAGGCAACAGAATCAGCTTATAGAGATAAATTTTGTGGTTGGGTTGGATTTAATGTTCCAATTTCTCATAGGATAAAGGCAGCGTAATTAGCGTTTCTGTTTTGAGTAATATTTCAAACTTCTCATGCCAAGTAATGCTGTGAGTAATTATGTTCCCCAATTGAACAGGAATTACTTATTTTTCTGAGAAATAATCATTCACTTCAATTTCTGAAAAAATATTTACTCACAGCACGGCATCACTTGGCATAAAAAGGTTGAGGTATTAGTTAGTCTCTAACTGAATTCTAAGAGGTTTCCATATCTCTGGCTCATCCTGATCCTTGCTATCCAGCTGTGACATACTGTTGATGCCTTCGAGATTTGAGCCCTGTGGTCTGAATCAATTATATGCAATGAGATATGGAACTATACCTGTTGTGCATTGCACTGGAGGACTGAGAGTAGATTTAGCGTTCCAAAGATCAATTAATTTGTTTGTTTTAGACTTGTTTTTCTGAAACGTTTTATTCTTTGCATTTCAGGATACTGTAGAGAACTTCAATCCATATGCTCAAGAAGGCAATGGAGAAGGCACAGGGTACATCTTTATTCATTGCTATAAGTAACTTTCGCGTCATTAGGTTCTTATTTATGACTTTATTGTGTAATGTATTTGCAGGTGGACTTTTTCTCCGCTATTAAAAGAAAACATGTTGTGGGTATGTTATTTCATGATGCTCCTTTCACCTTGGTTAACGTAGTTCAACTACTAAAAAAAATATTCTCGTCACTCTTTGTTGCTTGTTGAACCTTATTGTTTGCAAATGCTCTACTTTTTGCTTCAATTTGATAGAAACGAGTTGAGTTTTCGCAATACAGACTGACTGAAACATTTGTTGATGCAAGAAGTGACTAACTGAAATGGTTAATCATTCACAGGCACTACGATTAGCTATTCGAACATATTGAGAACACAAGTCTTGTTGGGCAGGACTGATGAAAAGAGCTATGCAGAAGGACTTCAAATGGGAAACTGCTGCAAAGCAATAGGAGCAGGTCTTTGAATGGGCCTTTACTGATCAACCTTATGTCAGCTGAAGCACAAACTGACAGGCAGAAAAAAGGGATTCTGATGAGCGGTAAATGATCCGACCATGATCCAATTTCTATTCAAGTAGGCGAGCTTTTCATTGCCCTCAACCGGGCTGCTAAACGGCGGAGATTATTAAATATATTTGTTTTCCATACGCCTAGATTCTAGGCAAGTGAATTGTTACCTTGATTTTGATATTTCTCTGATGCATAACATTCATTCTGCAATTGAAGCTCATTATCAGAATAACTTATCTTTTGACCTATTTGGTTGACGATGCAAAATGGTTTTAGAGTGATTGGAAAATGAGAAATTGGAACGTCCAAACTTTGTAAGTTGACATGCTTATGGGTCACGTGTTGATAATACAGAGTTTCTTTAATGTGAAAGTAACCATAGGTATCATTTAGTCAGACATTTCATACGTAAAGAATATTCTCTCAGTCAAGCTATCTCTTTCTCTCTCTCTCTCTCTCCCCAACTGGTAGTGTAATTACCACGAAAAAAAGTTGGTGTTTACAAGTGCAAAGACTATTACCGTATTCCTCAACATAATTTATGAAGCAATTTTTTCCTTTTGGAGTAAAAGTTTATGAAGCAAGTTAGCACCTGCCATTTGCCCCCTTATGAAGGAGTCTAATTATATGTTTACGTGAAGAATGAACATATTCGATGTGTCTTGTGGGATTTCAGAACTTTATAATCTATGCCGCATTTTAAGATACACATACCAAGGACTAAACAAACATATAAAGATATTTGAAATATTTGGGTAGGATATGGAAAAAAAAATGATATGGGACATAAGTTTTAATTATTAATTAAAGGGGAAGACAATTTTTCTCAACTGTTTTTGAAAAGGTAATTTTTAACCATAGGATTAAATCAAAAGCACGTCTAATTATATAAAAGACGCGCAATAATTTTTTTCACACCAGAACTCTCCAAAGATTTCTCTCTAAAAGAAAAAATAAAAAATAAAAAAAAGTCTCCAAATACCAATAAAATAAAACCTATTAAAATATTGTTATACTTATAGGGGCACCTAGGCGCAGCCCTAGATACATTTTTGGATCCAATGATAAGGCGTGCTTTACTATCCATTATACCAAGTGGCAAGTGATCACGCCCTTTCACAGGAATAAAGTTACATATTTAAAACGTATTTGACTTTTCATGCTTCATTTTCATACAGTTTTTTCTTTTAGAAGGAAAAAAAGCAGACAGATCATTTTGAGCCTGTTTTATTTAACCTTAGTTTAAATTCTATTATGAACAAAACAGAGAGATTTGGTCCGTAAAATTTAATCGGGTCTAACTATTTTGTGAGTAATAAAATTTTAATATGTGAGATTGAGAAGGATTTTTAACCATTTTAGACCTTGAAGCGCGTCCTCCTCATCAAGTAATAATTTGATAAAATACGACAAGTTCCCCTTGCTGTACTAGTTATTGACATGCTACTCCACGTATCATTAATAGCCCGTTTGCTTTAATTTTATATGTAAAATTTGATAAACCTTGTAGTTTGTTCTTTTTCTTTGCTTGATTCTCTTATAATACCTATAATCTCTTATTTAGTTATATGTGAAATTTAATGAAATTCTCACTATATCATAGTGCCTTGTACTAAGATTAAAAATTTAAGTTAGATTAGGCAAAAAATTAAATAATTTAAAATACAAGAATATAATTTACTCTCTTTCCACACATATCTATACTTTTTTTAAAAAAAAAAGGAATTTAGATTTACACATAAATAAATAAACCGCAAATATAGGCGTTTAAAAAAAATATAGGGCCCTTGCGTAAAATAAGGAATGAGACAAGGGTAATTGCAACTCATGAAAGCATTAGACATTCTCTTACTTTTCTTTTCCGGAACTTTTTCCGTCGTTTTCTACTTCTCCAATGAATCCAACTCTTTGAAATTCATTTTTTAATCCACCTTCAAAGCAAACCCTAGAATGAGAGCAAAGCTTAGCGAATTTGATTCAAATCTGGAGAAGCAAACTCTGACACGAGAGAGATAGCTTGTTTTCCGTAGAGAGAAAGCAAAAGATACAAGCTTTTTAGAGAGAGCAAAGCACTGGAGATTCTAGATTTGTTGTTGTTTTCCGATTCGCACGCTTTCATTTTTGGAATCGGAAGCTCAGATTCATGATTCGAGTTCTACTCCGATCGGTTTCCGATTGAAAGATTTCATCTCCGCGATGAATTCCAGATCCAGCGTATGAATTTCGACTCGGAGCTTCTGTTCCTTCGTTTTTTCTCCGATCACCGCAGCGATGATTTCGAATTCAGATCTGATTCACTACGCTTGCATTGCTAGAAAGAATACAATCCTTGCCGAATTCGCCAAACAGCCCGATCTCGGAGACTTGGCCCGGCGATGCATCGAGAAGACTCCTCCTTACCATTCCATGTTCTCTCACACGGCCAGAAGAAGAACCTACACCTTCTTGATCGACGATCCTTTCGTCTACTTCGCGATTTCCGACCAAGACCTGGAGCAATCTGAGTGCCTCTGGTTCTTGAACCGCATCAAATCCGCTTTCGAGGAAGCCGCGAGGGGCGGATCGAAGAGACGCTCTGAGAATTTCATGTATCGTAGCTTCCAACCAGAATTCGATTCAATTCTGAGGGAAATCATGGCGTTGGACTTCAAGTCGGCGAATAACTCGGTGAATTCCACGCCTAGTTTGTCGAGCGTGACCCAAAATCCGAGCTTGGACGGGTTGGGAGGTCAAAGCCTGGCCTTCACGCCGTTGCTCGGTGTGAAACTCTGCAAAGGATTGAAGAAGAAGAAGAGATTGTCCGGAGAAGTCAATGGAGGGCTCGAAAGAGATTCGAACACAGAGAACACGGTGGATGTTAATGACGATGTCAACAGAGATTTCGCGTCGCCGATGCAGAAGAACGTTTCCTCATACGCCGGAGATCGGCAGAGGGCGAAGCAGGTATGGAGAAAGCACGTCTGGGTGGTTTTGATGCTCGACCTGTTCGTCTGCGTGGTTCTGTTTGGGATTTGGCTGTGGGTTTGCAGAGGCTTCAAATGCATCGAGAGTTGAAATACGACGAAAGATTCTCTCGTTCTGGTATTTTCTTGATGTCGTTTTTTGAACCAATTATACGACAAAAGAATTTTACGGATGTGTGTAAGTAAGCGATGACGATATGATGATGATGATAAAGCCTGGCTCTTATGTAACGCATCAAGTTGTGTTCTTTTCACTCTTATTGTTGCAGTTGATGTTGTATTTTTCTCTTTTGTTTTTGTTTTTTGTTTTTCCTGGGAGAGTTGATTTTGTGAATTGCTTCATCAACTTGGCTCCTGGTTGTATGAATTGTCAATTTGTTGCTAGCTTGTTTTTCATCGACTGTATACGTTTCGTCCCATTTTTGTGCTACCAGCAAAGTTGATAACGGAAATGAAATGAATTACCAACATTCCAAGTGAAATTGGCTAGTGGAACTCAAAAGCTTAAAGAAAGGAAAGTCATTCCTAAGCAGGCCAATTGGTGTACACAGCGTTGGATACTTTTCAATTGTTGTGGTTCATTCTCTGTGGTTAATACTTCTTCTAGTTGACTAATTTGACACGCGGAACGAAACTTAAAACATTATAACAAATTCAAGTTTTATGACAAAAACAAATAAAAAAATTTGTTTAGATCAAAACTTTTTTTGTTCTAACAAATTCCCAAACGGGCTTGAAACGATTTCAATGATTAACAAGGAGGACATTTGTTTCTTTTTCCAAGTTATCATTCATTAGGTGGATCAAGTAGACATACAAAGAAACCACAGAAGAACAAAATTTTGTAATTTAGCAATCAACAAAAAGAAATACAAAAACAGAGTTCTTCACAACAACTGATTCCCCTGAAGAACAGATGACAAATAGTCTCGTATCCATTTAATTTTAACCACAGGGGGTGAGCTTCTTGTTGCCTGCACCCCGGGGATTGTCATCCTTCCAGTCATCCCATGCCCTCGCCTTTTCTTGGGCTGCATCATCATCTTCATCGTCCTCGTTACTCGGGCCAGGTATCTTATTGTCCTTGTACCATGCAGAATTGGCTTCTTCCATAAGTTTGGCATTCCTCTCTTGGCACTTGTTCATCATGTTCATCTCCTTTAACCCAGCTTCCTCTATGCTCATGGTTGGCAACCTTTAACAAGGGTTAGTGTTTCGAGTAAGTAATCTATAAACAAAACAAATAAAAACGCTTAACATGCGTACTCTTAATCCTAGATAACATTATAGCACTTACCTATAACCAGGTTGGAAAACCTGTGCCGCCATCCTCTCTCTCTCGCTTGTTAAGCTTCCACCCACAAGACTCTGAGGCCCAAATATCAACGGCTGATGCTTGTGTTCATGTGCCTGTGAGACCTTGGCTCTACCTTCTAGAACATCTTGTGCAAAAGTAGCACATGTAATAGGCTGTGCTGGTTTAGTATACCGCGCTCGGACAGCAGCATTACGATGCCAAGCCTCAGCTTTCTTGGTTCGATCATCGAGAAGATCCTGAAAAAACTCCTTGTCTCCCTCCTGAAGAGCAAGACAGAATGAAAGAAAACTCTTTGCCATGCGCTTGTACAACTATATGTAAGTAACTAACAAAGTTTCTTAGTAGACTATGCTTTACGGAAAATTCAACTAAAAAATTTTTAAGAGGGACAACAGAAAGTGAAATGGAAAGAACGATAAGAAAAGGAAAATTAGCAAGACATCTTGCATTTGTAATTTTGTAGTACGCAAAACAGTCTACCAGTGGAAAGTATTTTCTCCAAATATAATTAATCTATATCAAAGAGTTGATTAAATAAATTTTGCAGGCTATAGTAGTTGGATATGCCCTATTATTGGAATTCAATAAACCTTCTATCATATTCTTTACTGTCTACACTAATAGCTTATCACCAACAGAGTGAAATTCTAAATAGCACATAAATGCAATAAAGATAATCAGCATTTCCAGAGTAAGCGTGTTGATTACCTTTGACTGCTTTTCTTTTATCGCTGACAGCATCTCCTCCTCTTTCTTTAGCATTTCCAGCAAATCCAAAGCCTGACATATGGTTTTGTGATAGGAAGAAACTAAATAAATAAGGGGATGTAACAGTAAAAATAACAAATTCCAAATGAAAAAGCTTGAAAAGTGGGAATATTAATATACCAACCTTACAGATAGCCAAAGAGATGGTAGCAAACCAGGCCTGCATTGACAAAAGAACCACGATCTCAGTCAAATTGGTGAAGCAATAAACATAGAATGCAACTAGCAGAAATCATCCAACCTCTCGTTCTTCTTCTCCATCATCATCGGGCACATCTTCCTCCCCTGCCTCAACAGGAGTGGATAAGGCGGCTGCTTTACTGGATCGTCCTCGTCGTTCTTTCCGCTCCTTAATTTCCAGCAACTTTGATTCAGCAGCTCTTTGACGTTTGAAGCGAGCAATCTAGATACAGAATGAAGATGCATCATACAAGCAATTCATTAGAATAAGAAGCCTCTATTTTACCTTAACCACTAGAACGGGCTCCGACGCGAAACAAGTAATAACAAGTTATGACACAATCAAGCAAGCTTTCACAGCAAGGAAGTTTTGAGATAGCATTGAAATTCAAACTTTTGAGAAAAAGAAAAAGAAAGCAAAGAAACTACCTTTCTGGCCCTTCGATCGACAAAAGAATCTGAACCCCCTCGCGTAGATGCTTCTAGTTCCTCTTCCGGTAAAAGTTCCATTGACTCGCAAAATGAGATGAATTCCTAAAACGTTCACCATCTCACTCAATTATAATTGAAGCACACTAAAAAATTCTAACAGATAGTAGGAATAAAAGTAATCTGAAAGCAAAATATTTAAAGGGAAAAAGTCCAAATGACCTGACGCAGTTCGATGAGTAAATATAAAAATATGATTCAGAAGTGAATACCTTCAACTTGCCTTGGCAAGCCTTGAGAATCTGTATCCTGTCATCTTGTGCAAGTTTTTCGGTCAACTCCCCAAGATAAAATGGAACCTGTAATGGGAATGTCATAAGTAGCTGCCAGTACATAATCATCTTAGATACTAGTTTGGAAACACCATTCTCCTGAAATCAAAACTCGTTTAAAAAAAAAAACTAGTTTTTTGCAGTGAAAAGCTTTACAAGACAACAATATCCATCCAAATGAAGCCATATCCTTATATGATCAAGAAAAAGATATAACATTCCTATTCCAGTAATTTCTTTTCTTCATGACGGTTTCCTCCACAATCAAACAGCCTATATTCTTTCCTTTTACAACACTTTCTCACAAAACAAACTTATAGCAACACCGAAGAAAATAAACACTATCATTTCCAAAGAAATAAAAAATGTAACTTCAAAAAAATTACCAGAAGGTATTTTAGATTGCCGGTGCTGATATCATCCTTGGTCTCATTGGCTGAGAACAACCCCAGCTTGCTTATCATTTCCTCACACTTCTCAAGAGCCTCGCAACCCTTCCTCACCACCTCCTGAACCAAAAACCATTATTTAATCCCAAATTCCAAAAACCTAATCGGAAACTCCACGAACAAATCCGAGCAAATATTAACTCATTTTCTATTTTTTTAGGATAAATCAGATACAAGTTTTAGCTTTACCTGATCAGCTGCTCCAGATTCTGTGACCGATAGATGGATCTTCCGGGCTTGCTCGAAGAGAGCCGGGAGAGACATCTCCTCCATTTTGCATTCACCCATGGGTGACTCTACCGAAACTCCAGCAACTACTCCCTTGTCAAAAAAAATCCCAATTTGCGACAGAAACGACAAATCGAAGAACCGAAACCGACCGAGAAAAGAAGACTGTCTGAGAGATTGGAGTCCGAAAACAGATATAAGAAGGTCAAGATTTGAATAAACTCTTACACCAAAATTGTCGTTTCATGGCATAAATTCCGAACTAGGATTGAACAGGGATAATAAACGGATCGAAAAATACCTTGCGGAAACGCGAATTAGGCGATTCTTCTATCCAAAAACGTGAATTTGATTGCCTTGTACGTTGGCAAACGAGAAAAATTAGGGTTTTCAGAAATGGAAATGGGGAACTTTTCTTTTTAAAAAAAAAAAAAATTAAGACGGAGGATTTAAAAGAGGAAAATTTTAAGACAGCGCCAGCCGAGGGATATATAAAGAGGGGAATCTGGAGGCTCCGGCGCAGGTTAGTGCATGTTTTGCTTAAGTGTGCCGCAGTACAGGTTTTTCGGTGTGGTTCTCTTTAAAATGCGCCACGTGTAAGTTTCTGGTGGACCCATAGTGGAAGTAATTTGTTTCTTGTTCTCACGTGCGGGCGTTACACGCACAAGACTTTGAAAATAACTTTGCTGTCGTTTTGGGAACGTCAGCGAACTTTCTGGTTTTTTGCGGGTAATCTGGAAAGGCCTGGAGACTTCCCTGATTATGGACTTCAAAATCACGAACATCTCAACATGGACTCTTAGGCCCAGAAAATTCCAAACCCGGCCCAATTACAAATTGAATCCCTCTTAACAAAAAAAAGAAGAAAGAATTACAATACGTATCTGAATTATTGTTATGAAATTAAAATATAATACAATATTTAAAATATCTTAAAAATATCCTTAATGATATAGTAATTATCTTAATGATATTCATATTATACTATATAATTACATATAAATAATTTTAATGATATCATTATGAGATATTTGTAGAAGTTTTATAAATTAGAGTCATATTTCAATTCAATAAACGTAATTGGGCCAATTATCTGATTGACCCAAAAAAATCATAATAAACTGTTTGTTTACATAATACCAAACGTACCCTTGCTTGTTCTTATTAAATAGCCGAAGTTACTTATAATAAAGAATTAATATCACTCAATAACTATTATATTTATCAATTAATCTATTCATATTAAATATTGACGTATTTGCTCTAATTTATTGATTATTCTAGTGAAATAATATGATTTTATTCAGATTTCTTCACTGATTGGAGTGTGTAAATATAAAATCTATTAAAACCTAGTCCAAAAACCTCAGCCATTTCTTTAATTTTCCTTGAAAACTAGTTCATTTACGGAAATCTCCGTATGTACATTTATTTACTTGTGATGAACTATCTTTTTATGATATATACAAAGGCTTTTGTTCTTTTGTTGTTCTCTTTGAAAAAAATAAAAAATAGAAAATGAAAAAAAATCTGCTATAGCAAGGTTTGATCCTTGGAGTTCCATTATGAAATTGAAAGGCGGACACCTTGCCACAATGCCACCTTAGTCTGTCACATGTTCAAGGAATCCGTGGAGCCCAGTTACGAGCTTTCTTTTTGGTTGTTGAGTGGGGTAACTTGGTTATTAATTATCCCTGAAATGGTCTATCTGATGAAAGATTCAACAAAAACTCTAAAATAAAGAATGTCTTTTCAAATGGTTGTTAAGCATTCTTACCATTTTTCTAATATGCATTAAATTTGGAAAACAACAAAATGAAACTAAAACTTTGTCGAGTCTCAATTCCTTAATCCTCTAAGCAAAAGTAACAAATACTCCTTACTTTTACATAATATAAATATAGCAAATGGGTTGCACACTTGTGTTTGGAAACACTAATTCAAACTAAAAAGTTTTTGTTGAAATTGAATTTCTTATAGTATTTTTTTTTTTCACAAAATTTGAATTACTATAGTGTTTTTAAGTTTGAACCGGTGTTTCTAAACACTCTTGTTGTCACAACCCGCCCTTTTTTGGGCTGTGATAAACATTTTTCTTACTTACGTATAGACAAAACTTAGGAACTCTTTGTTTTTTTTTCACATACAGATTTTAGCATCTTTTGAAATATAAATATATACATAAATTTACATAAATAAACTTTCTTTTACAATATTGTTTGCTAAACATTACGTTTCAAAATAACTTAAAATATATTACAACGGAAACATACTGTGACGGCATCTATATCCATTATGCATACTACTAATATCCTTTC
Source organism: Artocarpus heterophyllus (assembly GCA_025403435.1). NCBI lineage: Eukaryota > Viridiplantae > Streptophyta > Magnoliopsida > Rosales > Moraceae > Artocarpus > Artocarpus heterophyllus. Next base: position 3,902,092 of record CM046353.1, read on the forward strand.
GCCATCTCATCAGTGAACTTAGTCTGACCTTTTTGTGGGAATACCTACAGCATGAAATACTAAGTGAGCTTACGCTCAGTAAGTCCCAATACAGCCTACGTGCACATTCAACAAAATGCATGATTCAGTTATGCTTTCTTACGAACATTCTTTATCCTTTTCATGTCTTATTTTTAACTAAGGCCTAAGTGTTCGTATCATTGCGCTCATAGGTCTACGTAATACCGAGACCATATTATATCCTTAAATTCCTTAAATTATTATGGTTATCACACCATGCATGAAGTTATAATCTTATGTTATACACAAAACATAAATACTTTTGTACGGTATAATACACACAGGTACATACTTTATATACTCACAGATACACATTAATATACACATAGGTATGTGACATAATATACACACAGGTACTTATTTTATATACTCACAGGTACACACTAATACACTTATAGGTACTTATATTATAGCATACACGTAGGTATACATCTTGATATACACACATGTATACATATATATATATATCATCTTCTATACTTACAATTTCACACTGTAGGTAGGATGAGTACTTATTTGGTTTTTGGTTGTTACACATGTTGACCTCAGTCCCCTTTTCCTCAGTCTTCTAGGGTCCTAAATGAAAACTTTGTGCTTCTAGCCTTCCAAGGGCTCCTTTGAAACTTTTTCTTAGGCATTTTTCATACAAAAATACTTTGAATTAATTTATCCCTTAATCCAAGAAAAACCTAAGGAAAACTTGAAAAAAGTTTAGGTTTTTACCTCAAATTTGGTAAAATCCTTTGAACTTTGTTTCTTGAACTCAATTGGGGCCAATTTTGCAAAGATTTGGGTTTGAGAAAATTTTTAGAAAGGTGCTTCAATGGCTTCCTCCATTGGTTCCTTTCAAATTTAATTCATGCTTGTCTTGGTGGGTGACTCACCAAGTAATCAATTAGCTTACCCAAGGTGGCTTGGTGTGATTGGGCCACCTTTCATGGCATGGTGACCCAATGAAATTTTAATAGGTGTCCAAGTAATGGGTCCCAAAAATTTTATACAATATAATTTTTCACCACACAGCATTTTTCTTATACTGTCATAGTAAAATCAGTGCAAAACATATTCTTAGACTGTATATAATATTTTACTTGCCTTTGGTTTATTTTTGGAGGCCAAACATAAAACTTCCTATATCTGTGTTTTCACTTAGCAGTATACCTATACCTCATCGGACTCCTTTTACACTGGTTTAGGGTTTCGACAAACTCTCTATCTTATTTATATCTTAATTATCTATTTATTTATATCATAATTTTATAATTAATTGTGATATAAAATTATACAAATTTTTGAGTATTTAAATTCATAAAATCTGTATTAACAATATCCAACATTGTATCAAGTTCACAATGAAGTTTCCTATCAATACTAGTTATTTGTACATTATCATAATTTTTTTAAAAATACAATTTCTAAAGATAAATTTATTAATTAAAACCTAATTAAATATTAAATTTTATTTATGAATTTCCCTTAATCAACACACCCGTACTGTCTCCTCTATTTTTCGTGATTAAATCTACGCAGGTTTTTCATGTATCTTTGTTTAACTACTACTTAGACTCGGATAACATCACATTTAATGAGTGGGACATTACTAGAAAACGAGATGCCATTGAAAACCAACGGAGCCTTTATGATTTTGGCAGTTTTATTTATTTATTTTTTTCATTTCACTATTTTTTTCCTTTCACTATTTTTTTTTTCTGTTTATTTTGGTCAATGATTCAATCAAGCACGTTGGACAAGTTTGCCTCGTTGTGCATGGTGTCTACCATTTAACCTCTTCAATTATTTGTTTACTCTCACTCTTTGATGAGAAAGAAAATTAAGGAAAGGCAATAAAAAAGTGAAAAAGTTGGAAACTAAATGACAAAAGGGAAATTGCAAGAAGGCAAAACATGAAGAATTTTGGGGTTTCCGCAAGTTAAGTGTAACTTTCAAAACAGCCTGCCAAAAAAAAAAAAAAAAGTCTGACCCACATTTGCAGAGATTACACATTGAACATACGATATAAAGAGTGGGAGAAAAAACTCTTTCATGTGCATGAAAATTTTAAGCAAAAAGTTTATCCCTTTAATATAACTGAATTTTATGGCATTCATTTCTGGTTTTATATAGGTCGGGATTGGGATTTCGGAGGCACGGACCCAACTGTACAAACAAGCTCAATAACCAGGAGAACAGTGAATATTATTATTTTCTTGTGGGGCCCACATGAAACTCCACTTTTTTTCTTCTCTAATTTCATGGTGAAGAACATGGGTTGCGCCCACAACGGCCTCACCTGATCGTGACCCTTTAGTTTATTCCTCCTTCCTCCTCATTTTCTCCCATTATTTATTGCAGGAAATAGTGCACACACATGACAGTAGAGAGAGAAACACAAAGAGAGAGAGAGAAAAAAGGGAGGGAGATTTGCTTAAGTTATAATGAAATGAATCAAGCATCACAAAGTCAAGATTCCAAGGGCAGATCTTGAATGTTAAAAGCTAATATGTGGGTGGTTTGTTGGCCTAACCTTGCAAATATAATATCTTTTATGTGAAAAATATTGCCTTTTTGACCTTTTTTCTTTTCTTTCCATAACATGGTTGTGTTTGTAACTTCGTGTATTAGCCTTTCTGTTGAACAAGTTTCCAACTTTACAGTATTGCAAGGTCTCATCCAAGGAAGCAGCTTTAGCAGAAACTAATCTCTCTGGACCCATGAAGACCTGGTTTTTTAGGTGTTCCCAACATGATCATGATGATGAATCAACGACTGAAGGCAATTTTCTTCATTTCTTCTTCTTATCATTATTTACACAAGATACTCCTCCTCAATTGTAGCCCATTTGGCAGGTACATGCATTTCAATTATCCCATGTTTTATTTATTATATTGAGAGGTATTTAGTTGATAGTTTTTTTTTTCTTTTTCTTTTTTTTAACTGTGTTTCTGAGAAGAAACAAATCGAGGGTTGGTGGCTACTTTATTGTTAATGAGGTCAATTAGAAAATAGTATTTAGTTGTAAAGATGCAATTATTTCTCACCCAGATTTAATTTGCAACTCTAGGAGGCTTAAAAGCTTCTAAAAGTTTATATGATTAATGTGGTCCAAGTTTTGAGTTATTGTGAGTAATATTCTTTGTTTCACATTTGATATTTTGATGCCATCCAAGAAAATAAAGGTTGGCATGCAAGAGTCTAAAATTGGGTAATGGAGATTTTAAGGGGAAAAAAATCTCTTTCCCTTTGGATTTTGTGAAGAACATGAAAACGAGACACGCCCTTCACTGATATTGAAAAGCACTTTGTGTTTGTAGTCTTTTGGTGGTACTTTTCATACTAATTTAATAGCAATTTTTAATTTTTTACAGGTAACCCACTCTGGAAAATATACATATATATATATATATATGTATATTGATTATATTCATTGAGGAATATTTGATTAATAATGAATAAATGATTTTCTTTTCCCATCAACTTCGCTTTTTCTTATCAGTAATGGTGACAAAACAGCCAGGAATCTAGAGTTATGCTACCTATAGCAGTCATGGCATTTGAGTGAGTCAAGAAAAGGAAGAGCAAGTGGGGTTTTAGGGGTCTATTTTTTTTTTTTTTTTTTGCTCATTAGGTTTTAGGGGTCTATTTTTCACTGAAAACCAGGGGAACAATCCTTTTTAACTTTTTTATTTTATATTTGTTTTAATTTTATTTCTTTCTTCTGCTTCTATGCTGTTAAAGTACATAGCTTTTTAACGGATTCTGTAGTTACACACGTGTCAACGCCATTGCTTTTGGCTTTCTGTTGCCGTTTGTAAGTGAAAGCTACCACATTTTCCTTGATGGAAGAATTTGATATGTAAGACTCCCAACTCTTTTTTTGCAGTTGGTCTGGCTAGTCTAATGCCTTAGGAATCAAGATTCCTCAAGAAAAAGCTGCTTCTTCTAAACTGCAAAAATTTTTCCCTCCCAAGAGGCTTCTCTGCTTCCCAACTCAAGAAATTCCAATCCCCATGTAAGTTCTGCAACAAAAGTTTCAATCTTTATGAGAATATGATGTTGGATAATATAAGAATTAAATTCGTCTGGGTATTTTCTGGATTCTGGGACTGCATTTAGTACTAAATCTGTGTCTTTACATTTTGTTCCAATTATTGTTTGTGTCATATTTGATATTTTGATAACGTCCAAGAAAATTTCCGAACTTTGAATTGCCTAAATTTTGCTTTTGTTTTTCAAACAAGTGGAAGAAAACTTGCTGAGTAAATGAAATGGATGGGAAGGTGGTCCCCAACTCAAACTCTTTTCCTTCTGGAGATAAGATTGATGGTAGCTTGTATCCAATGTATTTTGGTGTTTCTTGCGCATTCTTTGCCGTTCGTCTCTTGTCATTGCCTCGTGATGCGGGAAACAAAAGATGGTCTGATATAAGAGAGAAAATGCTTCAAGGAAGTGCTCAACTATTGGGGTTGCTTGTGTGGAGAGTCCAAAGAGAAGGACTTGGTGGTGGGGAAAAATGTGAGATTCTGCTTAAACTTAAGAATGCCGAGAGAGAGGTTGCGGAGTTGAAGACAATAAGGCGCGAAGATGCCAAAGCAAATGAGAAGGTCGTGAGCATCTTTGCAGCACAGGAACAAAGCTGGTTGATTGAAAGGAAGAAACTTAGGCAGCACATAGGAGCACTTATGAGTGAGTTGAGGGCTCAAGAGAACAGGATGGACCAAGTACTCTCCGAAATGAATGATAAACTGAAGGAGATGGAGCTTTCAGTGCAAGACAAGGACAAGGCTTTGGAGGAAGAAGGTAAGAAGAGGAAAGAACTAGAAGATAGACTGAAAGAGGCTGAGAGTGTTGCGGAAGAATTGAGGGAAAAGGCAAATCGCGAATCTCAAGAGCATTCTTCTGATATTCGGAAGCACAAAACTGCGTTCATCGAGCTTGTGTCGAACCAACGGCATCTTGAGGCCAATATGAGTAGAGTGCTGAGGCAAGTTGAGGCCAAAAAGCGGGATCTTGAGTCTGTGTTGAAGCAGAAGGAAGAATCTGTTCTTATGGTCCAAAAGCTGTCGGCAGAGATCGTGAAGATGCATGAGGATTTGGAGCAGAAAGACAAAATTCTATCAGCAACGCTGAGGAAATCGAAATTGGACACAGCGGAGAAGCAAATGCTTTTGAAGGAGGTTAAGTTGTCAAAGGCTAAGAGGAAGCAGGCTGAGCTAGAAACAGAAAGGTGGAAGGCGGTGTCGGAGTCTAGGCAGGAGAGGCGTTCGTTGCGAAATATGTTGGCAAACCAAGCCAACTCTAGATTGGAGATTGTTTCAGCTGAAAAAGGTTTGTTGCATTCTGAACCAACGGGCTTATCTCTTTCACATGCTGGCCTCACCAAATCACAGCCAAGCACCACTGCTCTTCTCAGTTATGAACATCACCCCGAGTTTGCGAACGACCCTGAAGTTTTTTCTCCCCCTTTTGACATCTACTCGCTTCGCTCAAATGAGGACCTAGGTAAGAACAAAAATTCTTATTACCACTTTAAATTTCGATACTTTTCATTTCATTTTGACTCGTGTTCTAATTGTGTTCTTATCATGTTCTTTGGTTTATGTTAGTTGATGTCAAACAGGTTGAGAATTGGGTTCGTTCAGAGGCAGAGAGATATGCGGCTGTGATTGAACAGAGGCATCACCTAGAGATAGACGCTTTTGTAGAACAATTGAGGCTTAAAGACGAGAAATTAGAAGCGTTCCGTTGGCGGTTGCTGAGCATGGAACTCGAATCGAAACGACTGCAGTCTCATGTTGAGGGACTGAACAAAGAACTCGTACAGCTTAGACATAAAAACATGAAAATGGAGGCATTATTGCTAGAAAAGGAAGAAGAATTAACCGCATTGAAAGAGCAGTTCGCGTCGCAGCTACGGTCTCTAAGCACCCACAAGAGCAACTTGAATGCAAGTTCACATGATTCAGCAGTGACACAAGATTCCATTTGTGCGCAAGTTAAGGTCATCAAAAGGCGGCCAAGAGAGGAAGAAGAACAAGAAACAAAGACAATCTCGGTTGAAATGTCACAAGACGGAGAAGGCAACGAGAGAGACGAGGGAACCACATCCATTGATCACGCCAGAGGCAGAGATGTAACCATGACGGTACAATCTCCCGACAAAGATTTCGATGAGCAAAAAGAAGACCCTTCTGAAGAGGGAAGATCAAGTCCATTGGAATTAGATGTAACTGAAAAGTTATCACCATCACCATCGCCTTCACCATCATCATCCTGGCCTACACAGCAACACTTAAATAAGGTAAATAGTTCACAATGGAGGATGGATCTTCACGCTCTCGGAGTCTCCTACAAGCTCAAGCGGCTAAAGCAACAGCTCATTATGCTTGAAAGGTTGAGAGGAAAGCAAGAAAGTTGTGATCAAGATAAAAAGGAAAGCAACGATGATGGAGGAGAAAGAGAAACTTGTGTAAAAGACTTTTTATCTTTAATGTCCTTACTGAATAAACAAGTTGGCAGGTACCAAGCTCTTCAAGGGAAAGTTGATGATCTTTGCATACGGATGGTAAGCTCAGATCACAAAATATTCACTGATTTCTTTTTTTTTTTCCCCTTTAGTCATAATCTCAATTGCCTATTTCCTATTTAAATATTTTAGATTTCAATTGTTTTGTGGGACTACACATTTTTAAAAAATATTACTTATATTTTTATATGATGCTTAATTTGATAACGAGTTTCTGATTCATGAAAAACGTGCAGCACGAGAGTGATCTAAAGCTATGTCACGGAGATTCGAGCACGGGGAGAACGAAAGAGAAGACTAAAAAATTAGAGCAGTTCCTTGAGGAGACATTCCAGCTGCAGAGATATATAGTTGCAACAGGACAGAAAATGATGGAAATTCAATCCAAGATCACTTCTGGACTTGTTGGGGTTGGGGAGGAGATCGATAAGTCAAACGGATTCAACATGAACTGCTTTTCCGAGAGTGTTAGAACACTCTTCCATGACGTTCAGAGAGGTATTGAAGTTAGGATAGCACGAGTTATTGGAGAGCTTGAAGGTACATTGGCTTGTGAAGGGATGATACGCTTGAAGAGGTAGTGACCAAAGAAAAATAACATTGTACTGGGTGTTTTATCATCATAGTTTCTTGTGTTTTGTCTACTGATTTTATGTACTTAAAATTTGTGTAGGCAGAAAACGACACATATTCTAATGCAATATATTCTCCTTCTTCCCTGTTGCGGTGCAAAAACTGAAATTGTAGGGAGGAGGTAGATATAGCAGATTTTTAAAACGTCTTAAAGTAAATAATTTAAAAACATTTATAGTAAATAACGGATTTATATTGTAAATATTTTATTTATACGGTATAAAGAAGAATTATTTTTAAGGTAAACAAAAGGTAAATAAATTATTTGTAGCTTAGATAGAACAACACGGCAAAAACGACCAATCGTTTGTTGGTCATTTGGATTGAAAGATTTTTCGGGTGTTTGTTCCTTAAAACGGCATATCGTTTCTTTGATGCTTTTGGTCTTCAAGTAATTATTATTGCTCATTCGTCAGTATGTGCATTCATAACGTCCCTACGACGGGGTATCATTCCTACGTTTGAATTTTTCTGTCGCTTAAGATTAAAACAACATGTAGTTTGAATTTAAGAAATTTCTGTGATCTACATAAAACTAGTGATGGAGCTAGAAATTTTCGTGGGGGACTAACAACTAAAATAAAAATTGATCAAAATAAATATCTATTAACATACTATAATTGTTCACAATGAATTTTTTATGTCTATTCAACTTAAGAAAGTAATATCTTTCAGGTTTACAAGTTCAATTTAAATTTTTTGTGGAGTTAATAGATATTAATATAATATAATGCTCATTTATGTGTATAATATATTTAAAAGTAAAAAAAATTGAGTGGGGGCTTAACTGATCCTTAACTCCCTCATTGGGTGTATAAAACGACATATAGCTTTTACTTCGAAGCGAGTAGAAACTTGTTGGCATAAACTAGAAACAAATTTATTCCAAAAACAAATATACACACACAAGGCCAAGATACATACATACACACACACACACATATATATATATATATATATATATACACACACACAGGTACCGTCTGGTCACGAGTCCCATTCTCGTAGGTTGTATTCGAATTCAATACCAGTAAGGCTAATTTATTGGCGGCTGTCAAATTGGTAAACGTCACTTTGTAATTAAGTCTTCTTCTTAAATAAAAGTAAACATGTGTGCGATTAAGTGGTCTCAGTAAAAGATCAGTTGCTCTATCACATTGGAAGCAAAAAGTTATACCAACATGTCATCCTTTTCTTTTCATATTAATATACGTATTCATTCATTCATTATTAATTATTTGTTTATAGCCTCATGATACTGGCCGTCAGCAAAGAGTGGATCCCTCTAAAGTATTTATCTCTTTCATCTTAGGATTGGTCTTCATTCAGGCACTTGCGCCACCAGTCAAGCACTTGTAAGTTGTAACATTCTTCGTTTGCGAATGTAACATTATCCGTGCATTTATATAATACTCAATTTGTTTGTTTGTGACAGCTAATAAATCTATCTAGTCCAACCCGTGCAACAGAAAAATTTTACTCATATGCATAAACAGTGTCATATTTATAAAAAAATATTATAAATGTTGGACCTTTCGGGTTGTCAAATTTGAACAAAAACCTCCAAGTACCATAGTATTGAAGTGGGGGCAAGCATCACTGATTTTGTATTGATAAAATAAATGTGCACTTTGATGTTTGTCTGTAATGTTTGTCTTTTAACCATCTTTCCAGTGATATGGAAGTGAGATTCATAAGCATTTGTTGATTGTTTGTAATATTTTATATAAAAGAATTCCTCCTTAGCCGCCCCTACTTTTCTTAGATACAATACTGCATTTTTTTTTGGTTCAAAAATCTTGGAATTCACGACTTTCCGTTAATCAGCATACCAAAAAAAAATCACTCAGGTTCGTAATTTCTAGGCTTGGTGTATGGGCCACTTGCAATCAATCTGTCAGAATGAAGAGAATTTGATTAAAGAGCTATATGTATGCTTCACATATACGTGTCTATTTGGGTGTCACGGCTTGAAACTCGGTACACTCTTTCTCCCTAAAACGTTTTGTTCCAAGTGGAACGAGAGTGATCGGAGTTGAGCCATGGAGTAGCTTGTATCCTTCGAGTTTTGGAATGCAACGTTAACCTTTAAATTTTATGGTCTCTTCTATTTTACCTTTTAACTTTTAAAAGTCATCTTTTTACCTTTTGTATTTTCAAAACTCTTTAATTTATCTTGTAAATTTTAAAAATCATCACGTTGTCCTTTAAACTCTCAAAGCTCATCACTTTGTCTCTTGAATTTTTAATTTTTTATTTAAATAAATAAAATTAAGCCTACATAATTCATATATGAGTTACCTATAAGGCAAAAATTAAGATTTTATCTATTATTCTATCTATTATTCAACAATATTTCCTCATTTTTTTCTTTTATCAAACTTGAGCCATCCTGTGTCTTGAGTAGCTTGTATCCCTGGAGTCACGATACCAAAAAAAAAAAAAGTAGCTTGTATCCCTTTGAGTCTTGGAATACAATGGGCCTCTTTGGTAATATTTTTAAAATATGTGAAAATAGTTTTGTTTTAAAAAATAAAAATTTTTAAAAAATTATACTGAGAGTGTTTTTAACATTTTTATCTCAAAAAACATGCAAAAATATTTTTAAAAATTCTCCAAACTATGACAAACCAGGCCAATGCCTCTTCTTCTTCTTCTTCTCTTTTAAAGCCTCAATCAGAAAATGCCATTTGATAGAAAAATAGATAAATGTTTATTTAGTGGTAAAAGCCAAAAGGGCGTGGAACTCAAGGTGCTATGTCTCTACATTCATGGTTCTCGAAGTAAATTCTGTAAACATGGGCAGTTGTTCAGGAAGTAGTACATTTTTTTTTCTTGAGGAAAAGATCCAAACTTGCTTGTGAGAAAATTTAACACACACATTTATATCAACATGTATACATGCATATATATAATCTAGGAAGAATTTGAAGAAGGGGCCAAAAAAGAAAAATTTAAATTAAGTAAATGACATTTTTTTAAAACTAAAAAATACACTTTTTTGTGTAGGTAAATTGTCTTAATTTTTTTTAAAAAAATAAAAAAATGATTGTAGTAAGATAAAAAACCTCAATATAATTAAAAAAAAACTAAAACTATTTTAATGTCTAAAAAGTTTTATTTTTTTGTCAAAAATTGACAAACAAAAAATCATTGATCAAAAATAAATTTTCCTAAAAAAGTCATTTTCACACGTCCCTCATTTATCTATGCGTGTGAACTTAATTGGATAGGTGGAGATAATAATGAGTGGCAGATATTTTGAATGGCTAATCTTCGACTGTTCCCTCTTTCTTCTACATCTTTCTATCAGGGTAGTTGTACTGTGGTTTTAGCATTTAAAACTTTCTGAGTTAAAGACTCCGAGCCTTCTCTTTCTCTGCCCTGCATTTCCCACAAAAGCATTAGAAAAAAAAAAAGAGTAATTTACATGGTCTCTTAGTTTTTTAACAAGTGACACTTTGACCTGTTTTAAATTTAACTGTTAATATTTTGAGAGTTTAAGGATCATTTTAACAAAATTTTAAAAAAATAGATAGAAGTATCACTTACTAAAAAGTTTAAGAACCAACCACTCAATTAAAAAAAACTTATATTTTTGCATTGCACTTTTTTTGGGGGCTCTTAATTGCAATTTTTTTTCATCAACATGCATATCATGTGCGTCTTTCCAAAATAACTAATATTTTTTCATCAATCATGATTCATGATCATCACCATTCATTTATCACTTATGCTTCCAAATTGTTAGTGCCCCACTGGCCAGATGGTTTCCTCTGTCACTAAGCTTTTATGTGGACAAAAAAGCAAAAGCTTTAAACAATTAAAACAAGTATAAATTAAAAAGAAAACAAAAAAAAAAGGAAACGTTATTAAAGACATAGGAAAGAAGCTAATGGAGCAGATACTAGTTGGAAGAAATTTTTTTGGATTATTTTTCTTCTTTGCTTGAGAAAGAAGGCAAGTCCTACTTTATTCACGTTTTCATCCGCGGAATTTATGACATCCCAATTATAAGCATCAAATAGATTGAGAAGGCCTAAACGGGAAGCATCATCGAGCGGCCCAAAACCCTCCAAGAATGTCTTTACATCCAACCAAGGTATTTAATATTTTTTCCCATTAATGCGGATACTGTAAGTGATTTTGATTTTTGAGATTGACAAATGGCCATTTTCCTCCCTCAAAAAAAAAAAAAAAAGAACTTAAGGACATATGGATAAAAACATGCCACAATTCAATCAGAACAGTTCTCATGCTCATTTCCAAAACCTGTGCAATTGTTGGAAGTGTCGGCGGACACGAAAATAGTTACACAAAATACTCTTTTATTGCCGCCCAATCGAAGGAAATTTCTACGGTGAAGGCGTTTCATAAGCTTATTATCCATAACTCATATAGTTAAGGTCAAAAATTACATAGGCAGAGAGGGCTGCACTTAAAATTCCGGACTCCTAGTTGAGTAATAGTGATCCAAAACGGTCAAAACAAAAAAAAAAAAAAACCAATGAAATTAATCTTTCAACAAAGCACCTATTGGTATTACTTTCTAAAACTAAGCAAAGACACTTTCACAAAAAAATAAAATAAAAGAACCAAAGAAATTAATATTTCTTTATCGCTCTACAAATAAATAATGCTAACTAATTTTATCATATGTATAGCAGCCAGAATGATTTTGATGATTAAGGAAATGCATAATAAACTTCTCATAATGCAACAAGCAAAATACGTTTTATAACACCAATTGGGACGTTTTATTTTAGAAACTAATTGTTAGTTAGTTATTCTTCTGCTGAGTTTCGTTTATTGTTAGAGTTAGTTTTGTAACAAACTCTTCATTCATTCATTCTACTCCTTATATATGGTAGAACTCTGTATTTATGTTTTTTTAGATCAATGAGAATCAGTTTTTATTTGTTCTCCCAAATACATTTCACTTAATATGGTATCAGAGAAGAGCTTTTGTTGCTTGATTCTTCCTCATGTTTTGAGATTTCTTCAGATCGTCTCCGATCTCTCAAGTTCTTCTCCGCTTTGTCATTCTTGCCTCTATTCGAAGATGTTCCAATCAGTCTCCATGGATTCTTCTACTTCTAATTATGTTCTCTCGTCTCCTGGCAAATCCGCCATCAATGATCCTTCAAGTTTGTTTTTTCTTCGCCATTCAAATAGTCCTGGTATGTCTCTGGTTTCTCAATCACTCACTGGTTACAATTATACATCTTGGAGCCGTGTTATGTTGATTGCCCTATTCATGAAGAACAAATTAGGGTTCATATATAGATCTTTTATTAAACTTGATGGTTTTGATTTGGTTATGCTTAATTTGTAGATTTGAAACAATAATGTTGTCATCTCTTGGATTCTCAATTTTGTATCCAAAGACATTTCAGCGACATCATCTTCTCTGATTTTGTAACCGTTTACCCTGCATTCTGTATTTCTTGTAGTATGTCGTTGTTCAATCTTTTAGATTCATTGAGCCAAATGCTAGGATGGCTGGATATGGAGTATTTGATGCTCTCGAAACGTATCTTACTTAAGGTTCAATCTTTTGTTTATCGATGTTTTTGTATTCTCCAAGCATGCATGATATTGATAGCTGGATATACGAAGTGCCTTGTACTCTCGAAACGTATTCATATCATGTTTGTAATGTGTAACATTCTGTTAATGTTATGTGGAAGTACCAAAGTCAGTTGTGGGGATATTTTGCAGGAAATATGAGTATATTATTTGGATTGAACATTTGTGTCATGAGGATAGCTGTTTAATGAAGAATCTGTCAGGTTTGTCTATAACTATAAGATTCCATCTAATATCTCTATGAATAAGTTTAATGCATGGTTTTGAATAGAAGTGTTTGTAATATATGTTTTATGATTATGTTTTAGTTTATTAGTTGAAATATGAAATCAACTATCTTTGATTTTTCCTTACTCAAAGAGGAAAATGAACCTAAAGATGAAGTATACAAAATTTCTCTGGCAATTTCCTTAAATGTAATTGTAAATGACAGTTCATGGACAATGAAGGACTAGAATCATGGTATGGTCAATATGTATGCCTGATCAGATTCCTAGACCATTATACGGTGTAATAAGTTGGAACTTGTTAGAAATACTCTTGTTGAGTAATTTAGTATTTAGAGTGAGATTGATAATGCAAGTAAATAAGTGGATATGCAATAACTTAAATTTGGAGAACAAACAACATTGACGGTTTAGACTTAGAATTGGAATCATAATGGAAATGAGATTTCTACTAGTATTACTAGATTTGAAATTCTGAGGACGAAATTTCTTTAAGGGGGTAGAGCTGTGACACCCATTATTCTCCTAACGGGTATTAAGGTAATTAAATTAATTTTTAGTGTGCCAATCAAAAATTTGTTTCATTTAAAATCTATTTCACAATATTTATTTCTATCTATTTTTAAATTTTCTAAAATTCTCCTATACTTATTTAGTATATTTATTGAAAAGCCTTAAAACTTCTAATAAATTTTGAAATTGCCATTTGGCATTATGTGGGCTAAAAGTCTCTAGAGTAGACTCATTAACCACTTGCCTCCCTCAATTATTTTTTCTCTCTCTCTTTCTCTCATGTCTCTCCCTACTTCTCTCTTTCCTTTCTTTTCTTTTTCTTTCTCTTCTTCTTCTTCTTCTTCTTCATTTCTTCTCCCATTGTGAGAAAAACTAGAGAGAATCAAAAGAAACCTCAAGCAGTCCTTTCACAAAAATCTCCACAAACAACTTCTCACAACTTAAGGACCGAGGAAATTTAAACGTTTTCAAGATCAAACAACGGATTTGAGCTAAGTTTTAAGGTTAGATTTTCAAAATCTTTAACCTTGATTTTAAGTTGTATTTGGTATGAAAATTTGTGAGAACTATGTTTTTGATATTTAGAGAAGGTAATGTATTGTTTATATGTAGTTTTTATGTTTAAAAAGCTGTTAGGAAACTAAGAATTGGATTAAAGGGCTTAGAAAACTAATTCTAGGTTCTCTGTATGAGTTTTTTCAGGTGTCATTTTTCAAAAACAACATGTTATTTTTCCCATAAACTACATGTCGTTTTTCACAAAAACTACATGTCGTTTTTCTTTACAAAAATTTAATAAAAAGAAGCTTTAGATGGGATTCGAACTCCCAATCTCAAGAATAATAAAGGGGAGTTAAACTACTAGAATAAGGATAATTATTTAATAGTTTATGGTTCATATATAATAAATAGTTTTCTATACAGGTTATAATTTCAAATAATTTTATAAATATCAAACTTTTAATTATTTTAATTATAAATATTTGAAAATCGTATTATTTAATTTAAAAATTCATTTTCACATATTTCATACCAAAATAAAATTCGTATATTTTTATTTTATTGTTATTTTGTAATTTACTAAAATTAAGTTGAAAAATTGATATTTACAATTTTAGTACGTTCATGATTATGGCACACTCATAAAAATAAATGATAAATTGACATAATTAAAAATTAGGATTTAAGTTAAAGTATGATAATTTTATATGTTTTAGGACAACGGCATACTTGGAGCTTACGTGGTGAATTATGTAAGTTGAGAATTGTTAGTGGATATTTGTAAATAGGTAGGGATTCTATTACTTATCTTTTGTGAGGTTTTTATGGAATTAAAATTGATTGTTTTACCGCAAGATATATATATCTATATTGAACTGCTATTATATGAGTATCACATATGAAACTATGACATGGACTCATATTGTATTGTACAGCGAGGAATATAATGAATTGATACATGTTGTTATAAATTGAGAAGCATAGTTAGGAAAATTGACTCTATAAATAATGATTGAATATAGAAAAATGGTGAGACGTGAAGAGGGCGACAGCTACGTCCTTGGACACGAATACCCTAAAAGGTAAAATAGGGGGAGGTGATGATGCTCCCTTAGGTCGAAAGTTCTAGAACGCATTGTACAGAAATCGACTTGGTGAGGACTTGGGGCTTGATGTCCCCTCACCAAAACACCCTTGAAATGTTTAAAGGGTGATCAAGCGCGCCTATTTGGGTTTTGATGAATTGACTGATACTCTATTGAACGTGGATACTTAGGAATAATGATAAACTATAATATTTGTATATATATATGTATGAAACTCGGTAATGATTAACTATGGTATCTACAGAATACAATCATAATAATCTCATAATATGGATAATGATGAGTATTAACTAACCATGCAGGTCTTAATGTGCTAATGATAAAAACCTAAAGGTGAGTAATGGTTTTTCCTACTGAGCATATTGTCACTCATTCCCTTGTATTTTTATCTTTTCAAGACTCACTAAGCGTGAGGTGGCTACAAGAAAAATAATTGAGGAAGTTATGTAGCTATATTATGTTGGGATTGCTTCAATTGTTAAGAATGTTCTTCATGATAATGTAAGCATCGATGTTACTTTCTGTGACTGTATTAAGATGTGTTAAGGGTTGAAAAGATGATGATGACAGTTTTATATTATAAAATTTAAGGTGCTACATTAAACTGTGGTTTAATTGTCGTTTATATTTTTATTTTTGATTTGAGAGTTTTCATTTAAGTCCCGGGCAACTTTATTCTTGAAGTTTTAGTTTTATTTTAATTCATTAAAACCTATTAACCCCTATATAGGGGCGTTACAATGGATCTCTTAGAAAAAGTCTACATGGACCTTCCTTTAGGTTATCATAGTAAGGGGAAGCATACTTCCAAGGCTGAGAAGTTGGTCTATAAACTTCATAAGTCCATCTATGGCCTTCGTCAAGCTTCACGTCAATGGTACTCGAAGTCTCTCAGTCACTTCTTTAGTTTGGTTTTCAACAATGTAAGGTAGATTACTCGCTATTTACTAAGGGATCTAGCTAATTCTTTGTGCCTCTATTAGTGTATGTTAATGATATTATTATCACAGTCCTTCCAAGCAAACCATTGAATCTTTGAAGCAATTTCTTCATAAATAGTTCAAACTCAAGGACCTAGGTTCGCTAAGGTACTTCCTTAGGCTTGAGATTGCTTGATCTACTCAGGGAATTGTCTTATCTCAATGTCACTGTACTCTTCAACTACTTGAGGATACCAGATTTCTCGCTTGTAAGCCTGCTCCAGTGCCCATGGCCCCTAAGTTGCATCTTTCTGCCAATGAGGGTACTGTTTTGGCTGATGCTTCTCAATACTGTAGACTCATTGGTCGTTTGTTGTACCTCACCCTCTCCTAGCCTAATATTACCTTTTGCTATGCATAAATTGAGTTAATTTCTAGCTCAACCTCAGACTTTCACCTTCATGCAGCTCACTATCTTCTCCATTATCTCAAGTCCACTCCTAGTCAAGGATTATTTTTCCCTTCTTCTTCTTCATTGCAACTCAAAGCTTTTTCTGTCGCGAATTGGGGGTCTTGTCTGGATTTTAGATGATCTGTCACTAGTTATTATGTGCTTTTGGGTAATTCCTTAGTCTCTTGGAAAGCTAAACACCAGCCTACTATTTCTTGTTCTTCAGCCGAGGTCGAGTATAGAACCATGGCTGCTACCACGAGTGAGTTGTTTTGGTTAAAGCAGCTTTTGAAGGATTTTTGTTTTGAAGTTTCTTCCCCTATGCTTCTCTTTTGTGACAATCAAGCTGCAATGCATATAGCTTCGAATCCTACGTTTCATGAGCGAACCAAACACATCGAAATCAATTGCCACTTTGTTCGAGACAAGGTTGCTGATGGGTGCCTCAAGCTAATGCCAGTTCGATCTCATCTTCAATTGGCAAATGTCTTTACTAAGCTATTACCTTTTTCTTTTTTAATGTCTCATCTTTACAAGATGGCTATGAAAAATATTTGTTGTCCATTTGGAGGGGGAGTTTTAGGAACTAATTGTTAATTAGTTGCTTTTTTGCCGAGTTGTCATTTATTGTTAGCATTAGTTTTGTAACAAACTCTTCATTCCTTTATTCTGCTCTGTATATATAGTAGAACTTTGTATTTACGTTTTTTCTAGATCAATCAGAATCAGTTTTTATCTGTTCTTCCAAACATATTTCACGTAATATTGTAGGCACTCCTAAACCCAACTGCCAATATCAAAAACATTTTCTAATTAATATTTTGCTTTTGCATGCGAATATAAGGGACCAATGATCTGTCTGACTTTTCAAACAGAGCGCACCATACATTTAACCATCGATGGTCGTTATCTCTGCATCTTCCACTCAAAATCAAGCTGAAACAAGTATTTTGATAATTCTCTGTGGCAAAATCATTTTCATTTCGGTAGGGTTTTATCTTGCTACTCATAAAGTTATAAGCCACAGTCTAATATGTAGTATACTTTTTTGGTTGAATTCTACTGTTTTATTAGCAACAAGGTTATAACTCTAAGAGGCTGAATAAGGGTGCTCTTCTTTATATATAATAAGCAACCAAAAAAGGATTATTTATCTTTTGTATCATTTAAAAAAAAGTATAGCTTGATTTTTTATTTAAATAGATAAATTTGTATTTTTCTTAGTCAATACTCGCTTTGAACTTTAAAATTCCCAAACAAACCTTAATGGACTCATGGTTTTTAGAAAAATATCTAATGACACTATCAGTGATAAGCACAATGATCAATAGAAAGTTAACTCTATATTATATGTAAATGTATACTCTTAAATCACTCTCACTAATATATATATTTTTTTTTTGTGTAATACCATCCGGTATCCAAACCCACCACTAAAGGCACACACTCCCACTAATATTTATTTGGTTTCTGAGGTCAAAATCTAGTATTACCCATAAAGTAGTACAATTTGCTATATAAATTTAATTTGATGCATTTTACAAATAATAATAATAATAATAATACTTTTTTTAAAAAAAATTAAAATAACCCAAAAATACGAAACTGGCCATGTTCTCGTGAAGAAGAAGCGCCAGGAGCGCATAAACGTTTGCCATGACTCTCTTCTAGTCACAACTCACATTCAACACCACCCGCTCCCACTTATCTCTCTCTCTCTCTTGAAACGGAATCATCTCATTTCTCTCTCTATAAAAAATCTCTCACCCACTTCCAACAACTGCTCAGAATTCCACTTGACTTCCATTTGTTTTCTTCCATTTCCATACAAATACAGGACGTGTGTGTATATACACACATATAGCTGAAAAAATGGTGTCTGAATCTGATCAGCAAGCAATGGAAGCGATCGCCGATTATATACCAAAGCTCTCTCTCTTCTCCCTTCCAAGCCAACCACCCGAGCAACCGGGCTCGATGTCTCCGCCGCCCCGAACCTCAGCTTCGGTCCCATTCCTGTGGGAGGAAGCGCCGGGAAAGCCTAGGCGGTGCAGCGCTTATAATTACGCAACCGACGATGGGCCTGACGAACTTACTACAAAGTCCTTGGGGCTGCCTCCGAGGTTGTTAGCGGCGGACGTGATCAAATTTACCAACATGCCCTCGCCGATGACTGTCCTTGATGGGCCGCTTGTGGGCCGCTCGTTGTCGTTCACCTTCTCGTTCAGAAGCCCAGAGAGTCGTGGTTTGGTGGTCGGCAGGAGAAATGGCTACTTTGGGTCTGCGAGGTGGGGGAGTTTTAGGAGGAGCAAGGGTATTTCTGTGGTTAGTTTCGACAATTCGTCGTCTGATTATGGTGCTGACGGCAGTGAGAGAAACGGCGGTGGTGCCGGTGGTGGTTATGATCATCGTCATCGGAAGGTGAAGCCTTCAAGGGTTAGAAGGGGAATTAGCTTTTTGAGTCTTTCTCGTACAAACTCCTCGTCTCATTTGTTGGTATGTAAAAATTGTTCTCTCTTTCTCTCTCTTTTTTTTCTTTTATTTCTTTATTTCTTATATCAAAATTCTGGTATAATAACTATGAAAAGATCATTAATAAATCACTAATAATATAAGTTTGGATCAGTACACAGGTTTGATCTTAATTATTAAAGGGGCAAAAGCATGCATATTATAAAATGTTGAATGATTTTGATCATATAGTTTTTTTCATGCCTGTTTTGTCATTTTTATTTTGAGTTCGTCGTATATAATAGTGGGGAATAAATTAGAGTATATAATAGCGGGGAATAAATTAGAGTTTATTTGACAACATAATTAAAACTAAAACGATTTTACTGTAGTGCTATTGTGCTTTATGTAAATTAATTATTTCTCTCTCTCCTTGTACACATGATCATTCCATTTATATACAAAGACTATTTGTTATATAATCCAATTTATATATGTGTGTGTATAATGTATATAACCAATCTTTATCGTAAGTGTAGGCCAGCATCTATGAAAGCTTTAAGCAGGTGGTCCCTTGGAGACGCAAGCAAGAAAAACAAGGAAAAATGGGCTCATAATTATGTATCAATTACGCCCCTGCTCGATCTGCTTGATCGTGCGGTCATTGACTTATTCTGCTTATCTATCTTTTCGCTAGTTAGTTGCATTTTCTATTTTCTATTTTCTGTATAGTATACATATAGCTAGAAATTAATTATTATTATGACATTTAGTACTGAAAGAACTTTATATGTATGATCAATATATATGTCACTTCATATAATTAACGGCCTTTTGCTTGGTACAACTTTAGTATAATTAGTGCATGATATATCGATGTTACAAGGCTATGTATGCAACCAACTATACTTCAGTTACTTTCTAATAAATTGACATACATGCACACGAACATTTCTTTATTCGTGACAATTTTTTTTTTTTCTTTCTGAGATTATTGACATATAGTCTAGTCAACGTACTATTCCATTTACTTTACTACTCCAAGGAAAGACACATATGGTTGATCAAGCCTGAATATTTAAAAGTTGTTAACAAGCTTTTATATAGAGAGTTCGGAATGGTGGAATCGGTGACAAGAAAATATATATTTATATATATGTATATATATATACACACACACATAGATACACACATACGCAAATTGAATGATTGGAAAGAGAGAAAAACATGTGTTTGGACAAATATGAACCTATATGTAAGCAAGAACTATTAATATAAAAATTAAACTATATTAAGGATACCAGTGACGTCTAACACTAATAAAAAGCAAGGCCTACAGATCAAAATGAACCTTACAATAGCTATGGTAAGCATTTTTAATGAAGCGTTTGTTATATTTGGTCTTATCATTCTAAGTGGTTTAATTTTTCTAGAATTAGCATGGATTTGTTTGAACAATATTATGAAATTATGCTCGAGCAAGAGACCTCTTGTTCTTGTAATTGGCTTTGAAGCAAGCCTGCCTTAGCTTCTTGGTCTTCTCAGTCAATTCCATGTCAGGCACTTCCTCTAGAAGCCTCTTGTGCTCTTCCAACATCCTTATCTTCTCACTATCCAAACCCATTTTCTGCATAATGACCACACATGATAACACTTAACAATCCAAAACTTACAAATCCACACTTGCAATTATATAGAAAAAAAAAAAAAAAAACTACTGGATCGTTTGAAAACATAATTCAAATTATATATATAATCATGGTTTAAACCGACTTTATTACATTACTCAACGGCTTATACAATATTTAATTTAAACTTATACGTACCTTAACATTGCTAATTAGGCAGTCCAAGCTCTTGAACTTTCTGTGGGGCCACCTATTGATTTTGAGCTCTCTGCAACGTTTCTTCAGCCTTGTCACGCCCACACCTAACTCCATGGCTGCTTCCTTAATAGGAAGATGAAAGTACTTCTGTATGTCATCCAATTCTAGCTCAGCAAACTTCTTATAATTATCCCTAATCTTACCACATTTTTTGCTAGCAAAACTTCTCTCTCTTTCAATCATATTCATTTTGTGGTCAGTCATGGCATATGCGGTAATATCGATCGTGTCATTGTGATGGTTATAGTGATGAAAAGAAGTGACCAACTTGGTTTGAGGCTTTTCGTCGACCACGGCATCTTCACAATTAGGATAGGACAAAGTTGCGTCAAAGTCAAGGGAAAAAACACCACCAAAATCATCAAAATCCAGGAAATCGAAGCAAGGAAGTTTGTTATAATCATGATTTTCGTTTTGTAAAGAAGACAATGGTAGCAACAAATTGGACTCCAAAAAGTTATTCTGCACTGGTGGAAACTCTAGTAATGGGCTGCAAAACGTAAAACCCACAAAAAAATAAATTAGTAAAAATCATCTCTTGAACAATAGAAAAAGAATACGGAAATGGGTTATTGAGGAAATAGCGTAAGAGAATCAAAAAAGGTGCTTACTTTTCAAATGGTTGTTGATGTTGATCGTGGTATAGCCAGTCAAATTCAATTGGGTAGTTTTCAATCTTCGGAACTTTAAGTTGGGCAGAGGAATAGTAGTACTCCATATTAAATTGGAAATATTTCGAAGGAGGATTTTTTTTTTTTTTTTTTGGAAGATGGAAATGAGTAGAGAAGAAGAAGATTGAAAGATGTTTGAAGAATAGAGAGAGGGGTTTTTGTTGGGAATCGAAAAGAGACGGATTACATGTTCGTGTACGTGCCCATCTTCGGGAGTTACAATCTAAGTGGAATTTACTTGCTAATTAAATGCTTTAATGTGTAATTAGCGAACAATTTCCAATCAAATATAAGGGATGAGTATATGAATTTAATGTTATCTAATTAATATTAATTATTAATTATTACATTGGCATGATGAAGACACGTCCATGAACATGCATTATATGGAGTTACATATATTATCATTCATGTTCTCGCATAATGCACTACATGGTACGTTGTCGTTTGATTACATTGTACTTCAAGGAAAAAACAATAATAAAAATAATAATATTCTTTGATATCTTCATCAAATTCCATACATCATTTTTTTTAATGTAATTTTAACGTGATTTGACAGTCTAAAAATGTAACGCCCCGAAATTTATTTAACGTTAATGTAATGTAAATGATGAATTAGTGTGCCATAATTAATGTTTTAACATTAATTAGATTATTTGGTGGGATTTTGAATTTTTGGTTGTTTTGTTAAATTGATACGTCCAAATGATTTCTTATTATTTTAAAATGATGTTTTGAGTTTTAAAACACAACAATTTGTAAAATGTTAAAAATACTCCGTTTTGCAAAACCGTGG
Source organism: Artocarpus heterophyllus (assembly GCA_025403435.1). NCBI lineage: Eukaryota > Viridiplantae > Streptophyta > Magnoliopsida > Rosales > Moraceae > Artocarpus > Artocarpus heterophyllus. Next base: position 3,924,422 of record CM046353.1, read on the forward strand.
GCGGCACATGGTTTTCGCACAGTAAAACCGCCCACCGATTTTCTCTATTTATTTCCTTCCCTTCTCTCTCTCTCCTCACTCTCCGGTTCTCTCTCTCTCTTCTCTCCTTCACCGTGAGCCATCTCCCTCTCTCTCAAATTCTCTCTCAAAAATTTTTAAACCCAATTTCGAATCCAAGCTTCGGGATAGCAAGGAGGAGGCTCGGGGACGTGATTTAGCAACCGAGAACGCGGATTGAAGCTTCGATTCGAGGTTAGATTCGAAATTTCTACACTTTTTACAAAATTTTCAATTTGGTGCATTTTTGAAATCTAGGGTTGTTTAAGCTTAGAAAACCGTGGATTTGAGTTAAATGAACTTAGAACAACTTGAATTTAAGCTTAGATTGAAGAAAAACGGATTAGATTCAAGATTTTTCATTTTTCTCCTCATTTTCTCATTTTTAGATTTTTGAAGATTTCGAGTTTAAATCTTGTTTAAATGAGTTCAAACATGTTCTAGTATGTTTTTCTATCAACTATGATTGTTTTTCATGCCTGGGATTTGAGAAAAACAGGTTAGAATCAAGATTTGAATTTTGGGGATCGAGAAACCCGTGGCTGGGATTTCTGGATTTTTCCAGTTCGACAGGCCGGAGTGATGATCGGCAGGCCGGTGTTCTTCCGACCGGCAGGGCGAACTTGGGGAAGTGTTCGGCCGACCGAACTTTGCTTCCGACAGGCCGAACTGTGCAGTTCGGCAGGCCGAAGCAGGGCGTCCGGCAGGCCGACCAATGCATGAAAAATTTTGTGATTTTTCACCCGTTTTCACTGTTTTGAACCCTGATTTAAATCCCAACCTTATAGAATGATTTTAAAGGTACAAATGGCACACTAGGACATCATAAAATGGTTTAGTAACATAGAATGTCTCGAACTAGATATTGATCGACTTAGTTTGTATCTAGGATCGTTCGTGGTTCCGTGGAGCTAACGTGTAGCGGACCGGGATTACGGTGTGGGGCACCGGTACGAGTATTGAGGTAGGACTTCCATCCTATTTCTTTGTTAGCCTGGTTTTGAAATGATTTGACTTTGAAAAGGATTTCTATCAAAATGTTTTCAACGGTTGTTTGAAAATGGTTTTATCGGTTATATTTTAATATACCGTGATTATGAAATGAACTTCATAATGAACGTAATTGACAACACTCGGTAATTGGGTTTTGAATGATAATGATAACAAACACAAAGGCATGATGCCATATCAGAGATCGGGTCGTGTAGCGATCGACCTTGGGGGCAGATCCCGAAACCCAGCTGGGCCACTACGGTGGTGATATCATGGTTTGCCTAGGTAAAAGAAAAATGGTGTTTTCGATTGTACGAGTAGACTGTTCTGTGTCAGAACAGCTCTACTCAAAATTTGTATTTATTTATTTATTTAAGTTTTCTTTTGAGTACTCCTAACAATGAACTGTTTTTTTAAATTCAATTATTTATAAAACATAGTCCTACTGAGCCTTTCGCTCACGTTTTATTTGTTTTAAATTTCCCCCTCTAGGTGGTTTCCCATTTAGGTTTGGAGAGGATTCTTCGGACCGAACTCAGGAGCAATAGGAGGATTGATTTATATTTTGTATTATTTAATCAAGGCATGTAAGACTTAACTTTATTTGTATTTGGACTGTGATTGTATTTATGATATTGTCAGTACCATGTATGTGCACAAGTTGTGGGTTGTGGAACCCATACTCGCGGTTTTTATTTAATTTTTATTACTCGTTTAATATTTATAAATTCTTTTATAAAAATGTGGTGGAAATATTCTCATTTCTCATTTAATTTGATTCTTAAACCATCGGTTTCAATTAAATTCTCTTTTAATTAATCTAAATATTCAGCCACGTCACCTCCCGTACTCCGGGACGTGACAAAAAATTTACACAAAATACATACAAAATATTTTTTTTCCAGATGTCCTGGTACTAGGAAATTCTCGTAAATGTGTTCTTCAAGAAAAAAGTTTAATTTCCTTTCAAAAAAGTTAAATTAATAAGGTGTTTAGAAAAAAACATAGAAAACCATGATTTTGCAGTTCCAACGAACTTTTAAATTTCTAATTTTAAGTTAGAGTTTGAACTATATTCCAAATGGCTTATTAATTTAAGGATATCCATGAACATTGCATGATTCACATCCATGCATAACGTGAACCATGCATGAAACCATACATGCATACCCAACAGAGAGAATTTATTTGGAGTAAGTTACAGAACGATTAACGAAGTTGAAGAAATAAATCAACTTAAATGATAGGTTTAATTGAGATTCTGTTATAATTGATTCCACATTTTCCCTCATCATTTCTTTTTATTTATATAGCCACCTAGGATTTAAGGGCTGCGTTGGGCTGTAATTTTCATTAAATAGTGTTTTGTCCAAAATTTTCGTTCCATCATTAAGTAGTGGCCCATTAGAGAATAGACACGTGGCTTCATTGCCCTATTTTGTGGGGTGGACGCGAAGTTTATGGTTGGGCTTTTAAAAATGTCTTGGTAACTTTCATTGGGCCGAAGCCCATTCAAATTTGATTCTTGGTGCCATTCATTAGATTGGGTTGGGCAGACCATTTCAGAGTTCTGTTTTGATAAATATTCGTCCTCGTATAACGCACCTTCTCATCATTGCCATAAATTTTACAAGTAATTACATAAAATAACCATTTCAAAAAAAAATTTTGAAAAAAAAATTACACAAAATAAATTTGAGTTATTGTTATTTGCTCTGTTTTAAGGTAGTTATTAACGCAATAATCATGCACCTAATTTTAAGGGGTGGTTAGAAAAGGTAATACAGTTTATGGACATTCTTTTTTCCACCACTTGTATAATTGAATGTACGTAATTAAATACAGAGGAACTTACATGTTATAGCATACTTAAAAAAAATATGTTTGTTTATGTGACATTTAAAAAAAAAAATTATATGATACTGCCACTCATATTACTTTTTTAAAATAATTAGTATGAGTTGTTTAAATATTTTTTCCTGATTAGTTTAAATAGACCCTTACTTTGTCAACTCTCTCTTTCTCCTCTCTGGTTTATCATAATATTTTAGATGGCATAATAAGTTTTCTAAGATGTGTGTTTATGAAAGGTAAGTTTTAGAAGAAAGACATTTATGAAACTTTCCTTTTTATATGTTATATTTGTTGAGTTTTGATCTAGAAAACTTGCGTGGTATAAATTCAAAGCTCTTCATGATGTAAATCCAAAATTGAGGCTTTTTTTTCTTTTTTGTCTATGACATTTCTCAAAACTCCTGCAAAGAAACTGCCAATCCACACTTGGGCATTGTCATTGTCGAGCAATGCATTTTCAAAAATTTAAGTCCTAAGAAGTGTGGTCTTCTTGTTTTTAATTTCAACCGCCCTCTTAAATCATCTTTAAAAGTCATGCTTTTAAAGTTTTTCTATTGCTTCTCCATTCCAACCAAAAAAAAAGTTATTTTCTAATAAAACTTTTTTTTTTTTTTGAAAGAATCCTAATACAACATCTTTTACACTATTAGAAACTAAAAGAAACAATCTTGGCGGGATATTGGAATGAACAATCATCATTGAAAAGAGTCTTGTTTGGACCCAGCTAATCGCAACAATCACGGCACTGATTAAACTAAAAAAATCCAGCAAGAATTTAAAAAATAAATGAAGAAAGAAAGAGTCCCCGCAATTAAAGGATGGTGTTGAGAATTCAAAGTAGAAGGTACCAACCACGAAGGTGGGACCGCAACGGAGACATCAACTTGATCAAACAGCTTTGACACTTTCTGATTGGTGGGTTACCACCATGAGGGAAAGCGAATTCAAGGCCACCAATTAAACAATGTCTGCCTAACCCACTTTTTATTGGAGGTGGCAAATTCAACGGTCAGATCTTGCGTCACCCACACATAAGCTTGAATACAAGGTTTTTTTTTTTAGTTGGAGGATTTCAAATAAATCAGAATCACTCTCTTCCTAAAAAAAAGATATAAAGAATTGATATACATATATCTTCCCAAAAAAGAGATATAAAGAATTGATATACATATATATAGATATATGTATATATATATGTATAAAGAGAGATGAGATGAGGTGAAAGGCCTTTTCGTTGTTAGATATATGTAATATATTCTAGCAAAAAAAAAAGGTAATATATAATTATAACATATAAGTTAAGTGTTTATGAATACTATATTGGGAAAATAGTACGTAACAGAATTTTTTTAAAAAATTTATATCAGAGTATTTTTTAAAACACAAGTTTGACATACTATATGCATAAATTAACTAGATTTCACTAACCTTTGAATGTCAAAAAACTCCTGCAATCCATGAAGATAAGTAACACTCTAGAAGAGTCTCAACCAACTGGTCTTCTTTGCTATTCTCTATCTACGATCGGAGTGAGTATGGGCTTATACGTATAACTCTTCCTCCAAGCGACACTCCCTCTAACCAATTGAGAAAACACAAAGTTAGTGTTTGTGATTTATGAACAAGAGCTCTTAGGGAGTTTCAGAATCTCACTATTAGAGTTTCACTCTTAATCTCTCAACTGATTTAAATAATAATGAGACTTACTCCCTTTTTATAGAGGTTGGGCCCAAGAATCAGTCCTTATTAGATAATGTCTTAAATTTCGGATCATAACCAAATTCGGATCAATATCTGATAAAATCCGTGTGAAAACGCATGATCTTTTTATAGCACGTCGGCATACCGATCTGTCTAACTGGCATGCCGAACTTGCCCCATCGGCAGGCCGAACCTAAGGATTGATATGCCAAACTGTCGATAAAAATCTCAGTGAATCTTTTATTTTTCACCCAATATTCTATAGGATAAAGTCTTAGTTTTAATTCAAATAACCCAATAGAAAAGTTATATAATTAAAAAAAATTATCCTGATAATCTCAAGGAAAATAAATAAATTCCTAATAATTCAACAAGTTTATCTTGAATTAATTTAAAATTAATCCAACCGATAAACAGACATGAATTATCTGATCCCAATAATTCAACAAGTTTATCTTGAATTAATTTTGTCACAAAATCAATTTAACAGATAAACAGACATGAATTATTTGATTCTTTCGAATTTTAACCAATCTAATAAATCTGATATAAGTCACCAATTATTGAAAAAACACGCCGTATCGTTACAGGAATTTATAAGCTAACAAAGGGGACCTGATGGACCTATATAGTTCAAGCCTCCGATAATCATGAAACCCAATATCCCAAATATACATTTCATAATTATCAACTCTAACGCTACTCCACTAAAAGCTTGAAGCTGCACTCTCGAAATATATAGAGTTACGAAGCCCGTATAGCTAAGTTTCTGTGACATATCATAGTATATCGTATCCCCATAGGATTATCCATAATCGGCTTAAAGACAAGTTCTGTCTTACCTTCTCAATTATTTTTATCTTACGTTCTATTATCTCACAATCAAAAAACTTACCACCCAAAGACGGTATACCATTCGGTTACACCTATGTATCTAAATGGTTGAACGCTCTAGTTTTTTAATTACAAGATAATGCATATAAGATGATATTACTACTCCTAAAAAGGAGCTATAGATTTCATATATATGAATAACAAGTCTACGCTATTAAGAGTTATGCCTCCAACGTACCAGCATGCATACCATTATTAAAATGTCGGTGTCACTATTTGGTACATCAAAAGACACAAGTCAAAACATCGGGCCCACTATTCATCTTATGATTAAGATACAATATAAATGATTTTCTAAAGTAAATCGATTTATCGATACAGAATTATTAATCCAAATCAATTCACTTTATGTCCCGATCCAACACAATGTCACCTATGACAATGTGCCAATGTTTCTATTCGTGGAGTTCACCTCTGATGGTCAAGACAAATTATCTTCTAATAGGGATATAAACAACATAGCAATCTTTACATGAATAAATCACCCAACTTTATTCCCTCGATTGCGGATCTTATATTTTAGACCGTCACCTTAAAAATTGTGTCTTTTGCATAATCTGTCTATCATATGCCCAATTCTTAAAGGTTTAAATTGACAGTCTCAGACTTTTGTTTGCTTAACATACATTCAACAAATATGAACGTAAAGAGGACAAGATTTGATATATAAATAATGAATAAATTATTTATTGATAAAAATATATCAAAAAATATATTACATTTCTACTCCTTATAGCATACATATCTAACATACCATACCACCGTAAAGGAAACAAGTAGAATTATAAATAAACGGAAAAAAAAAAAGTGTTTAGACATTCATAGATAATCATATATAATCTAATCAATTAAGGGGATGAATTTGAAATAAATCTTGAATGTGAAGGGACTTTTCATTATTATTATTATCATTATTATTGTTATTATTATTATTATTATTATTATTATATAAGGAAATTTGAATATATATACGTGTATATGAGGAACTTTTCATAATTACTTTTTACTTAGTGAAAAGATAATCATAAAGTACATATACAGAGTCATCCTAAATTATAATGTATAGAAATAAGAGGTATAATATAATATTTATTCTATGTAACAGTAAAAAAAATATTCTTTAAGAAATTAGCAGCAAAGACAAATGAATAAACGTTCCATATATATATATATATATATATAAAAAAGCAATAAGCATATGGAGTTCGTGAAATTAGCCATAAAGATATGGAAACAAATATTTTTTCAAACGAAAGAGGATTACTATTCTATGCATATGGAAAAAAGTAAATAAGTATATGGAGTTCGACAACTAGCAAAAAAGAAGGATATTTGTTTACGACGTGTTTGGTAATATCAGTTTTAGCCAACACATTTAGTTATCAGTTAAAAAAATAAACTACAATATAAAGTTTTCATGTGATAAAATATTTTCAACTAAAATTAACTCAAATTACGTTTAAAACATATTAATATTTTTGAGTTTACGTCGTTTTTGGCCCTTCCCACCTTTGCTTTCGAAGGACGCACACTCACGCATTTATTTATATTTTCCTTTTCCTTTTATATGAAAGTCACCTTAATCATGTTGTCAGCTTCTCTCTAAGAGTTTGGGTGATGGTGAAATGGTAATTACATTTGTGTAATCCATCTCAATTTGATTGATAAAACTTGCATGACTGTTATGAGAACCAAAAATCATCAATACGACACCCTAAATTGTCATACGACAGTGGATGTCTTGTATATGAGCACATACATCCGCTAACATTGTTTGATCCTACTTTTCTTAGGCAAAAACGAAAAGCTCTAATGTTTCATAGGGCCATTCGATTATTTGAAAGAGTAGTTTAAATTATCAGTTTGGATTTGAAAACCATAGCATGTGAGAGCATAATATAACATGCGAGAGTTTTATACTGTTTACAGTTCAAACTATTAGTTTGAACCACTCCTCTAAATACCCTACTTCATAACACTGCCATTTAAAACATATTTTACCATATCATATCATGAGATGTCATATATCTTATACGTGCCATTATTACGAGATCACGTGATTTCAATACATGGTATTCTTTGGATTCTTGGATCATTATAGATGACCATTGAGATGTATAGTGTTTAAGAAGTGTTGTTAGTATTGAAACTTTTGAATTGAAATCCGTAACATATGAGAGCTTATTTTTTTCTTTGATTAACGCAGCATTTAAGAGTTTTACAATTTGCTAAGTACCTTTTAGTTATGAACACAATTTAACAGTAATTTCACATTTAACTTCATAATAAGATGAAAGATGCAAAAATCAAAATACTCTTTTCTTAAATTAAAAAAAAAAAAGGAAAAAAGTTCAGATGAAATGAGCCCCCATCAACAGCCCACCCAACGAATTTCGTCTATCCCTTGAGAAGGACTAACCAATACCAAAATACCAACACTTGTTTAGTCTCAAATTTGGAAGGGATTTAAATCAAATGTAAGACAAAATTGATGTCTACGAATAACTCCAAGTTGATTAACAAAATCTAATAAAAATACTTACAATGTTACTTTTGTATCAAAGGAAAAGTTATACTAACAAAACAAACGTTACGTTGCATATGTTGTACTGAAATTTTTAAATAATGATGGACATCACACCATAAAAACGAAAGTTTTTTTTCCTCATAAAAATGAAAGTATTTATGTTTCAATTGTAACAGCCCCTTTATTGATTTCAGTAAGTTTTCTTAAACTTCAGATTGTAGCGTACTAGTTTTTTTTTTTTTTTTTAATAAAAAAAGCGAACAAAAGCATAAAAAACTCATAAACATTTTATACAACTTTAAATTACTATTATTCTGTAGTGTATGTACAAACGAAAATACGGACTTATCCAAAAGCAAACAAATTTAACCATAAAAAAAAAAATGTATGAGACAAAAGTGGAACCCAAGTGGGAGAGGCATTAATTTACATCCAGTCAAGACAAACAATCATTATCATCTTCGTCTATCTCTTCACCCAAGTTGGAGAGACGCCCAACGAAAAGAACTGAATCAATGTGTTCGAGAAACAAGCAAATCATTATAGGTGTGATTGATTTATGGTTTAAATCATAGTTTAAATTATTTTATTATAGTATTTTTTTTATAAAAATTTAAATTTTTATTTAAATATTTAAACTAAACGGGCTTTATGTACACAAAGGGTTCTAAAAAAAATATTTTAGGGTAAATTTACTTTTAGTATTTGAAAAATATTAGTTATTTTGTTTTGAACTCTAAATTTTTAAGTGATAGACTAATGACACTAAGTTTAACTATTATTATGTTTATGGTAGTTTTGTGTTTTAACATGTACAACACACTAAGATTTTAAAAGGGATAATATAATACAATTTTGTTTGTAAAATGACTACAATATCTATAAAATCTGTCCTTTTTATTTTATTTTAGTAAAATTTGTCGCTTTTTTAGCGTTTGGTACAGTTAGTTTGAACGTTTAGAAATCAAAATCAGATAATTAACATTTTTAAAGCCGAAAGTAAAATTATCCAAGATTATTTCTTAAAAATTATTATTATTTTACCATGTCGAGTGGTGCAGCCAGCAGCAGTGGATACGACGGGTGTGGGACCCTTATCGTTTTTACACCAAGAAAGAAATAAAATAAGCTAAGTGGGCCCCACCCCAGAAACGGCGATCATGCCACAAACCTCACCCTTGTGTTTTGTTTGCTGACCATTTTTTTTTCCTACCAAAAAGTGCACACTTTTTCTTTCTATTATGATTATTATAATTTTTTGAAGCTCTCTTACAAATGCAGAAAACAATGTCCACTGCCCAGAACTCCCTGGCTATGCCGAGTCTCAAATTTCCATTCTCAATACCGTTTTGTTTATGACTTTTCTGCTTCTTCTCTATTTTCTTCTGTTCTCGTCCGTATTGGCAAAGACACATTACTAGGGCCGTCTTGTTTCTTCTTTTTGTGCAGTGAAAATCTTATACTTGGTGGTCACTGTCAAGGTAGTGGTCTATTTTATGTGCTTATTTGGCTCTCTTTGGACATTTGGGTTTCGGGCTTTGCGCTTCAAAACTCCAATTTGGATGTGTGTTTTGGCGCTCCCACCTTCTGCTTCAGCTTCTTGACGGAGAATTTGCACCAGGAAAACTCCAGGTTCGAAAGTTTGCTTCTTTTTTGCCTTTTCCCAGTTGGGTTTTATTTTTAGTTGCTAAGAGTAGAGAGAAAGTAATGGCTTCTAAATGTGGCAATGGGACTGGCATTTAGGACATTAGAATTGTTTTTCTTTTTCCTTTTTTTAAGTTGTCTTTTAAGCTGAAAAGAAAATTTCCCAACCCAATTATTTATCCGCGGCAATCCAAAAGAGTGGCATCCAAATTTTACAGCTTTTGGTGTTTTTAAGGATTGGGTGTCGTTTACTTGTTGTGGGTTTCTTTTAATTTTGTATAAATTTTGGAGTATTGGTGAAGATTCAGACAAAATGCTCTTTTATGCAGTTGGTGTACACTGTACAGAACAAGTTTGGAATACCATTTTATTTTATTTTATTTATTTATTTATTTATAATTATTTATATGATGATTTTTTTTTAGAACATTTATATGTTGATTCTCTCTTTGGGATAGTTGCAGAAACGTGGCCAGCACTAACCTGTTTTTATGTTGCGTGTTTTTCTTATTCTAACACGACAGTGTGTAGGCACAACTATTGGTTCCCAAAATAGCTGTTTTAGTTCAGTATTTTTTTAATCCTTTTTTCTTTCATGAGTTTCTGATTTGAAGTTTCAAATAGGAAAAAAGTGCTTGTTTTATGGCTTATAGAACTTCATTTTTAAGAGGTTGTCCTAAGTTTTTTTTTTTTTTTTTTTGACTTTGGGTCTCCACAACCTCCTTTTTGATGAGTATTGAACTGGATAATCTTTTTTTTTTTTTAAATTTTTAGGCTGCATTTTTTGCATTTTATGGGCACCATGACAGCATCTACTCGGCCCATTCCCAGAGAATCATCCAATTTTGACGAGGTTTCTATGCATCAAAGCTTGCTCTTCTCTGACAGTCTTCAGGTACACTTTTATTTCTGCTTAAATTTTATCTGTTATGTCTTAAACTTGCTAACTTATCAATTTATTATTGCACGAATTTTCAGGATTTGAAGAATTTGAGAACCCAACTATACTCGGCTGCGGAGTATTTTGAACTATCCTACACCAATGATGACCAGAAACAGATGTGAGTATCCTTGATTCATTAAGATGGTGCCTTTGAAGTTTTTCCCTTCATTTTTTTTCAAGGTTAGAGACTAAAAGCCCTGTTTTATGCAGAGTGGTGGAAACGTTGAAGGATTACGCAATTAAAGCACTTGTAAATACAGTGGATCATTTAGGTTCTGTGAGTTTTAAGGTTAACGATATCTTGGACGAGAAGGTGGACGAAGTTTCCGGAACAGAACTTCGGGTATCTTGCATTGAACAGGTGAGCTTTGATTTGTTAGCCTTATGGCTCGAACTCTATGCAAACCATCATCTATATAGGTAGTCTATAAATTTGACAGACATGGTGGACTTGCGATCTTTCTACGGCCTGTCTTTTAGTATGCCATTGTACTTTAATAAAACTAGATTTCAAGAGGCGTTGGTAAATTTATCTTCATGTGGTTTGTTAGAGGCTAAGAACTTGCCAAGAATACATTGATCATGAGGGCCTCACCCAACAGTCGTCTGTAATAAGCACTCCAAAGTACCACAAGCGGTACATCTTACCAGGCAAGTACACATTTCTCTCATATATTCGTTATAGAAATATCCACATCCATTTGTGCATTTCTCTTCCTGTTTTAGAATGAAAATGAATAAATTCGTATGCTTACTCATTTGTGTCCAGTTGGGGAGACCATGTGTAATACCAGCCGCAATAAATCGAAATATCAAGGTTGCAGCCTCGATGATGAAGATGACTGGCATCATTTTAGGAATGGTTAGGTTTTTTTTTTTTTTTTTTTTTTTTTCATCTCTTATTCATTTTGTTGCATATACTTGGAGGAGAATTGACATGTCTTGGTTTTTGATGTAATCTGATCACGTCCCTAAAGCTGTTCGAGCTACAATTAGAGAAACACCCCCACCAACCACAGTCAGGTAAAAGACAATGTTGAAATGAGCTGATCAGCTAGTTTAATCTTGCTGCATTATTTCATTTGTTTTATTACCGTCATTTTCTTTCAGTAAAGGACGCTCTCCATCTCCTGCACCACAAGCTTCTCAGACACCTGGAGTTTTTTCTTTTACTTCTACCATGCCTAAAAAAGAATTAGGTATTTGTTCATGTTGAAGAAATTTTCTTTCATTCTTTGTTTTCTTTTTCTTATCTTTCTTTGTTTTTTGTTTTTTGTTTTAAGCTTTCCAATGGTTTTCTGATGTGATGTTTGCTTCTGAACCAGACAAGAGATCAGTTTCACCTCACCGATTTCCACTTTTACGTTCTGGATCCTTCTCAAGTAGACCCGTGACACCAAGCTCTCGGTCAACGACCCCGAACTCAAGTAGACCGACTACTCCAAATCCGTCAAACGCACAAAGGAGGGTAAGTAGTCAATTATGATCATATCAAGATCTTTTATATGTCACAAGGATGAGGTTTAAAGAAACAATTTTACCGAATTCTACCATCCCTTCTCTTAATTTTCTGCAAATTTGTCTTTCCTTTCCTACATGGATTCTTATAAGCTGAACTTTGAGTTTGTTATGCATCTATAGTACCCTTCGGAGCCTCGGAAATCAGCTTCAATGCGATTACCTGCTGATAGGGAAAATGGCAGAGAGGTTGAGCAGTACCCCAGCAAAAGTAAGCGTCTACTCAAGGCCTTGCTTAGCCGACGCAAGTCGAAGAAAGATGACATGTTATACAGTTACTTGGATGAATATTGAGAAAATAGACACTGGTGAAATTAAAGAAAACGAAGCCACTGAAGGAGGGAAAATTGACTGCATAATTTTGCTCTCAGCTTTACCCTTTGATACATATCTTCTGCTATTTCTTTTAAAGAGTGATAGAGTTAGAAAGGGTGTTTGTTCTTTTCTTTAGATTTGGTACCATCTTGTACCAGTTTACATTTATCTTGAGTAATGTGCTTTTTTATATAGTTATTAGTTTTAGTATTAAGTACGCAGTGAATCTGTCTATCATTTTCTTCATTCATAATAGAGAAATGGGCAGTTTGCATTATCGGCTTATCTTTGGATTCCTTGTCCAATCTGGAAACCTAAACTCTCTTGGAAAGTCTTCTTTTGATGTAACCTTTTTTTCAAGGGGTTGATGTAAACTTTCGATGCAGCAAGTCAACAACAGATATCAGTCATTCTTAAGTCATTGTCTAAGATAGCTGACTTATATCTACCTGCTTAAAGGCTAATGCTTGTATTATAATGTGAAATTGATCCCTTGTTACAGTTTTACAAAATCATACTTTAACAGAGAATTTTGTAGCAGAATATAAAAATATCTTACTAACATTAATACCATGCAATGATAGACTGTTTAATTATATCAGACTCATACTAAAAGTAAAAATTAAACAAGTGTTGAACAATTTAACGAAACTTGATGTAACGGTAGAATTATACAGTACTCTTTAAACTTTAAACCCAACAGAGTGCTCTTCATGATTCCTTTCAAAAGACTTTTTTTTTGGTAGTGTTTTATTTCACTTTCTAGTGTCTTGTTCTTGAAGAAAAAGGGTATCAATTGCTTTACATACATTCTTAGTCACTGGCTCACTGCAATACCACGAGTCATCATTTACTACAAAACATCAAGTAAAATCTACTTAATCAAGCACCCTTTCTCCACAAGCTCGAATCATTTTGTTCTAAAAGTTGTAATGATTTTTCTCATCCTTTCTTTTGAGACAAAACTATGCGTTTAATGGCTGTTCATGTTTCTAAGAAGGCTCATTCCAAAAAGCAGCTCATCATGACAAGGAAAGACTAACAATAGGCATCCTATAAAGACAGAAAGAAAAATAACCATACAACAAAATTAGAATCCACGCTTGTAAAGAAAAAGAAATACAAAAACACCATTATTTTTTAAATAATGTTACATCTCTTTCCTGTAAAATACAGAGTCTACAAACTAGGAAAAAAATAAAAAGTCCTTTTTTTTTCTGTCACAATTTCATCCCTTTACCAAACTCTTCAATTGTTTTCGTGGCAAGGATAAGGATGTCAACAAAAGCACTATATGATGCACGAAGAAATCTCGCTTCAACTGCCTCAAAATGCCTGTGTGAAATGAAAAGAAGGAGAGAAATTGAGAATATTGAAGGTGACATAGGATCCCCAAGAACCAGAGTACAACGAAGATGGACAATCTCAAACTTAATAGAGAGAGAGGTATTCTACTTTGATTAAAGTAACAAAAAGTTCAGCATGAAACAGATAAAACCGGACACATTGAATTATAGTGCAGTAGACAAAATCATATAATCTTTTTAGGCATTACAATAATGTTGTGTTTACTATCATTAGAATCATTAGTGTGATCCTCATTCTTCAAAGAAGCTTCCGACCCTTGATTAATTTTTCCAAGAAAAGTTTCTTACACTGAAAGCTTTCCACCAGAGACTGTCATCTCCCTTTTTACTTTATCCGGCTGCAACTGCAATTAAAAGGGAAATTGTAGAAGAAAACTGGATGTATGAGAAGTCCAAATCTCAGCCATTGAATGAGATTTATAAACAATCTCATCTGCAATTTTTTTTAGCTCTTATTAAGTGGCAACCGAAAATATATATATATATATATATATATATATATATATTTAACAGCTTAGATTGTCTTTTTCTAATTATCCAATGGCTTAAAAATGAAAAGTACATCCCAGAATTCGGGATGTATAATAGTTCCACAGTTAAGTCACTGAAAAACGATAGATTGATCCTCCTGAAGAATTACCTCCTTATCAACAGCTAATGCAGCAAAGACAATCGAAGCGTTCTCGTCACACTTATAATCTACTTCCAAGAGACTGCAGAGGAAATTTGATACTGACATTGATCTTTCTTTCAAAGGAAGTGGAGTACCCAAAACTATTTTTCATACTGCAGATAAAGTTTCATACTGTTGTGAAATCAAAGAACTTTTCACCTTTTTTTTTTTGTTACTTTTTTTTTTTCATAATTGCGCTTGAAAATCATTTTACCCAGTTATTTCGAGTACCAACAACTTGTTAGTCACACCTATACCATATAATTCTTGCGCCAGTTCAAACTTCAAAGATCTGAAATGATACTCTCATTCATCAGTTTTTCTTCTGAATTCATCCATGGCTTTTTATCAACACTTAAAACCAACTCAATGTAATACATACTTTTCATTTTCGCGGAGCTAAACAAAGTTCATGAATCCAATATACTAAATGATTGAATGATAAAAGGAGCAATTTTTGTTCCAAAGCATTAACAATATAAGACATTATTTGAAGAACTTGAAAGTATCAGGCAAAATTATGTCATTAAAGATTTCAAAACATAACAATGCAGGAAATCGCATATTATAAAATGGAATTTCGAAGCATAGCTTTTATAAGCAAATCACAGTTTTCTTTAACATTAAAAAAAAACGGAACACATTTCTGAATTGAAAATCAACAGATAACCTAAAAAGGAATAAAATTTTCCCTAAAAAAAATAAAAAATTCATCAATATGAAAAAGACCCCAACAAATTACACTAAAAGATAGAAAAATTTTGAGTAGAAAATTCAAATACCCATTGAAGAACCAGAACCAGACCCCAGAACCAGAAAGGGCTAACGAAAACGTGAAAGACTAACCAGCTGAATTCCCATTTGTCTGAACGTTCGATGGCGGCCATTGAAGCGCCTCTGAGGTCTGAGCTTGACTGACACACGCAAAGGTCGAAGCGGGAAAGTAGGGCTTACCCAACGAGCGTTTGTGGGGATGGCTGTGGAAGGTGGAAGATAAACGACAGAAGTGATCACGTGCGGATCACGTGACCTAGTTGTCCAATCATCTTATGCCATGTCATCATCAGCTTGTCAAGTTATCAAGTTAGAAGCTACTAGTCGTTCTCAGGTTTTTTTTTTTTTTTTTAATTGTTTATATAGCTTGGGAATTCTCCTTTATAGGGTATACAACGACATATCGTTTGAGAGAGTAATCCGTTGTCGCTTGTATTCACGAACGGCATATAGTTGGTCGCTCGAATTGCACTTGTCGTTTACGTGTTCTTAATTCGTCGTCCTTTCTAATATATGTCGTTCTTACATCGAAAACGACAAAGTCAAACGAAGACCATGTTGTCTTATTGTAAACTAATCTGCTCTCACTTTTTTTTTTTTTAATAAACGACATCCTGTTGGTCTTCTCATGTATTGTTGTCGTTTATGAAAGCACACTTCGTCCATTTCTCCTTCTTTTTTTTTTTTCATTTAGTAAAGTTTCCAATTTTGATTTAAGATTTTCAATGTTTGATTCGCGATAAATCATTTTTTATTTGTTGCCCTTTTAAGTAGGCAAGCAGCACAAAGTTTGAATCGACATATTTTTGTCGTCCTAGAGTTTTCTGTCGTTTATACTTCGTAAGTTTGATGTTCATTATCTCTGAAGTTTAAAACGACGTATTTTTGTCGTCCTACGTTTTATGGATTCAAAGCGATTTTAAACTATTGTGGCGTTTGGTTGCAAGTTTAGTTGTTTTCTGCTTTAAATCAAAGAACGACATGTCTCTTCCCTTAAAATTTGTTGTCGTTTTCTTTAAAGCTGCGGGACATGTCGTTTTTCTATTTAAAGCTTGACGTGGTTTTCAGAAACGAAATGTCGTCTTTCTGTCTTTTTCCTTTGGCCCCCCGCCATTTTTTTTTTTTTTTTTGAGGGAACAAATTTATCTTGTTTTAGTCCCACGGATTTAAGCAAAAAATCGTTGGGGCCGTGGGGCCAACTTCTCGATTGGGGGATTTACACACTCAGTGGAGGCATAATGGTATATTCCAATGGTATATTTGCCTTTCCTATTCCTTAAAAAGGGCATCTTATTCAGCACAACAACAGAATCTTCTGTTCACTTTCATCTTCTGGTCTCTTGTAACTTGTTAATGTGCTGGCTCAAACATCGTCAACCCATCAAAGAACCGCCACAAGGGCCTTCCTCTCTCAGGATTAGAAACAAGTTACTGGCACGTTCTTCTCTCTCTTCCTCTCTCATAATTTAACATATTTTGTTCCTATATTTTCTTATTTAATTGTTATGATCAGCGTGAGAACACTGTTGAAATTTATGCACGAAGGAACCTGCTGTTTGTTATGTGCGAATCTAATGTCCTTACCCGGCCGGCCATAAGGTAAAGAGTTTGAATCTTCCTCCTAAATTCAAAAAAAAAAAAAAAAGATCATTTATGTAGTTTGTCACGTATGTGATTGATTACATGATAGTAGCAATTTTCTTCGCTTTTTCTAACCACTTCTGATGATCTTTGAGATTTTGACAACTATAAAAGCTTTATAATGACTTAAAGAACATATGGATAATGCCTAAGATCGTTTGGTCTAATGGCAAGGGAAAGGGAGATTGAACAGGACTTTGGGTGTAGGGTTGTGAGTTCAATCATACTTCTAATATTTATTTCTTATTTATAATACGGCACATGTCATATGCTATTTCTTTATTATATATATATATATATGGATTTTTTTTTTCACTCATATATACAATAACCGTTACACTGTGGGGATAGTGAAAAGTTTTCTTTATTCTGTTGTGTCAATAAGCATCTTGACAGAAGGTTTGATCAATATAGAATCAAAGTACACGTTATAGCCCTTTTCCTCCTTCATTTGGAGGTTTAATCTGTATATATTCATTGTCTTTCATACAAAAAGGATATGTTAGCATCGTGTTCTGCTCAATGCCAAGATAACTTAAATGAAAAGGAAAATTAGGATCCCCCAAGCAATGCTTCAGTGATCGCTGCCATTTTCTGCCTTGAATGTGAATGCCGGTGAATTTTCTCTTGTTAACTAAACGCCCGTTTTTGAAATAGTCTCGCACGTTCTTCAAGTATTATTCTAACAACTGCCTGCATTGCGTTGAGCTGCACCCTTAGTATGGAAGGCTGGAAAAGCCCTAGAGAAAAAGGAAAATGGCTGTTACGCTTCTATCTTAGGAAACATGCAGTTTAACTGAAGGATATGGAATGTTGGTAGCAGGAACAAGAAAGGAAATTTACCGGTAAGAAACAGGGGTTGTGACCATAGGCTTTATGTCAGCGAAGCTCCAACTCTCACTGGCTTCAATCTTCTCAAAGTCTTCTTTGCAAACTCATATGTCAATAAGAAGAGTCCAAAAAGGTATAGTAGGCATAGGTGTAATTTTTCTAACATGTTAGACATGAAAGAGATATTGCTTCCTCCCTCTGTATTTGTTCTGATGTGTGATGTTCTTATCTCAATCCACCCTGACAAAATAGACAATTTCAGCAAGCAATCGTAATGCAGGACATAAAATTTGACGATGCAATGTTGGGGGCATGGGAAATATATTGACATTTGCCCACTTAACCAGATTGCCAGAGTCTTTTATTTTGCCCATGGTCAGCTGTCACAATAGCCTTGTTGTGAAATGGGCAGAATCTAGTTGCTACAACAGCCGCTAGGGACTAGCTAGGTTTATTACTTGTAGCACATTTGCAATGGCAGGACCACCTTGTTAGAGTGGCTTCCCACATTGCTATTGCCCGTTAGGTATTTATTTCAGATACAAAGGAATGTCAATCAGCCCATGCTAGTATGGCACCGTGAGAGGAGAAAAATACGTTTTAATGCTTGTAAACTACTACTTACCTGAGCTTTTGTTGGGCAAGTTCGTCCATTCATGTGGTTTTATCTTCATTTTTGAAGCCTCGATCAATTCCATAAGAGCTTTGTTAACCTGAAATGAAAGGCAAAGTATTCAGGTTTCCTTTCACTGTTACAAAATCAGACAGTAAATAATGATACAGCTCCCGATTCTGGAGCTTAACAAACAAGATATGCTGTATCCAATGATAAAACCTATTTAAGAATTCACACATTGTCAGAGGCAAATTTATGCTTACCTCTTCGGTCCTCTCATGGCTCACCAGATGCCCTCCATGAAGATCTACCATTCTAGCAACAGGATACAGTTTCTCTGCCAGTCGCCTTGCGTAATATATTTGAGCAATGACATCATGCCTGCATATGCAGAAACAAAGCAGAAACTTTGAATTCAACGGGTTGAAAAGAACAAGGACATTAAGTTTGATCTAAGAACTCAAAACATACATAGTAGTAACTTATATCATGTGTACATCAATTGACACAACAATACTCCGAGCGCATGCAAGAGTTTAGATATGCCTTTTCCAATGCACTAAAGGCAATCACATAGCAATCATGGATAGGGTGAAGAACCAGATCCAGAAGTTATGGTTTATATGAACAAGAGAAGGGGAATTGGGGGAAGGGAAGAAAATTGATCACCAGTAGTTGAATGCAAGTCGATATATATTTACATATGTATACATGTACATGTTATTCTATTTCCACTTTCCCGTCTCATGCTTAAGACAACATATTGTCTTGATAGATTTAACAAAAATCTAAGCATTCAAAAATTTGTGCTTCGCAGTTTGCATGTTACAGACTTTGAGTATAGCTCAAGAAAAAAGAAGAAAATTGATGGGTTCTTGATTGGTAAAATTTTCACCTGCCATGAATGACTGAAACTAAAAATCCAGCAGAGCGAATCAACTCAATTTCTGTTCTTGCCATCTTATGTGTCCAGCATGCATTCACCTGACCTTCAAAACCATAATTAGACTGCATCCCAGTTGATGAGATACCTTTCACATATTCCTGCAGAATGCATGATTTCACGTCAAATAATAAGAAAACAGGTATTTGTCAGCTTCCACTTCCATATGGTTTTTGTGCAACAGCCTGCAAAGATTAGTTATTCATACTTGATATAAGATCGATCTTCTTGTGACGGATCCAACGTATTCCTCAAGATATTCCTGCACATGGTCAACAGCGTATGTGAGAGTTGCTCCTGCTACTTTGAAACTTGAAAGATCTGCTCTTCTCCATTGGCTTTAGTAGAGAGATCATGGATGACAAAATGAACAACAGATTCAAGAGAAATAACAAAACGATAGAAAGATTCCGAACAAGTAGCAAAATACATTGAAGAGCTATATTGACCTTTGAGTAGTGGGTATCCAAGTCAACAGAAGCCCTCTGCTCAGGAGTCTTTGCCTTTAAGAAACGTATCGCGATGGATAGTGTTTGTCTGTTAAACTGCAAGAAGATAACGTTAATATCTCTCTAAGATAAGTTCAACAGTAAAAATGAAATGCAGTTTTTGGTTCACGGCCGGCCATTGACAATAATTTGACGTATATCCGGGTTATAGCAACAGACTCTAAGGAAAGCTTCAATATTGGAAAAGGTCAGGGACAAATATTGTTTCGGCGGCAGGTCTATCTCTCATTTTGCAAATACAACGTCTCAATTCATTGTCTATCTATTTCCATCTTTTTATCTTTATAACTGTACCTTTAATAGGAAATTGGGATTTAAAAGATATTTAAAAGACATGAAAAGCTTTCACACCCAACGCAAGCATAACCAAATCCAATCACGAGCTTATTCCCACACAAGTTGTAAACCAATAAAGAACAAGAACAAGTCTGGCTTGATCATTTATGCTCATCAAACCATCGGTTTTGAGCTGGGGGAGTTTAAGAATACAAATATGAGCTAGCATTCATTTGATAAACAGATATGCAGTCCCATGCATTTTGAATCAATCATTAACGCGAATGTTTTCTTTCTTTTACACAAAGAATGTATTAATTCGCTAAAAAATACATCATTTTTCTATTTAAAGAGAAGAGTAGACTATTGCCAACTGGTCAGTAACAAAAGATTAAAAGAGAAAAATACCTTCGGAAAACATTCAAACCCTCCACCTGTTACATTTAGCAAAGCCAATGACAGGACTCTTTCAGGAACCATTGCTGCTACTTTGGACGCTATCATAGCTCCTGTATCCATGTCAAAAATTCAAGATAGCAGAATTGAGCATAAATATGAAAAGTACTTTTAACGATGGAATAAGTGAATTCAGCTTAAATTTCCCAATCAGGGCTACAAACAAAGCACAGTCCAAGGACTTACCCATTGAATGGCCACAAATATGGGCCTTTGTCCAACCCAAATGATCCAACAAAGAAATGGCGTCCTTTGCCATAATTCTTGTTCTGCAACAGAAGATCAGACACCATTTTTGTGAACTTCATTCTCTTTTGATTTAAACATGTAACTTAGAAAGAATATAAGAACATGAAGAAAATAAGCTGTGGTGTAATTTTAACTCATAAAGCTAATCTACTTCAACTGAGTAACAATAGGGAACACCATAGTCGGAGCATTTAGCAGAGCATTTGTTCCAATCGTTTCTCCACAATAAAATATCATAAACTTAACTGGCCTCAGTGATTTCTTTCGTTAGATTTTTCCGCATTCAAACAGAAAAGAAACAAACGTATTGTGAACTTGTGATCATGAAACATTTAACACTTTTTCCTTTATTCTTCAATTAACTGATCTTAATGATTCCTTTCCTTCAGATTTTTCCAAATTCGAACAGAATAAAAACAAACGTGTTGTGATCAGGAAACATTTAAGACTGTTTATTTATTCTGCAAATAAGGAAAAAGGCAAAAGCTTCCCATTTCACAGAGCAATTGCGTTTAATGACAAGACTCAAACAGGACGAAGAGAAACACTGAAATGTTAGCACTAAACCAATAAAAAGCACCATATTAATGTACATAAACATACATAAAAATGCAAATGTGGATAAACAAAGCTAACTACTAATAGAATAAGGCAACACGAATAAAACAGATATAATCACAGTCGATTTAGATTTAACAAACAGATTCAAAGAAAGCAAATGCAAATAAGAAAACAATAAAAACGAAATAAGAGCTAAAATTCCGAGAAACTAATTCAAAATTGAAGATTTTTCAGCTCGAAACATTGAAACTCACGTGTATTCAGACTTTTTGGTGGGGACAGCGCTCCGACCCATACCGCGATTATCAAAGGCACAAACCTCGATACCGTCGCCGCCACAACCAGCCTCATTGTCGCAAAATTCGCCGGCCATCGTCTCGTCGCCGTCATTGGGCTTATCGGAGCCGGTCAGTCCCTTGATTTGTGGGCCCCACGACTCGTGAGTCCCAGCCAGTCCTGACCATTTGTTATTGAAATCCAAGAATTAAAAAAAAAAAAAAAACCGCGACGAATTCAACGAAAACCGAATTCTGACGAGAAAAAAGAAAAAAAAGATCGAAAATTTTGAAATTAGATAAACGAACCTATAATGAGGAGAACCTTGGTCGGTCCGCGACCGTACTTTCTGTAGAAAATCTTGATTCCATTGTTGAGCTGCGAGCTCAGGGTGGCTTTCTGCGACGCGACCTCGCAATAAGGCATCGTCTTCTTCAACGGTAGAAAGAGAAACCAGAGAGAGAAAGAGAGAGATTGTCCAAGCCTAATGATTGCCGGTTGTTCTGTGCCTGATTCCGAATCAAGAAAGCGAAAGAAAAACTGGTTTTGGGTTTTGGCTTGCCTTTTATAGTAAATGTTGTGGTCCAAGGCTAAGAGGATGCGAGGAAACACGTGGCGGACAAGGAGTGGTTACTGCCACGTAGGAGGGTCGGCTATTGGGTCAAAGTCAATGCGTTCCGGTGGTGGTGGACTTCTTGTTGTTGTTGTTATTATTAAGTAATTATACGCAAGGGAATTATATGCTTTTTTATTTATTATTGTTGTTGTTGTTGTTGTTGTTTTATTATAATTTAGGTTCTGAGAGACTTTGGTTACATTGGCAATTGGCGCTAACTAATTTCATATTATATTATCATTACTTTTTGAAAAAATGATAATGGTATTGGCCCTCTTGGGTTAATTTAACACTTTTTGGATTTCAAAAAAAAAAAAAACACCTTTTTTTGGTGGGGTTACTCATGCCGAGGTTTGTTTAATAGAAATCTTACTAGTCAATCTTTAATAAAAATCTAGGGAATTAATTATTAATAGAAAATCAATAATAATTATGGGAAAATTTTATCTTGTTAATTTTGAAAACCTTAATTGAAAAGTCATAAACGTTGAAAACCTTTGCCTCAGTCCAAACTCTAAAGAACTTCATTTAGCCTATTTGGAATAATAATTTGTGACACCCGTTATTTTTCTAACGGGTATTATGGTAATTAAATTAAATAGTAGTGTGTTAATTGAAATTTGTTTCATCTAAAATCTATCTTATTCTATTCATTTCTACCTATTTTTAAATTTTTTAAAATTTTTCAATACCTATTTAGTATATTTACAGAAACGACCTTAGAACTTCTCATTATTTATGAAAATACCATTTTGGCATTATGTGACTAAAAGTCTCCTGAAAAGACTCACTTCTTCACCTACCTCAATTAATTCCCTCTCCCTATCTCTTTCACGTCTTTCTATTTTTCTTTCTCTGCATTTCTTCTTTCTTCTTTCTTCCACGATAAGAGTATGAGTTTTTTTCACAAAAACTACATGTTTGGGTGGGATTCGAACCCTCAATCTCAGGAACAAGAAAGGGGAGTCAAACCACTAGTATAAAAGTAGTTATTTGATTATTTATGTTTTGAAAATTATAAATAGTTTTCTATAAAGCTTGTGATTTCAAATAATATTATTTTAATAAATATCCAACTTTTTAATTATTTTAATTATAAATATTTTAAAATCATATTACTTATTTAAAGAATTCATTTTCGCATATCTCATAGCAAAATAACATTCATATATTTTAATTTTATTGTTATTTTAGCATTTACCAAAATTAAGTTAGAAAAGTGATATTCACAATTTTAGTACGTTAATGATTATGGCACACTAATAAAAATAAATGATAAATTGACATAATTAAAAATTAAGATTTAAGTTAAAGTATGGTTATTTTATACGTTTTAGAACAACAACATGCTTGGAGCTTACGTGATGAATTGTGTAAGCTGGGAATTATCAGTGGATGTTTGTAAAGAGGTATGGATTCTATTACTCATCTTTTGTGAGGTTTTTATAGAATTAAAATTGATTGTTTTACCGCAAGATATATATATATATATATCTATGTTGAACTGTTATTATATGAGTATCACATATGAAACAATGACATGGACTCATCTTGTATTGTACGGCGATGAACATAATAAATTGACACATGTTGTTATAAATTGAGAAGCATGGTTAGGAAAACTGACTTTATAAATAATGATTGAATATAGAGAAATGGTGAGACATGAAGAGGGCGGCGGTTACGTCCTTGGGCATGAAT
The DNA here is from genome assembly GCA_025403435.1 of Artocarpus heterophyllus. Taxonomy (NCBI): domain Eukaryota; kingdom Viridiplantae; phylum Streptophyta; class Magnoliopsida; order Rosales; family Moraceae; genus Artocarpus; species Artocarpus heterophyllus. Next base: position 3,948,357 of record CM046353.1, read on the forward strand.
ACCCTAAAACGTAAAATAGGGAAAATGTGATGACGCTTCCTTAGGTCGAAAGTCCCAGAACACACTGTACAGAAATCGACTTGGTGAGGACTCGGGGCTCGATGTCCCCTCACCGAAACACCCTTAAAATGTTTAGAGGGTGATCAAGCACGCCCATTTGGGTTTCGATGAGTTGAGTGATACTCTATTGAACGTGGGTACTTAGGAATAATGATGAACTGTAATATTTGTATATATGTATATGTATGAAACTCGATAATGATTAATTATGGTATCCACGGAATATGATTATAATAAATCTCATAATCTGGATAATGATGAGTATTAACTAACCATGCAGGTTTTAGTGTGGTAATGATAAAAACCTAAAGGTGAGTAATGGTTTTCCCTATTGAGCATATTATCGCTTATTCCCTTATATTTTCATCTTTTCAGGACTCACTAAGTGTGAGGTGGCTATGAGAAAAATAGTTGAGGAAACTATGTAGCTATATTACGTTGGGACTGCTTCAATTGCTAAGAATGTTCTTTATGATAATGTAAGCATCAATTGTTCTTTCTGTGACTGTATTAAAATGCGTTGAAGGTTGAAAAGATGATGACGACAATTTATATTATTATATTTAAGGTGCTACATTAAACTGTGGTTTAATTGTCGTTTATATTTTTATTTTTGATTTGAGAGTTTGCATTTCAGCCCCAAACAACTTTATTTTTGAGGTTTTACTTTTATTTTTTATTTTTATTTTAATTCATTAAAAACTGTTAACTCCCATATAGGGGCGTTACATAATTGAAACCAATATTTTTTATTTGAAAATTGTAGCATATGAGAGCTTTATATTGTAGCTTTTTACTGTAACACATGATAATTTTACACTGTTTATAGTCGTAACTACTGGTTAAAACCGCTCTTTTCAACGACCTAATTGAAATACGTGGACTTTCCCTCCATTACGGAAATGACGTTTTTGTTGCCTTACTTCGGATAATACATGAAAGTCATTGTAAAGATAGTCTTTCGTTTATTCCTACATGTTAGAAATAAAAATGCGCATGTGACATATTTTATATATCAAACGCTATTATATCACAAATAAATTACTTGTTATTATGACTTTTAAATTATTATTACGTAAAATTAACACTTTATTTTTGCAATTTCAACGTTCAATTCACAAAGCCATGGTATTCACAAGTCCCAAACATTACATATATAATTACGTACTTATTGGTGGTAAACTTTTCTAAATTCGTGGAATTCTTTGCAAGAAAATCTTAAGATGTGCAATATTCTACGTGTATGGTTGTTGCAAAAAGGTTAAACTAAAACGAGAAAAATATGGCAGAACAAATATTGCTCGTCGTCGCTCTCATAACGTGTCACTCAGAGCTCCACTCATTTTCAAGGAACATAAAAAGAAAGAAAAAAGAAAAGAAAAGAACAGGCAGAAACAACAAAATAAAATGTCTCGTGTGGATAACAACGAGGTTGAATGGAAACACGCGGGCAGATCAGGAAGTACTTGATGACGCGTAGGATTGTCGGCTTATGATAGGATTTGGATGAATAACAATGTCTGCTTGGCTTTAAATTAAACAAATTGACGCATGCATTTTTGACTTTATGGACAAATTCTGCTATTTTTATTGTCAGATTAATTTTTTTAACAATTTAATATATGACTAAAAATAGTTTAATATCACGTGTTATAAATTTTTAATACTATTGACAGTCATAGATTCCTAATATTAAAGCTTTCTCTCGAACAGATAACGGCAATGAAATCATCAAAAACACCTCTATATTATCTAAATCATTTGAATAACGTCACCACCTCGAACTTGATTTTATTCTTGAGCATCATACAGCATGGATTATTTGATCACTGAAATTCGATAAATAAATTGGGATTTACCTCTATTTATTAGGATTGATTGTGAGGATTGTAGTATGGTCATACAAGAAACTAAGGTAACATTGTTCAGAATGAGATTCTTCTCAGTTTGGTCTTTTGTGCAGAAAAGTCGAACTAAACTTCTCTAGAATAAACCCAATTGACAGAAAAGGTCATAAATGGGACACTTGAGGCTGTGGCTCCAAATTGCAATTTTTGGAGACTGATGTAACAGATGAATTTCTTTGATATAGAAGGAATGAGCATTCAGATTACACTAGTGCTTTTTTTTCCCTTTTTTGGATACATATTCACATTACAGTAGTTGCTGAAAAACAAATGTCCCAATCCCAATCAGACTTTGGTGTAATATCCTCCTCAAGATAATTTTCTGGTGACAAACACAACTATATTAAAATCTATCAGCAATTTGAAGGGCCAATTTCAATTCATGTCAGATTCTTCAACCTTGGGAGTTGGGACAAGGTTTAGGCTGCAAAATATACGGGAGAAATATCTTTTTTTTTTTTTTGATGAGGTGATAGGAGCCCAAAACTGACACATAAACAACCCAAAAGCATGCACCAAATCATCCAAACAAACAGAAAATAATAATTTATAATCTACATATACATAATTCACACCAGTTTGTTATGTTCTTTTTGAACAAAAAATTTGTTCTCTATGTACATACATAATTATCATACATAGAAATCTTAAATCTTAGACCACAACTTGCAGAAGATGGAAGTTCTAGTCTGAATCATGCCTTTCCGGCCAACTCAGCAGTCATGTCGTCGAATTGAAGAATCTGAACACAGGTAAAACACCACACAAACACAAGTACAACACATTCACACGTTCAGAAATAAACACCCCATCGTCCAACCGAGGAGTAAACCAGCGCTGGCAAGGCCTAACCCCACTGCAAATGCAACAGCGCACTTGCTGAGATCATACTTTGGCTTGCCATGCCTTTTCCTTCTGGCCCGGTGCTGACCCTTTTTGACTTGCCTGCCACCCTTGGAAGGCGCCCAAGGCAAAACGGATGGGGAGAGATTGCAAATTGGTTGGTTTTTGCTCTTAAGCTGGAGGCAGATGTTCTCTAACTGCAGCAGCTGGAGCCATTGCTTGTACGCAAAAAGTTGGGATGCCTGTCTGAAAAGCAGTGTGATGATGTGCTCTTTCTCAGTATACGCCTGCTTCGCCGCGTCCTCAGCCTCCCTGGCTCGTTTTTGAGATAGACACAACGCTTTCAAAAGCTGAGCTTTGTTCTGATCGTTCTCGGAATTCGTTGGAGCATCTGTCTTGTCAATGCTGGTTGCACTATGACCCCTGCTACTGTTGGAGTAAACATATATTGTCTAATATGTAAAGAAGTTGAACTTAATATGATGAAAATTATAATTGATTAAACGTTTAAAGATGATTCATCATTTCATTCAAATTGTTGGAAGATTCTAAAGAAGTTTACGAGGAAGACCTAGTTTGAATAGTTAAGGACTGATAGGAACCTGGCTATTCACAAAGAATCTAATAGGAAAATAGCAACAATGAGAAGAAAGAAAGCAATTCTTGGTATTGAGAAAAGAATGAAGATGCAATTGACGATAGACTTTCGAGAGCCTATCACACTCCCCACAGACTAAGCTGAACCAATTCCCGCTAATGTGACCATAATCCCTCACCAAAAGTTTATTCCTCTTTTATACCACTAAATTCCCCCTTAACAAACTACTAACAATTTTTACCATTCAGTTGTTAGTGCAGCAACAACCTCTGCTAACTACTCTTTAACAGCCCACCAACCAAACTAATTTCCCAAACCTATCATTAGCAAATACTACCATCAACACCCTGAGCCAAGCTAGATTCCGACACAAGAATGCATATGCAACAAATCCTATTTCGCATTTTGTATAATCAGACGAAAAATACTATTTTTTATCTGGCATCAACATCCTTGTAAAGTTCATGCCACAAGTTTTCAACAGTTTCCCATATCTTTTTGAATGAACATGTGTTAGTTTATCAATCCAGGACAAAAGCTTAGGCAATTAGGAGGTGGGCTAACCGTAGCATTGTAGTCCACATATTCTAACAATATGAGTACAAGGATGATGATGACACGACAACAATAACAACTGTAAAGTAAGAATTTACAACTTTACCTGAAAGCCTGCTCCGAATCATGTGGTGAGCAACCTGACTTTGGGGTTCCCTGAGTATATTCCAGATTGGAGAACCCTCTCTCAGCCATTCGATCCAAAGGCAAGGCCAGTCTATTATCATGGTCAAAACTCTGCAAACAGGCAGATTGCAGCTTCCTGTAATTCATAGCCCGGGGTTGCGGAAGATCGCAATTCTCAATATGCTCAAATGATTTTTGAGCAACCAAAGAAGCCAAATCATCTTTATCGGCAGTGCGCCACCAAGGTTCAGTCTTGTCGCTCCCAAGCGAGTGAGATTCAAAATCAGAATATAGCTTCGTGGTTTCTTCACACCAAGGTTCAGTCTTGTTACTCCCAATCGATTGAGATTCAAAATCAGAAGATGGCTTCTTAGTTTCTTCGGAAGAAACTAAGCAGTTCAAGGAATCCAAATTTATCAAATGATCATCAAAATACCACAAATCTGTCACATTCTTTCCTGTAGCATTTTTTTCTGGACTATCGCAAGTTAAAGCCGTGACTTGATCCATATAAGAACTAACATCACTCTTCATGGGTCCACTTCTCAAAATTTCAAGTTCATCCTCCAAGGAGATATTATGTTCAGCCATAAATTCCTTGTAACGCCCAAAGTTGGGTTCCTGATTCAACCACCACCTTCTATTAGTTAACGCATAAGAACTTGGATAAGTGGACAGATAATCCAGCGTGGCATTTTGTAGCTCTTTTGCTGCAGTGTTGGGTGCATGATCAAACTCTGATTTTGAGGAATATGCTGATGATGACGATGACGACGGGTAGCAAGAAAACTTCAAAGCTTCCCTTGCACCTTCATGGACATAGCAACGGCGACGCTGGCGTGCCATCCTGGCTTCTGCTGCAGCCATTTACTTCAATTGGCCTCCGCAAAAAATTTTGCAATGACAAAATCTTCAATCGGTAGCCACATTCTGAAAATCAAATATCTTGGTACATAACACAAATTCTGAAAAACATACATCTTGGTACATAACAAAGGCATTCTACAAGACCTATATTGATCCACAACTAAATGAAAACGCTAAGATCAGTGGATCCTCACCTTTTGCCAGATGAGCATGCTCAATCAGAGGCTTCCCGAAATCGGAATGTTCTGAAAGAAGTTGAAACCCTTATTTTCTCTGTGGAAATTATCAAGCCCATGAAAGTAGCAAAAGAAAACAGCCACGAAATGTCAGAAACATACCGAAGCTTTAGATTATTGGAAAGATATAAGGAATCTAATATCCAAAACAGCAATCAATCATCAAGATCATGCAAGAATGAGATCAAGTCTGACTCCATGACAATTATAATCCAAACGAGGAAGATAAATATCTGACTCCAGAATCAATACCCAGCAATAATACCATAGAAAAAATAAAGTAACTGAAAAGCAATTTTGCAGAAATGACTCAAATGGGTCCCTGATTAACCCATTTTAACCAACAGAAATTACTTTCCTTCAAGTCATGTAGCTGTCTTATAGTTGAAAAGCACACAAAGGACAGTCCAACTAATAGCACAAAAGCAGATTCCTTGATGACCCACAAAGAAAAAACTGACTAAAACAAAATCTAGAATAACTGATGAACCCCAGAATTTTACTTGCCCATGGGAAAAAATTAGCTGAATCAGGAAAAACAAAACCCAGCGAAGATTCATATAACTAAAACTTGTGCGGAATCTGAAAGAAGACTAAAACTTTATACATATATCATTCAGATTACTACCCGTTAATGGCATACAAAACGCCTCAAAAGAAACCAAAAGTTGACATAAAAAAAAAAATGAAAGCTTAAAACTATGTACATATATGGCATATTTAGGATCAAGAAGACAATTTAAAAAAAAAAAAAAAAAAAACCCACCTTTTTAATGATATGGGTGTGTTGGATTTTGGCCAAAATTTTTGTCTGAGCGACCTCCATCCTTCTGTGGCTCTTACATCATTGTCACCACCATCACGCTATTACTGACGTCGATTAAATATATAAATAAGTAAATAAAAATATTTCTAAATTCACTTTGCAGACACTTCTTTGCCGGAAATAAAGGCTGAACTACAATACTATAGTTCGTCTTTTGGTACGTTTTCTTGAATGATGAATTGTTTTTAAGTATATGTTTGTGTTTGCTTTTTTATTTTTTTAATCTTTTTTATTTTGGGACGATTGGTGAGAAGCATTGAAAATAAAAGAAAAATGGGAAATAAATATTTACCAGAAGCTTCAGACGTGGGAGTGAATTTTACCGATGAGCAATCACAATCTTCTTTAGGAAACAAAACAGAAAACGGGAATAAATATCCTCCATCATTTTCCAACCACCTTTCCTGCAAAGATGTTGACCCAATACGACATGTCGTATCGCACACACTTTAAAAAGTGAAGTTTACAAATTGTAATATACTAAAATTGTCACGCAACAAATTAATTTTTCTTACGTACAAGGTTCCTTTTATTAACACGCAATATCGTAATACATGTCAATTGATGACTAAGATTAATGCTCATTTTTATGATAATTAAATATTGAGAGATGTACTTCATGAATATTGTTCTCTTTAGGAGTGACAATAGTTTAGATTTTTATGTCAAGACAACAGAAGAAGACCAATTCATTTACATATTCATACGATATAAACTTGTATAATTTATTAAATTGAGATAATATTAACTTAGTGATTAAATTTCATTTTTTAAAAAAATCAGTTAATAAACAAATGTGTTGTATGTGTCATAATCATGTCAAATGTGCATTAATCTTGTTAAATGGATCATAATTGTGTGAATTATATATACTCAAAATACTTATTTAGACTGATTATCAAGGTTAGCCCATGAACCAAGTTAATAACATATATGCTATTTGGCATGTCACATAATTAACAGATGAAATGAAATAGAAGACGCACTTGTCATTTTTATACGTCGAATTTATGTGTGTGTATATACATAGACATATACATATACATATATATATATATGTATATTATTTATTGTGAGTGCCACACACCACAACAAAGGTCATCGGAACTAGACCACGGAGCAACTATGGGAAGTTGAATATTTTTTTTAACCTGTTAAATGGATCATAATTGTGTAATTTATATATTCAAAATACTTGATTAAACTAATTATGCTGGTTGGTCGCACCAGCATGTGATAATAAATTTGCCGTGTTTAGGTGACTTTTTTGACACGTAACATAATCAACAAACGAAATGACACGAACGCACTCGCCGCTTTTACAAGTCGAATACGTGTGTGTGTGTGTGTGTAGAGAGAGATAGAGAGAGAGAGGGAGAGAGAGAGTGCTAACTACCATTACAACGGTTGCAAGAACTAGACCACTGAGAAACTGCGGGAAATTGAATACTTGGACTTTCACGAGGCTGTCTACTCCAATTGTTAAAAAGTGCCCCCGCTGAAAGTCAACACAATTAGTGTCGTTTTTTCAACTTGACAAATGTAGGCTGTAAGTGAATCGAAGCTCCACTAAAGTCAACAACCATTTGTGGCGCCAAATATGCATTTGTCTGTTGATTATAGGAAAGACTACAAAAAAAGGAACCGACCAGGGGAATTGGACGGTGCAGATGATATTATCCAAAGTATAAGAGTAAGGAAAACGACAACAAAATTGTTATTAATTTATTTTAATGTTGAATTCTTTGCTTGAATTTCATTCTAAGCATTGCCAGCCTTTTCTGCAGAGATAACTTCTCAGCTTTCCTACCCAGTTTGTCCAAGTAAAACACCAGTTTTTTAAGGGTCTCTAAAACCTCTTCGCCGTCGTAACCAAACTCCCTCTCTTGGATTCTCAACACCCTCTTAAGATGCTCCAACAGCATTTCGTTATCCTTCATTAGTCTAGTTTGGATTGACACCAAACAGTCCAAAGCCTCCGCTGCCATTATACATGAAAACCATCAATAACACAGAGAAAAGATGGAAGAAAATTTTGAATACTATTAATTGAATAGTTTGTTATATGGTCAACACACTAGTCAAATATTGTTTGGTGGATTATGTTATCTAATTAAGAAATAGTAACATCACCGGCTAGTATCGGAGTTAAATTTTTTTTTTTTTGTGGGGTACAATTATAATTTTAATGGGACCAAAAAACATATTGTAATTATTCAGTTGGAGTGGGGGTGGGGGGCACGATTAGAATTTTTCCTACAAAATAGGGGTATATCTAAAATTTTAAAAAAACTCCTTGGGCAAAAGTCTAAATTTGATTCCCTTGTCAATTCTATATGGCTCTGCCAAAGTCACCGGCGATTATTACTGGTTTTCTAGCCGTTAGAGATTGACAAGTAAGATTATATAAATTGTGGATCTAGAGTTAGCATGTGAATGTATAATAAACAGGGTAAAAGAGGAATCTTGTGTTATTGTTTGTGGGTCGTAAGATTAACGTGTGAATCTGTGATACATAGCATTAAAGATGACAAAAGAAATTGTTGGATTAACACTTAAACAACATGACTTACCAACCGGAAGAGAATCTTTTCCAAATGCATTTTCACGGATGCGCAAAGCCTCAAGGCAAAGTTGCTCAGCTTCTTCATCACGCTTTAAATGGTAGAGAGTAACTGCGAGATGCAACATTGGGAACGTGATGGATTGATCATCCGGTTCAACAGTTTTAGTCATGATCTGCAAGCTTGTTCTTAGCAAATGCTCAGCCTCTGCATAATTTTTCGAGCGTAGATGGGAAGTGGCAAGATTAATCATGTATGTCACCGAGCTCGGATGGTCCTTCCCTCTGCTCTTCTCAGTGATTAACAAGCATTCTTTTAAAAGCTCTTGGCCTTCTTTTCCTCTACAATCAAACAAATCATAGTGGTAAAAGTGGGAAAAGTGAGGAAGTGAGGAACAGAGAAATTACTAAGCATTTGAACTTCTGATATTGATATTAAAGTAGTAGACGCTACCTTCCAACAGCATGAAGTAATTCAGCCAAATCTATTCTCATCTTTTCCGTTGTACTGTCATCTATAGCCATGTAATTCGAATCCTTCATAATCTGAAGAGCATTTCTATATAAACGAATAGCTTCATCTGCATCTCCTGTATTAAAAAAAAAGGCTTGTCAACCATATGTTTGAAGCTTTAAGACAGATTTCCACAGAGCAAATAAATTGATTCATAGGCCCCCACAAAAGGCCCCAGGTCTTACACTGTACCAAACAAGGTGACTAATGACTTTATATAGTTGCTCAATTTCAAAGTAGAATTTCCACCACCAATGGAACTTTAGTGTGAGAAGAGAGAGAGAGATTATGTATTACCGAGCGCACATTTCACATGAGCCAGTGAACACATAGCCATTCCAACTCTTCCATCATGTTCTCCATATAACTTCGTATATATATTCAAGATTCTATGAAAGAAAAGGAAGTGATGAAAAGATTAGACAAAGGTCACGAACTTAAATCAACGGCGAACAAGGCAAGGTAGCCCATTATAAAAGAAAGGAAACAAGTTTAACCTTAGAAAAGGAGTTTCTGCCTCCATAGCTTTCCCTTCTTTGAGTAATATATTGCCAAGACCAAATAAAGGCACAATTAAGTCCTCACTTTCGACCCCTCTGCTTGATTCCAGAATAGTAATTGCACAATTATAGAATTCTATTGCTTTTGTAGCTTTTCCACTAGACCCAAGAGATCTTGCCATGCCCAAAAATGGCGTCACAAGAAAAACACTATTACTCCCTGAAAGAAAGAACAGATTCTAAATAGTAACAATAACCCATATTTATTTTCCACATTTGAAACAAAAACATTAATTATAAGAGTTCAAAGTTACCGTATTTGTTCTCCATAATGTCAATAGCCCTCCGATACATGAGCACTGATTTATCAAACTTCCCCAAAGTTGAGTACATACTTCCCATGTGCACAAGTACAGGATCCAGAAGCCGTTCATCATCCATTAGACTGTCAACAACCTCAGTCAACTGACCTTCCATGAAATTCACCAACATCAAGACAGAGAAAAACAACAGCCTTTATGGGGTAGAGAAAATAAAAGTCTGCCCTTAGCTAAAGTAGTCAGTGCATGACTTTAATGTTGACACAAATCTAGTAACTACATATTTTTTTCCTGAACATACTTGTTAAGAGAGAATCATTTACAGAAGGTCTACAATTTCATATCGATAACATATTCAAGCGGGCTCTCATTTCCTGAATACGAAATTAAGATAAAGACATACATGTTACTTCCCTATACAAACAGAATATTGATAGATCAAATCATTTGACAACATCAACAGAAGTCACACATATTATATGCACACACCATACCCAGAAGGAAAGAAGAACTCACCATACCCAGAAGGGAAGCAACAAATTTTAAGTCTCCCAAAGCCATAAATCCCAGGGCTATGACGTCAATTAAAGCAGCTTCTTCCATACCCCTAAAACCTGCATTCATTCTCTCCTTCACAGCTCCATAGTTCGCCCAAAGCAGATCTGCGGCATCGTTTTTGTTCCCAGTCGTAATCATTGCTTTAACTTCGTCGAATAACTCTTGCAATTGTCTCTCAAAATCCTGACCACCATTCTCAGGTTTACTAGTGCTGTCAAAAGACGTTTTAGACCTGGTAGATCACAAATCATGCAGTAGTAATTAATTACTTGATGAAGAATTAGATTAGAATTTTGAATTTAAATTCGTATACTTATCTATTAGGATATATTATTTATGGGTTGGTTTGACATTAAAAATTGAACTATTTATGTTGATGTCCTAGGATTATTTAGAATGTAGTTCAAGTTTCACTTTTATTATTATTTTTCTATAAATAGTTTAGTGATTGTAATTTGATTCAGAAAATGTTTATGAATGAATATCGAGATAATTAGTTTTCCTCCTCTAGAGTACTTGCTGTCTCCCTAGAATTTATTCTTTTTACCTTTGTGGTTCTACTCCTATCTCTCTAGTGGTTTTTCATCTCTATCTTGGTTCTATTCTTCTCTCTAAATTCTCACTCTATTTTCTATTCTACCTTGTCCTACATCGTTACTTATAGCCAAATAATAAAACCAATTCCACACATATCAAGTGTATTTTACCATTTATCCCAATTCCTAAAAAATGAAAGAAACAAACTAAAAAATTAAAAGGGTTTTAAAAGAATTAATAAATATAAGCACCAGAACTATTCTCACCTTTGAACTTTGTCAGTTTCTGATGGACCAACTGAAATGAAGGTTCTTGAGGCACAATGAAGGGAAAAATCCCAGGCAGGTTTCATGAAAGAAAGCTTTGTATTGTAGCTATGCTTTTGGATAGCAAAAAAGAAGCAAGCCATGTCTTTCTTCTGTAAAGGGCATGATAGACAGATTTTGCTCCTCCTAAAGGGTTCATTATATACATTAAAGAACAATAAAAAATAAAAAAAAATGATTCATAGATCAAATAATTCAACGATAAAAAATAGAAAATAAAAAAAGAGTTCACTCTCTTCTTGTCCCTTTCAAAGAATCTCAATTATTCCGCTCAAGCAAGTAAACCGAGAAAGCTTCAATTCAATTGTTTTCGTTTCTTTTTTTTTTTTTTGATAAATGAAAAAAGAAAATGGAAAGCCAAAAGGGTACTTAATAGAAATGAAATTTTATATCTGTAAGTTTCCAGAAGGCCAAATATGAAGAAGAAGAAGAAGAAGAAGAGAGAAAGAGAGAGAGAGTACCTGAAGATGTTGAAATTGAGAGAAGGAGGTAGAACACGGGAAGCTGTCGCCATTGGAGGAAGGAGCGAGATATAAAGGCGGTTGCTTTATCATGGAAATTCTGAGCCTCAACTCTCAAGTACTCTTCAAGTAGCAGAGACGAAGGGGGCAAAGATAACCGGACACAGAATTCTGAACCGGTTGCGTCTGACTCACTGAGTCGCCGGATATTGGTGGGTGGGCTCCAGATTCGTAGGCCACCTATGGGGTGGCCCCAGCAAATTGAGCGTTCCAGCCCATTCGGCCCAATTGAAGGTTATGCCCTTTTTTTGGGTGGGTGTGTGTGTGAAATTGAAGCTGTTATTCATCATCAAAAAAGTTGATACGACCACAGTTTTTTTAGGGAGATTCCCTAGCCAAATAAAGATATCATCTTTGTTAAGAGCCTAAGTAGCTAAAATAATAAGAAGCATAATTCGATTCCCTAAACAAATGACATAATTTAACTTCTTAAAAAAGATAATAAGCTAGATATATTTCAAAATAACACTCCAAACTCTTTAGAAAATAAGAAAATCAGACTCTATAAATAGAATATTTAAACTTTTAAAGAGCAAACATTTTTGAAGATGTTGCAACCACCACGAACCATGAAAGCTGAGATGAAAAAAAAAATAATGACTATGAGGATAATACATTTTTTGTGCCTTAAAAGAAGTAAATAATTTAGTTTAAAATATATTAGATAAATCATATATTTAAGGTGCAAATAATTTCTTTATTTTTACTATGTAAATAATTTATTTATTCCGTATTTATGGTGTAAAAATGCTATTTATGTCAAACACTTGAAAACATGTTATTAATTTCAAAAAAAAAAAAACTATTTGCCTCATTTCTCCAAAATTTAAGGGAGATTTATAGGGAAAAAAAAGAAGAAAAAGGTCACTTTAGATTTGTCATGAATATTGGGGCTTGGCGTTTGTGGTACACAATTTTTCAAGTCAATGAAAAGCTGTACAAATCCAAATTACAATGAAATAGTGGCAAGATATTAAAAAAATAAAGGACATAATGACATGAAAGTTATGGCAAGGCTTCTAATATTCTCTTGATTTAATTTCTTCAAATCATTGTAAGAACAGCAGTAATGATCAATTTGGAAAGTTCTTTTTAGCATAAGATAATTTGAAGGAATTGAATAAATGAATTTTAAAGGGTGAAATTGATATTTTATGTAAACGAAAGATATTAATATTATATGATATTTCTTGAACTGCATATTATTTCATTTTGTATGGATAATAAAAATCCTTTTTTTTTCTTTTATTGCCATTTAGCCGCAATAAATGCTATTTTATAGCAAAAACAAAATCATATAGCTTTTAATTTTTTTGGTCACTAAAAAGCTTATTGTTAAATTCAGAATGTTAGTTTACAAGAGGTGTTATTTCAGCACAGGCAAGGTTAGACTCATTTCTGTCATGAAACTGTAATAAACAGATTCTTTTTGCTTTTATTATGAAAATAGACATAATAACTACCAAGAGAAAACACAAATCCAACTAATCTTGAGAACCACATCCCAAAAATTCAAGGAGTTACTTGAAAATTGTTACTTTGCTTACTACAAGAATTGCCAAATTATAAAACGGCCAAAAACTGCCATCCAACAAAAAGGTACCAGTACCGATCAACCTAAAAGACGAACACTTTGTTTATTTGGTCCGGACTTTAACATTAAGCGTCCACTTGACCTTGCCAGGAGGCAAAGGGATGGACTTGGGAAAGCGCAGTGGCACCTCATACTCTCCTACCGTTGACAAAGGCGTCGGTAGATACAGGTTCTCAGGAGCTATCTGCACACAGAGCTGTCTTGCCACCTAAACCAACCAACAAAAGCAATTTTTGTAAATTAGTTATGTGTGTGCGTGCGTGCGTGCGCGTGTGTGTGTGTGTGTGTGTGTGTGTAAATTAGCTTCCTGAGGCATATCCCCATTCCAACACTCGTTTGAAAGCCATAGATGAAACTTTTTTTCGAAAACACACCAAAACATCCCTAATAAGCGCTTTGGTCTGTAATCAAATATGAAGATGAAAACAATACCTCAGCTACAAGATCATCTTTGGTCACGGCTGATTGCAATTCTATAGGCTCATCTTTTGTCGAGCGAGTGCGGAACTTCTCAATATTGATCAACCTACGTAGCACCTACAAACACACACACACACACACACACAGAGAACAGATGCCCCAGATGAAGTTCTAAAGCCACACACGTTTCTACAATAACAGCTTTTAACACACAGCTCCAAATACACCTCAAGAACTAGTTCGACCATTGAATTTGTTTTTGACACCCTTTTCATAATCTTCATGAGTTTTATCTCGTAATTTAGGATTGACAATCCATATGAACAGTTATTCAAAAACTCTATCAGTACTAAAGATTATTGTGGCTCCTCACTAAAAGTACTAGTTGTTCTCGTCGTATCAAACGAAAACAAGTAATCAAGTTGATAACAACAAAAATGTTAAAAAACAAACCAATCGAGTGCTGTCTAGACGCTTAGCTGCCTTCTCGTATTCTTTCATCTTATCTTCCTCGCACACTTCAACTTTCACTTCCTCTTTTGCTTCCTCAGGTGGGAAAATCTGAATCATCGCAGGTCACAATCTTAGAATCAAAAAGTTGTTAACTTTATTGGGAATTCTATAATAACGTTAAAAAAATAAACATATCCTATGATTCCTATCACAACCAATGTAGTTTCTGGAGTCAAATCACATAAAAATCATGCCAGAACTAGGCAAGCGTGTCAAATTTAAACAAACTTGATAAAATCAAATGGTCCAGAAATAAGCAATAGAAATCTCAAAATCAGAGAGTAAAAAAAAGGGAAAGGACCTTGTGTTGTTCTCTGATAAGGTAAGCAAATTTCTCGATATTAGGAACAGCAAGTAACTTGGGCATCAAGTGATTGCGAAAATGCCCAGGAGCAACCTTCACTGTATCGCCAGCTTTGCCGAGCTTTTCTACGTTCTGGTCGTTTCAAAAGACAATCAAAACCCAATTCAAATCACTCAAAAAACAAAGTAGGATCAAGAGAAAAATGAAAAAGAAATTGAAAAAAAAAAAAGCAAATCTTACATCCGTTTACTCACTGTGGTTAGTATAACTTCCAGCTTCCTGTGTCTAACACCTTGAGATGCGTAGAGAAGAGGGTTCATCATCCGATCAGAGCTATGGAGGTTCGTTTCCTTAATAATTTGTCGGAGAGCGTTTTTTCCATTTTGTATATACGCCATTTGAATCTTCTCCTGATTAAATAAAACGGATCAGATTGATTTCGAACATAAAAGAATTAAAGAGAAAATTTTGGAAGAAAGAGATAAAATGAAGATTGAAGGAGAAGAAGAATGTACTCGCTAATGGCGGAGAACTGAACTAGCTAAGGAAGAAAGGCGGGATTTTTAGGGTTTTGTGTGTGCCTGAGGAAGCAGGAAGAAAGGAACGGAAAGGGCGGAGATTTCTGGCTAAATTACGGAAACACCCATGGGGAGAAAATTCTGTAAAGCTATTATAAGCAATCATACACCCGAATAAGTGAAATTATTATGAAATACCCTTTTTTAATAGGAAAAAGGAAATAAAAGTTAAAAATTAAAAAAATATATTTTTTAAAAAAATTACAAGCGTTGAAAATTTCACCATTTTTTTTATTTAATTAAAATAAATGTCACTGCACATCCTGTCAAAAATACTTTCTTACTTTTTTTTTTTTAAATTCCTAACAAAATCTAATAGTGTTCCATGACTCAGTTTTAAGTTATCAGTTCAAACATAAATAGTATAAAATTCTTAAATATTATGGTGTAAAGTAAAAATATGTTACAGTGTAAACCTTACTTTAACATGTATTTTTAGTTCTAACTCTCAGTTCCAGCTACTACGCAAACATAATCTGCATGGGAAAGTGGCTGCTTGGTAGTGTTTTTATTTTAGTTTTTGTTTTTGAAAAAAATCTAAAAATAAAAATATTTTGAGAAATATGGAAATTGTATTTGGTTATATATAGTAGTTGTTTAAAAAAAAAAACACAACATTTTTAATAAAAATTATTACCATAAATAAAACCAAATTTAATTTAAATAATAGTAATTAATTATATTAATTAGGATAAAAAATCATCAAATTCCCTAAAAAAAACAAATGCTCAGCCCTCACCCTCCATTGCCGAGCCCCATGTCACGCCCCGGAGTACGGGAGGTGACGTGGCGGAATGTTTAGATTAATTAAAAGAGAATTTAATTAAAAACCGAGAGTTTGAGAATCAAATTAAGCAAGAAATAAAGAGATTTTTCCACCACATTTGATAAAGAATTTAAAATCATTAAACACATAACAATAATTGAATAAAAACCGCGAATATGGGTTCCACAACCCACAACTTGTGCACACACATGGATCTGACAATATCACAAATACAATTACAGTCCAAGTACAAATAAAGTTAAGTCTTACATGCCTTAATTAACAAATACAGAATGTAAACAAATTCTCCTATTGCTCCTGAGTTCGGTCCGAAGAATCTTCTCCAAACCTAAATGGGAAACCACCTAGAAGGGGGGATTTAAAACAGATAAAACGTGAGCGAAAGGCTCAGTAGGACTAAGTTTTATAAAATAATTTAATGCAAAGAAACATAACATTATCAGGAGTTATGCAAGAAGAAACTTGAATAAATAAATAAATAAATAAATAAATAAATAAATTGAGTAGAACCGTTCTGACACAGAACAGTCTACTCGTCAAATCAAAACACCAGTTTACATTTACCTAGGCAAACCATGATATCACCACCGTAGTGGCCCAGCTGGGTTTCGGGACCTGCCCCCAAGGTCGATCACGACCCGATCTCTGATATGGCATCATGCCCATGTGTTTATTATCATTATCATTCAAAACCCAATTACCGAGTATTGTCAATTACATTCATTATGAAATTCATTTCATGTCACGGTATATAAAAATATAACCGATAAAATCATTTTCAAACAACCGTTGAAAACATTTTGATAGAAATCATTTTCAAAGCCAAATCATTTCAAAACCAGGCTACCAAAGAAATAGGATAGAAGTCCTACCTCAGTACTCGTGCCGGTACCCCACACCGTAATCCCGATCCGCTATACGTTAGCTCCACGGAACCACGAACAGTCCTAGATACAAACTAAGTCAATCAATATCTAGTTTGAGACATTCTATGTTACTAAATCATTTCATGATGTCCTAGTGTGCCATTTGTATCATTAAAATCATTCTATAAGGTTGGGATTTAAATCTGGGTTCAAAACAGTGAAATCGGGTAAAAATCACAAAATTTTCCATGCCTCGGTCGGCCTGCCGGACGCCCTGCTTCGGCATGCCGAACTGCACAGTTCGGCTTGCCGGAAACAAGGTTCGGCCTGCCGAACATTACCCCAGATTCGGCCTGCCGATCGGAAGAACACCGGCCTGCCGATCATCACTCCGGCCTGCCGAACATGAACTTCGGCCTGCCGAACTGGGAAGATCCAGAAATCCCAGCCACGGGTTTCTCGATCCCCAAAATCCAAATCTGAATTCCAACCTGTTTTTCTCAATTCCCAGGCATGAAAAATAACTATAGTTGATAGAAAAACATTCTAACATATGTTTGGAATCATTTAAACAACATTTGAACTCAAAATCTTCAAAAATCCGAAAATGAGAAAAAGAGGAGAAAAATGAAAATCTTGAATCCAATCCGTTTTTCTTCAATCTAGGTTTAGATTCTAGTTGTTCTAAGCTCATTTAACACAAATCCACGGTTTTCTAAGCTTAAACAAACTTAGATTTCAAAAACACACAAAATCGAAAATTTTGAAAAAAGTTTAGAAATTTCGAATCTAACCTCAAATCGAAGCTTTAATCCGCGTTCTTGGTTGTCGAATCACGTCCCCGAGCTTCCTCCTTGCTGTTCCGAAGCTTGGATTCGAATGGAAACCAAAAATTTGAGAGAGAGATTGAGAGAGAGGGGCTGCCGAGAGAGTCCAGAGAAGAGAGAGAGAGAGAGCTCGTGAGAGTGAGGAGAGAGAGAGAGGAAAGGAAAATAAATAGAGAAAATCGGTGGGCGGTTTTACTGTGCGAAAACCATGTGCCGCCCACGGTTTTGTAAAACAGAGTATTTTTATCATTTTACAAATTGTTGTGTTTTAAAACTCAAAACATCATTTTAAAACAAATGAGAAATCATTTGAATACATCAGTTTAACAAAACAACCAAAAACTAAAAATCCAACCAAATAATCTAACTAAAGTTAAAACTTTAATTATGGCACACTAATTCATCATTTACATTACATTAATATTAAATAAATTTCGGGACGTTACAGCTCTCCACCCCTAAAAGAAATTTCGTCCACGAAATTTACAACTCATTTCAGAAACAAAACAAATGCGGATACAATTCCCGCATATTCGATTCTAGTTCCCAAGTGGCTTCATCAACCCCGTGATGCTGCCACACGACCTTTACCAACGGTATCTCACGACGACGCAAGCTAATCACTTTCCGGTCGATGATCTGAATCGGCACTTCTTCGTACGTCGTATCCTCCTGAACCTGCACATCGCGAAACGAAACTATCTTATCCTGCTCAGGTGGACACTTCCTAAGCATCGACACATGAAACACATCATGCACATGAGAAAGTTCGGGCGGAAGATCAAGCCGATAAGCGACCACGCCAACACGCTGAGTGATCTCGAACGGCCCAATATACCTCGGCGCGAGCTTCCCACTCACTCCGAACCGCATAGTTCCCTTACGAGGTGACACCCTCAAGAGAACAAAATCTCCAACCGCGAATTCTAAGGGTCTACGTCTCCTATCCGCGTAGCTCTTCTGCCGACTCTGAGCTGCCCTCAACCGATCTCGAATCACCGCGACTTTCTCGTTGCTATCACGAATCTCTTCTGGCCCAAGAATAACTCTATCTTTCGGCTCGGCCCAACACACAGGTGACCGACACGGTCGCCCATACAATGCCTCAAATGGTGCCATACCGATACTCGCCTGATAACTGTTGTTGTACGCGAACTCCGCCAAATGCAAATGTTGCTTCCAATTTCCGCCGAAGTCCAACGCACAAGCACGCAACATGTCCTCGAGAACCTGAATAACCCGCTCAGACTGCCCATCAGTCTGAGGATGAAACGCCGTACTGAAGTTCAAATCCGTACCCAAAGCCTCCTGAAAACTCCTCCAGTACTTAGCATTAAACCTGGTATCTCGATCAGAGGTGATGGACAAAGGAACTCCATGCAACCTCACAATGTTTTGCATATACAACTCCCCGAGAATCTTCCTAGAACACGTCGACCTAAACGGAATGAAATGCGCCGATTTCGTCAACCTGTCGACTACAACCCAAACTGCATCATGCCGCTGCTCCGTCCTCGGCAAACCTGTGAGGAAATCCATCGTCACATGCTCCCATTTCCACCCTGGAATAGGAAGCGGCTGAAGCTGACCTGCAGGCTTCTGATGCTCGGCTTTCACCTGAAGACACGTCAAACACTTGGCCACGTACTCGCGAATATCTTTCTTCATGCCTCTCCACCAATAGTGCCTCTTCAAATCACGATACATCTTGGTGCTCCCTGGATGAATAGCGAACTGAGACCTATGAGCTTCGTCTAGAACGGCTTTCGTCACCTCGGCGATAACTGGAACTGCAAGACGCTCCCGGAAGTACAACGATCCATCTGCATGCACGCTCCATTCTTCAAACTGCTCCCCGTTCTGAATCCGCGACCAAATCCCCTGCAAATGTCGATCCTGCCACTGACCTTGCTTCACCATCCGAACAAGAGCTGGAGTCGCTTTCACGTGATATAACAAAACTCGATCACCGTCTTCATGATACTGTAGCCGATACTCACTCACTGTCGCATCCCTGCTCCAGTCCTCAAAAATCAAACAAGCAAGAATCCCTGAAGACTTCCTGCTAAGCGCGTCCGCTACCACATTAGCTTTCCCGGGATGATACTGTAGCGCGAAATCATAATCCTCCATGTACTCCACCCATCTGCGCTGCCTCAAGTTGAGATCCCTCTGAGTGAACAAATACCTCAAACTCTTGTGATCGGAGAAGACCTGAAACGACGCTCCATACAAATAACATCTCCAAATCTTCAGCGCGTAGATCACCGCTGCAAGCTCTAAATCGTGAGTAGGATAATTCCGCTCGTGAGGTCGTAGCTGTCTCGATCCGTACGCAACCACACGTCCATGCTGCATCAACACGCATCCAAGTCCACGCCCTGAAGCATCAGCATAAACCTCATACGGCTCGTCACTGCTCGGAATAATCAACACTGGAGCTGAAGTCAACCGGTTCTTCAATTCCTGAAAAGCAGACTCACAGTCTTCATCCCACTCAAACCTGACATTTTTCTTGGTCAACCTCGTCAACGGAGCTGCAATCTTCGAAAAGTCCTTTACAAATTTCCTGTAATATCCAGCAAGACCTAAGAAGCTGCGAATCTCCGCTACATTCCTTGGTCGTTCCCACTCCAATATAGCTTCAATCTTGGACGGATCCACTGAAATACCATGCTCCGAGATGACATGACCCAGAAATTTGACCTCGGTCAACCAGAACTCACATTTTTCCCTCTTAGCATACAACTGGTGCTCCCGCAAAGTCTGAAGCACGATCCGAAGATGCTGCTCATGCTCCTCCCATGTCTTAGAATACACAAGAATATCATCGATGAACACGATCACAAACTGATCCAGATACGGCCTGAATATCCTGTTCATCAGATCCATGAAAGCTGCTGGAGCATTCGTCAACCCGAAAGACATAACCAGAAACTCGAAGTGCCCATACCGAGTCCTAAAAGCTGTCTTAGGAATATCCTCCTCCTTGATCCTGAGCTGATGATAACCTGAACGTAAATCGATCTTCGAGAAGTACCGCGAACCTCCCAACTGATCAAATAGCTCATCAATCCTAGGCAAAGGATACTTGTTCTTCACCGTAACACGGTTTAGCTGCCGATAATCCACACATAACCTGAGAGTCCCATCGTGCTTCTTAGCGAACAAAACTGGTGCTCCCCACGGAGATGTGCTATTCCGAATATATCCTTTATCAGCAAGCTCCTGAAGCTGCTTCCTCAATTCCTTCATTTCTGCCGGCGCCATCCGATAAGGTGCCATAGAAATCGGTGATGTCCCTGGAAACAACTCGATACCAAACTCAATTTCCCGATACGGTGGCAATCCTGGCAACTCGTCGGGGAAAACATCCTCGAACTCACCAACCACCGGAATCGCTACACTACTACTCGAAACATAGGGCTCGCAATCTAGATTGGCAAGAAAAGCAAAACAATCTAGATTCCTTCGCCCTCCTAGACATGACTTCATGAGACGCTCACTCATTAGCCAATCACCACCACCCTGGTAAGTGATTACCGTCCCCCTATCAGACACTAGGGTCACTTTTCTAAGTTGGCAGTCCACAACTGCACTATACCTGGACAACCAGTCCATCCCTAGAATCACATCATAGGAACTCATGGGGAGTATAATCAAATCACTTTTCAAAATCTCATCCCCAATCTTTATTTTACAAGATTTACACATACAATTCACACACACCCGCCCCAAGGGAGAAGTTATAACTAGGGGTTCATTAAACTCTTCTACTTCTAATCCCAAGGCATGTACAAAAGAACTCGAAATGAGAGAATGAGATGCACCGGTATCAAATAAAACGCGTGCTAGAGATCTGGAAACCAAGATCATACCATCAACAACTGCGTTACCGGTCTGAGAATCTGACCCTCCAGATGCCATCGCATGAACCTGCACTGGTGCCTTTCCTTTTCCTCTACCGACATTGCTGGGTCCTGCATTACTCGGCCGATGCTGCTGAGATGGAGACAACTGCACACTACCTGCACTCGGAGCTCTATACTGAGGAACACTACGCTGGAAATACTGCTGCTGCTGTCCTCGTGCCGGATATGTGAATTGCTGAGGAGAAAACTGCGGATACTGCAACTGCGGGTACTGCGGAGGTGGAGGTAGGGTCTGAGGCTGAGGCTGAGACGAACGACTGGCATCCTCCCCGGTCTGCGATCCAAGACGAGCACTCCTGATCGGGCAATTCCTCTTGATGTGTCCGGGCTGCTGACAGAAATGACAATGGAAGCTGTAGGGATTGCTGCGCCCGCTGCCAGACGAACTGCTGCTACCACTGGTCGCACCGCCTTGCTTGCTTTTCCCCGGAGTTGGACGACTACTGGTGCTCTTCCTGCCACTCCTCTACGGTCCTCCTGAAGCCTTGGCTCGATCTTCACAATACTGCACGTAATCATTCTCCACGGAGATCGCCGACGACACAAGCTCTCCGAAACTCCTAAGCCGTAGAGCAACCAACTGCCGCCGAATAGGAGCCTTGAGTCCCTCCTGAAACTTGATGCATTTCTCGCGCTCCGATGCCACAGCTGATGGAGCAAACCTAGCCAACTCGTTAAACCTTGCCTCATACTCCCGAACTGACATATCACCCTGCTGCAATCTATAAAACTCAGCTGCTTTCTGATCTCTATATCCCTGCGGAAAATACCGATCATAGAACAGATCCTCGAACTTGTCCCAACCGATATCGCCACCGCGCTCCAGACGCTTAGTTTGTTTCCACCAGGTGTTTGCGCCACCCTCGAGCTTATACGCCGCAAACTCCACACGATACTCCTCAGGCACACCAAGGGTATCAAGATGCTTCAAGATCGAATCCAACCAATACTCTGCTAACTGCGGATCCCCATTGCCATCAAAAGTCGGAATAGACGCCCGCCGGAATTCCTTAAAGAAAGCATGCCGACCACCAACACTGGAGTCTTCCGGTCTAGTCCTGGCTGCCATCTGCCGGAAAGCCGCAATCATAGACCTCATCAGGCCCTCATCATTTCCGAACTCCGCGTCAGCTGTCGAATGACGTCTAGGTGCCATTCTCTCACTTCTGAAAACAAAATTTGGACTGTCAGATGTATTTCATTGTCAAACCTATGTGTGCACAATTCCCAAGGTTCATAACCTTGAGCTCTGATACCATTCTGTCACGCCCCGGAGTACGGGAGGTGACGTGGCGGAATGTTTAGATTAATTAAAAGAGAATTTAATTAAAAACCGAGAGTTTGAGAATCAAATTAAGCAAGAAATAAAGAGATTTTTCCACCACATTTGATAAAGAATTTAAAATCATTAAACAAATAACAATAATTGAATAAAAACCGCGAATATGGGTTCCACAACCCACAACTTGTGCACACACATGGATCTGACAATATCACAAATACAATTACAGTCCAAGTACAAATAAAGTTAAGTCTTACATGCCTTAATTAACAAATACAGAATGTAAACAAATTCTCCTATTGCTCCTGAGTTCGGTCCGAAGAATCTTCTCCAAACCTAAATGGGAAACCACCTAGAAGGGGGGATTTAAAACAGATAAAACGTGAGCGAAAGGCTCAGTAGGACTAAGTTTTATAAAATAATTTAATGCAAAGAAACATAACATTATCAGGAGTTATGCAAGAAGAAACTTGAATAAATAAATAAATAAATAAATAAATAAATAAATTGAGTAGAACCGTTCTGACACAGAACAGTCTACTCGTCAAATCAAAACACCAGTTTACATTTACCTAGGCAAACCATGATATCACCACCGTAGTGGCCCAGCTGGGTTTCGGGACCTGCCCCCAAGGTCGATCACGACCCGATCTCTGATATGGCATCATGCCCATGTGTTTATTATCATTATCATTCAAAACCCAATTACCGAGTATTGTCAATTACATTCATTATGAAATTCATTTCATGTCACGGTATATAAAAATATAACCGATAAAATCATTTTCAAACAACCGTTGAAAACATTTTGATAGAAATCATTTTCAAAGCCAAATCATTTCAAAACCAGGCTACCAAAGAAATAGGATAGAAGTCCTACCTCAGTACTCGTGCCGGTACCCCACACCGTAATCCCGATCCGCTATACGTTAGCTCCACGGAACCACGAACAGTCCTAGATACAAACTAAGTCAATCAATATCTAGTTTGAGACATTCTATGTTACTAAATCATTTCATGATGTCCTAGTGTGCCATTTGTATCATTAAAATCATTCTATAAGGTTGGGATTTAAATCTGGGTTCAAAACAGTGAAATCGGGTAAAAATCACAAAATTTTCCATGCCTCGGTCGGCCTGCCGGACGCCCTGCTTCGGCATGCCGAACTGCACAGTTCGGCCTGCCGGAAACAAGGTTCGGCCTGCCGAACATTACCCCAGATTCGGCCTGCCGATCGGAAGAACACCGGCCTGCCGATCATCACTCCGGCCTGCCGAACATGAACTTCGGCCTGCCGAACTGGGAAGATCCAGGAATCCCAGCCACGGATTTCTCGATCCCCAAAATCCAAATCTGAATTCCAACCTGTTTTTCTCAATTCCCAGGCATGAAAAATAACTATAGTTGATAGAAAAACATTCTAAAACATGTTTGGAATCATTTAAACAACATTTGAACTCAAAATCTTCAAAAATCCGAAAATGAGAAAAAGAGGAGAAAAATGAAAATCTTGAATCCAATCCGTTTTTCTTCAATCTAGGTTTAGATTCTAGTTGTTCTAAGCTCATTTAACACAAATCCACGGTTTTCTAAGCTTAAACAAACTTAGATTTCAAAAAACACACAAAATCGAAAATTTTGAAAAAAGTTTAGAAATTTCGAATCTAACCTCAAATCGAAGCTTCAATCCGCGTTCTTGGTTGCCGAATCACGTCCCCGAGCTTCCTCCTTGCTGTTCCGAAGCTTGGATTCGAATGGAAACCAAAAATTTGAGAGAGAGATTGAGAGAGAGGGGCTGCCGAGAGAGTCCAGAGAAGAGAGAGAGAGAGAGCTCGTGAGAGTGAGGAGAGAGAGAGAGGAAAGGAAAATAAATAGAGAAAATCGGTGGGCGGTTTTACTGTGCGAAAACCATGTGCCGCCCACGGTTTTGTAAAACAGAGTATTTTTAACATTTTACAAATTGTTGTGTTTTAAAACTCAAAACATCATTTTAAAACAAATGAGAAATCATTTGAATACATCAGTTTAACAAAACAACCAAAAACTAAAAATCCAACCAAATAATCTAACTAAAGTTAAAACTTTAATTATGGCACACTAATTCATCATTTACATTACATTAATATTAAATAAATTTCGGGACGTTACACCCCACCACCAATGACCACCAACAGCCCTCGACGCCCCGATGGCTTGGCCCCACCCCACCCCACCCCCGACGAACCAACCCCACCCCAACCAGCCCAACACCACTCTCGACAATCCCCAATGCCCTCGACAACCCAGCACCACCTAGACCAAAACAGCCCCTGACACCCCGACGAACCCAACCCTGCCCCGTGGAGATTGACGGCCCTCTTGCATCGATGACCACCTCATGGAGATCGATGTTCCTCAATGAATCAGATCGCACCTCCACTGTGATCGGCGATGGTGAGGGATTCAACGGTGCCTCTAATTGACACAAACGTCGGCGTGGGCAATGATGGAATTTTGGCGTGGGTGACGACTGCCTAGGTTGCTAGCTTTAATGGGTTTACTAGAGTGTGGGTGAGAGGAGGCTCAAAGAGTCAAAAGGAAAAGGAAAAAAAAAAAAAAAAAGGGTTGAAAACAGGGGCATGAGCTGCCATCACCGACAATGGGGCCGCAAGGTCGTTCTTGGGCAGTGGGTCGCCAAGCTGTGAGGCGCTGTACTCCAACCGGGCGGCACCAAAGATGGGGGGAACGGTGTGAGGACAGGATGGGAGAAGAGTATGGGGGTCTTGGGTTGAGAAGAAAGAAGAAAAAAATTGAAAACATCCTCTTCTTCTTCTTCTTCTTCTTCTTCTTTTTCAAAATCTAAGAAAATTTGGAGTGTTTTTGAAACAATTTTCATTTTTATTTTCAAAGGAAATTTTAACAAAATATGCTTCCAAAATCATTTTCATTTTTTGTACTTTTGAAAATGGGAAAAACATTTTCAAAATCAAAACCAAACAGGATCGGCCAAAGTGAATGAAAATAGGATAGACCTCTTTGCATAAACTCTATAATTATCAATGTTCAATATCAACCATTTTCACAGCCATTTTGAGCCAAGTCATTTCTGAAGCCCGCCATTTTTTAAGCACTCTGCAAATTGCAAGACTATGATCAACGGCACAAAAGGTACCAAGATGCAAATAGACAAATTACTCGGGATCAATATCGCAGATACACAAACGGAAAATTGGAACATTTGCAACAAACAGAAGCAAAAGCCTTGATGACAACATATTTACAGGTGGTTGTGGATGATGATTTGTGCTATAAACTATTGTCTGCCTAACAACCAAAGAAGCAAAATCTCCTTCTACAGCCATACATCTCAAAAAACCACAATCCCGGTAATGCCAGCTTCAAGCTACGACTTGCTCTCCCGGATTTACGGGCCGTCTTCTTGTGCTGAGAAAGCGGAAATGGGAGTTATTTTTGTTTTCAGTTAGGAGGGCTTTTTCCGAGATCAATATTGTAAAAGCCAAGAAAGAGAAGCTTACTGCTTAAAATAAAGCCTTGGATTAAGCTCTGGGCTCTCTCAACCTGCTCAGGAGCACCTGATATTTGAATGATCTTTTGAGTCAACTCTGGTCTATCCTCTACCAGGGTTACATTGGCTCCTGATAGCTGTTCCGTGGAAAGACACAGGTCAGATTCAGAAGACAAATTCTTCCAAGGCTAAACATTGAAGAAGTTTACTTCAATGATTAAGAAAATTTTAGCATTCACCTCACTAATCATTGCAAGCTTGTTTTTTGATTTTGTTATGAGCTTTGGAACTGCAAGCTCTGGTATAACAACTTCAAGTGTACTCCTAGTAACGAGTGGCACAGCAATTCTATCGGAACCGAAAAGTACAGCATAAGTAAGATTAGACATTGATTGCAAATAAGCCCCAAGAAAGAGAGATTTCACAACATATTCAACGGATGGTTCTTTATAATTAAATGAAACTGCATTTGCTACCTATTCAAACCACTTGGCAGATCTTCACGCCGATCGCTATCATTCTGCTTCACTGTTTCACCACTGGCACCTCCAGTTTCCTGCAAAATAAGAGTTCTAGGTCTCAGAATACAAACGGTCCAATGTGGAAATATCAGCGCAATCAATTTAAATCACATCAGCGAAGTCTATCTAGACATGAACCCCAGTCAAGAGTCATAAGTCAAACACCAACCCTAGTCAAGAGTCGTAAGTCAAACAACAAGGAAAGAAGCCCTCTAAGAAGCTGTTATGATCCTAGACAATAAAACTTATTCAGCGGGGAAAAAAAATCAAGCAAATTAGGCCTGGCTGGAAGGACACTTCAGCTTCACAAAATGATACATGCACTAGTCAACGAGGACAGAGAAGGATACACCCCTAGATATGATATTATATTGGGAAAAAAAAAAAAAAGGACCATCGGACAACTGTAAAAGAAAAAAGAATCAACACTATCGAAGAAAGTGTAAAAACCTTTAATGCCTGTGCCGCTAGCACAGACTGTGCGTTCTGGTAAGTAGCTGTCGGAGGATCATTTGCAGTATAACCATCGCGCACTGGAGTTCTACCTGGAGAAGAGCTCTCCCGTCCCATCCCACAACCCAAAGAACCTGATGCAGAGAAAGAAGGTGGTGTAGAATCCTTTTGAAAGAACTCCCTGTATAAGAAACTTCGAAGTCTCGATGTCACCTCAAGAAGAGCATTTCGAGCTGCTTTTATCTCTCCAACTATCTGTAAACGAGATGAGGTCTTTGTATG
The DNA here is from genome assembly GCA_025403435.1 of Artocarpus heterophyllus. NCBI lineage: Eukaryota > Viridiplantae > Streptophyta > Magnoliopsida > Rosales > Moraceae > Artocarpus > Artocarpus heterophyllus. Next base: position 3,976,078 of record CM046353.1, read on the forward strand.
TTAACCTTGCAGTTATCAGTCACAAGCAGAAATCCAAAATGTATGCCCTCGTTCGTAAGAAATAAAAGCTATTTTTAAGCGATGATTAAGTTACTTAAGTTGGACCAAGCAACTAAGAAAACAAGCATTTCTAGGAGGTATTAGGTGTCGCGACAAACCTGTACAAGTTCATCACTTCCTGATACACATGAAGGAAGTTCTTCTCTCGGTAAAATTTGTATATTGGCACCAGTTAATCTTTTTATTTCTGACAATGATCCATCTCTCCCCTCTAAACATCCAATATCACTAGATGGGACTAGTAATCTAGTGGTCACAATATTGTCTTTATCTGGAATAAGATCGAGAATGCGGGTTTGGATGTGTAACAAAGCTTCCTGAGCTGGAAATAGCTCATCATCAGGACCCTATATACTCATATGAATCAAAAGATTGGTCAAAAAGTTTTATATATTTCTCTTCAAAAGAAAATTTTTCATATATTGCAAGTACAATTTTGATGGCAAATTCGTCATGAAAAATTCACATATACCTCCTCAGAAGAAATAATAATTATCTGTTCATTTGAATTAGCCACACGGTCGGTAACTTTAATATCCACACCGATTTCATTTTGAAGCAGATCTATAATCCCGTCAGACTCTCCAACAACACTTCCAACCTTGTCAACAGGGCAAAGTATTCGAAATACAAGGTCCTCACCATTAAAGGGCTGCATATTTTCAGCCATCAAAACAGACCCCGGTTCATTTGTATAACCAGATGGCCGTGAGGCATAACTGTTGCCTCTGATATTGGGGGCAGGTAATCGAGCTCCAAAACCAGGTCCATCCATTGCTGACCTGCGCCCTGAATTGCTCATGTGAGGAACAAAATCATCGTCGGGAGGAAAAAAACGTTCAGGTGAATGTAATCGCCCAGGGAAATGACTTCGATCACGATGCTGACTCTCCCTCAAGCGTGATGAAATTATTGCTATTGCATTCTTTACAGCATTTATATCACCTACAACCTATAGGAAAATCAGACAAAAAAATACCATTTAGCATTTTTCTTCCAGATTGCATTCCAATCTGTTCAATTCATATGACTTTAGTTCATGTTTGGAATCAAATTAATTAGAAAAACCTAATGTAACCTGCAACCTAGATATTAGCAAACTAAACTATACACACATATACCTTACCAGCATATGAAAAATACATAGTGAAAAATGCATCACAACCTAATATTAACCAAAACAGAAACCACACCCTAAGAATAAAAAGTAAAGACTCTAGGTAAATTCTACTTTCAGCTAGGTAAATGCAGCTTCCAATTGCCAATTGCCATAAGCAATAAATGGGAATATTCACCTGCAGATTCCGCTAAACAAGTCCATTTTACTAACCCTCGGTGATAATAAACACTCATTAAGAAACGAAAATTCCAAAATCCAACAATCTTACCGTGCATTTATGAAAATCATCTTGTTTTGCTCTGATTAATAACAATATAAAAAATGTGGGCAATCTCAGTCCATGTCAAGCCGCTCACAACACTTGACATGGAACAGAAGATTGAGTTCAGATCCAGTTTTTTCTTTAATTTCAATTTATTGTTTATAGCTGCAAGTTGGGTTTCAAAAAACCTGAACAATCTCCTCCGACATTGAAACACAGCGAGGCAGATTGTGGTCTCTAGGCAAAATCCTAATCTGCGTCTTAGTGTCAATCCTCATCTGCTCAATTATCTTCCCTCCCTTGCCAAGCAAACACCCAACGTGCATTCTCGAAACCACCAGCCTCGTCGCAACCCGATTCCCGCCTCCTCTAAACCCTCCGTAATCCTCCTCATCTACGCCGCCTCCTCCTCCTCCGCCGCCGTCGCTCTCCAGAATCCGGTCGTGGATCAAGAACAACGCCTCCTGCGCCGGCGAGAACGCCGGCATTCGGCCCTCGGGGTCCCGGCGGCGCGTGTCGGAAATCTCGATGATCCGCTCCTCGTCGCCAGGAATGAGCTCGTGCACGTTGATCCACGCGCCGGTGTGCTGTCGAATCGACTTTATAATGCTGCCGGACTTGCCGATCACGCCTCCGGCCTTCATGTCGTGGCAGAGGATCCGGTAACTGGTCGTCACCATCAGCGACTGGTCCTGCTGTTGTGGCATCTTGTTGGACGAAACCCTTCCCCCTCCACCACCACCTCCTCCACCGGCGCCGCCACTCCCGCGGTGGCGGTTGTGGCTGTTGTTCGCCCCGTAATGGTGGTTGTACCGTGGTCTCGTCCTAGCAACGGTCTCAGAGTCATAATCCTGGTCATAGTAGTAGTTCCTCTTAGATCTAGACCTCTCCATCGAAGAATACCTCCTCTCAAAAGCCAGGGTTTCTTCACAAAATGACAACACAAACCTCTCTATCTCTACCACAGTCCAATATCAATCATTGTGGAAAATCAAGCTTCAAAACCAACAAAAAATTTAGGGCTTTTTTTTTCTAGTTTGATTCGTCTTTGTTTCCAGTGGAAATCGGAAGTAGTACGGTTCAGATCTTGGTTCGGTTTCTGTCAACAAGTCTTTTCGTTTATGTGATTCTCGCAAAAACTGATACTTCTTTCTTTCTTCCTATCTGTTTGTTTCTAGGGAAAGTGTGAGAAAGCCTCAAACTTGAGAAACCATAGATAAGAAGATGACACGGAGAATCTAGGAAAGAGGGAGTTGCAGAGATCGTTTTGTTGTGTTGTCAGCTTTGAGATTATACTACCACTCTTGGTAAGCCACACACACCCCTCTATGCCTGTGTTGTTTTTCTTCACTGTGATGTCAGATTTATACTCCAATTGTGAACTATTTGGCCCTGGCAAAACGGTGACGTTTAAATCAGCTTAATGACTTTTATTATTCATTTATTTTGCCCACCAATTGCGTCGAACTAATTTGAAAAATTGTGGCGCAAGGAAGGTATTGCCGATTGGTTGGTGGAAAAGGAAAAGCATAATTTCTCCTTAAAGAAAAACATTAATTTCTTTTTTTTTTAAGGGGACTTTTCTGCGGAGATTTCTACCAAACTATATGATTTAAAACTGTTAGATATAAATAAAATTATTATTATTTTTTTCAGATATAATGGAACAAAATTATTATTATTATTGTTGTTGTTGTTTTTGTGCAAATGTAATGGTTTGGAGATAAATACTCATAAGTGGTTTTGTCCCCTTGGGGCAGCAACTCCCTGAGCGAGCATGGTGGAGATAGCGGCTGTGCAAGTTTTTCAGGCTTCGTGATGTGGTGGCTGTTGGATCCTCCTATTTACTTGTGTTTTAATAAAGGCTGCTTGTCTGCCCTATGGGTTTTTTATTGCCAGTTATGTTTTAGTTGTTGGTTTGTAACAACAGAGGTGATTTTCTTACCTTTAGTTTTAACTTGTTTGTCTCCTTCATACGATATTAGCGATAGGTGTTTAGATATCTGGCTAGACTGTTGTCTAGTCCGTGTTGTTTGTGCCCCTTTGTGGGAGGGTTTAATTTCGACCGACTGGTTCAATCCGTCGACTATTGTGATCTCTCATAACTGGCCTTGTAGAGCTCTAGTCTTCGTATCAAGCAAGCTTTTTCCTCTTTGGGTCTCGGACACTTAAAATTTGTTCTTGTGCTATATATTGTTGTCCTTACTTGTGGATTCAATCAATGGTTGGGATCAAATTCCTCTATGTTGGGTCATATTCGACTAAGTTTGTATTCTCTTTCTTTAATGAAGTTTACATTTAAAAAAATCAATAAATAAATAAAAACCTATGAGTGGGTATCTTTTTCGGTTTTCACTTAAAAAATTACCTTTTTAATTAATTTTTTTCCTTTTTCTTTTTCTTCTTTCCTTCTTCTTTCCTTCGCTAAACATGCCCTAGGTCTATTTTGAAATCTAGGTGTAAATCAGCATATGGATGTCTTGCTATTTGTCAAGTTCTTACAGTATTCCTCAAGCATTGTCAACAATATAAATTGTATTGTCTAACCAAGGGTTCTAACTATCCAGCCCTACACCATATAAAATATTAGGTTGCATGTATGTTAAAGAGTTAAAAGATTCCTTCACTGAGCGTAGGCCCGTGTATTTGAAATTTTTGTGCATACGAACATGTGAATGCCTTGCTACTGTTAGACCCTAATTCTGGTATTATAAATAACAAAAACCAATGATAATAGTAACATTTGGACTTTATTGTGTAGAAAGAAAAGAAAAAATAATTATTTTAGTCTCATTATGCTTGTTGTTACGTTTGTTGCAGGGGTGGTCAGATTTAATATTTTGCATAAATGTTAAGAGATAGATAATTCCTAAATCTTATGAATATGGAGCAGCCTGATATATTTAATATCATCTATTCTTATCAAATTATAGAAAATATTTCTTTTAGGGTTGTTAATGTCAAAAACAACTGCGAGATGATATCAAGATTCGTTCTTCACCGTTGATCAATGTGGACCACAATACGAGATGCAAGCGATGTTCAAACCAATGAAGTGTCAAATTTAAACATTGAACGAACAACTAACGTGGTTCTCTTAATTTTAAATATAATTCATAGGCAAGTAGTAGTTGAAAATTCTAAAACAAAGTTGTAGAAGTAAACATTACATGCAAATATTTGGAAACCTTAGATTGCCTGACAACTAATAGTGTGTTTAGGGGTGTTGGTTTAAATTGGTTTGAACCAATCTTAGTTAGTAAATATTATTACATATGAAAGCTCTTTGTTGTAGTTTATTTTTTATTGACATTTGAACATGCGAGAGCTTTACATTACAATAACTAAAAGTTTTGATTAAAATTAATAATATCAAACACCCTATCATAAGTTGTTAGAAAACGTAATTCAAACTAAAATTTAAATTTTGTGAAAAAAAACCTACAACAAAGTACGTTCACAAATGACCAATAAATTTCATGAAGCAAAGTTGGACATTAGATAACAAAATTTTTGTGGATTAAAATTTCATGTCCAATACCTTTTAAACTTTTATGCATGTTAAACTATTAACTATTACACTAAACCTCCAATTTAATTCTTAAATTTAAGGGTTGGTTTAAGATAGTTTGTGTTTTTGCTTTTATGCTGTAGAAAAAAAGAAACACAAGTTAAATCTTCTTAATTGGTGTTTAGATAATGTATGAAAAAAGTACTTTTCAGTTTCAAAAAAAACTTTTGAACTTGCTTAGTTAAATAAGTCAAAAGCCCTTATTTGTTATAAAAAGAAATGTAATATAAAGATATACATAGAATTTGCAATTTGTTATTCACGAATATAAAGTTAAAAAGGTAAATAAAAAAAACTTTTATGAAACTTTTTTCATAAGCACCAAAGAGATCACTCGTTACAAAAGTGCTTATAAAAGTCAAAAGCATAAACAACTTAGGCACTCAAATAGGTTCAAAAATAATTTTTGGGCTAAATGAGCCAACGAAGAATGATGAAAACATCATATTTTCAAAACTTTTTGAAATAAATAACAAATTTTAAAAATATTTATAGTAAATTGTAAATTTACGATATAATAAGTTTACTTACTGCATAAATAAAAATTATAATAAATAGTAAATAGCAAATTTACGATATTATATTTATAATAAATAAGTTTACTTACTACATATTTATAATAAATAGCAAATTTACGATATCATATTTTAAAACTTTTTAAAATAAATAGCAAATTTTAAAAATATTTATAGTAAATAGCAAATTTACGATATAATAAGTTTACTTACTACATAAATAAAAATTATAAGAATGTTTGATAAAATCATTTCCAACCAAAACTTTTACTATAGTATAAAGCTCTTATATGCTATAGTTTTAAATTCAAAAGTTTCAATACTAACCACACTTTCTAAACACCCTATATATACAATGCAAACAAGTTAGGTAAATAAATTATTTACACCTTAATTCCATTTACTGTATAAATAATAATTATTTATATTATAAATAAGAGGGTAAATAAATTATTCACACTATAAATTTGCTTTTTACTACAAATATTTTTGTAATTTATATTTATTACAGTTAGTTTTGAAAAAGTTATCCCTTGTTTGTTTCACTGGTTGAAATTGTCTTAATTTAAACTCTTTTAGTTTGAGCAGAAAAATTCAAATTGTGTAGCTTAAATAGTAATTCAAACTAATGTTCAGATATGCAATCAAAGTGTTGATTTAAAATGAAAATTCAATCTGAATTTGTATTTAGAAAAGTACGATAACTCTAGTTTGAAACACCACAAAATTATTTAATCAAATAATAAACATAAATTGTACAAAAATGTCATTTAATTAAAAAATAATATAAAATAATAGTGTTAAATTATAATACAAATACATAAGAGTGAAATCACTTTTTAATATTGGTTTGAAATGTTAAATAAAGAGAATGTTTGAATTTTAATTTAAACAGTTGAACCCAATTTCATCTATCATTTTAGTTCAAATTAAATATTCTATTAAACATAAGTGAACATATGAAACAAACATCGTGTATTTACTACAATTTTCCACAAGCCAAAACAACTTCTTTTAAAAGTCTTTTTCAACAATCTAACATTGTGTTTGGCAAAAGTAGTTCTATTATTTTTCAGTTATGAACAGTATAAAACTTTTATATGCTACAGTAACAATAAAAAAATAACTACAATGTAAAGCTCTTATATATTACAATAAAAATAGTTTTAACCAATAAATTTTACTATTATTTTAAACACTCTATAAAATAACCTTTTTTTAAAGATATTTAATAGTTATAATTTAAATTATAAACGATATTAAATTTATATATTTTATAATAATAATAAAAAAATTACTATGATATAAAGCCAAATAACACTTACAAGTTTTTCAAATTAATGAAAAAAAAAAAAAGAGAGAGAGAAGAGATACGTGGCCGAGTAAATTACGCCTAGGACGTCAATGCAGCTTCCAACACACGTCAAGACTCGACTTTGGCGAGTCATGTCAGCCACGATGGCAAAGACGGAATATTTGTGGAAGTCATAAGGCAATTTCCAAAGTACCCGTCAAATACGCAGTCCGAAAGACCGTGGGGTAGAGGGAGAAACGAGGCGGAAGCTCACTCACGGACACTATCATGGCATCTTTCGCTCTACCTTTCACTCTGTCTCCCGCTTCACATCCCGTAAATTCTCCTCTCTTTTTTTTGTCTGTTTGGTTCTCGAGAAAATGAAGCCGCATGGAAAAAATAATTTATTTTTCAGCAAAAAAAAATAATGATTTTTCATTTTCTCCCGATGCAGAGGATAGAGCTACAAGGGGGAAATTCAATGGCTTGTGATTGCTCATTTAGGTCACAGCCACAGGTCAAATTTATTGTCTTTTATTGTTATTATTAATCGAAATTTAATTTCTTTTATTGATAGTGTATTTTTCCAATGAAATTTTAGGTGATATCGCAAATGAAGAAGGATAGTAGAGGTCGGCGAGTTTGGCGGCGAAGAAAATTGGTACTAAAAAGGAACAATTTTGAACTAATTTTCCCATGATTATTTTTTTCTTCACTTTGATGGCGTATAAAGTTGGGATTTTTTTCCCACGTCGATTCGGAATTTGGGAGTTTAGGTATTTAAAATTAAAAGTTTTTAAATATTAACTTTTTCCTGCCCAATTCATGGAAGTAGAAGTTTGGTAACCAATTGAAGAGTCTATATAAGAAATTGTTGAGTGCTTTTTCTCTATCATTGTGTTTGTAATCCATGGAATGTCTTGTGCTGCTATAAAGATTTACATAGAAAGGATATGATTTAATTCTTTAGTCAAATGGCTTTCTTTCTCCTTAAATATTGTTGTTTGTGCAAAGTCTAGAATTTTTCTGCTGAATTCACAGTAGAAGCTTATAACATCCCCGTTTGGTAGGAAGGAAATAATTTTTTTTTTTTTTTTTTTTTTGTGGTTATAAAGAGCATTATCAAGATAATAATTTTTTCAAGGGGTAGACAATAATCATTCCATCCAATACGTTCATTACCATGTTTCCTTTTCCCAAAAAAAAAAAAAAAGAAAGTATTTTTAGGTTTTATTATTATCTCATTTTGCTTCAAAATTTTCTTTCCCCATTTCTCTTCATAATTGGAGGGGAAAAAAAAGAAGAATAGTAGGACTCACCAACATTTTGATCTATCTCATTCCTTTCCCCACCCAAAAGTCTTTCCTACCAAACAACTCAATATATTGATTTTCACCTAAAAATGTCTCCACCCACTTCCTATCCAAACATTTCTCTCCACTAGTTTCCGTCCTTTCACTTCTCATTCCTACCAAACTAGTGATACTCAGTGCTATTCCATCATCATTGTGTTTGTAAACAAAGTGTGTCTTGGGGCTATAGCTAGATCATCCTCAAAATCATGATATGGGCAAAAACATCATCCAAATCTAGAAGTTTTGAGTTCTTAATATGTCTCTCTCTCTCTTTGTAGACAAAGAAAGATGATATGTTGCGTTACAAGCTGGAGAGAGTACCCTTCTTAGAAGAGCAGGTCAGGAAGATACAGGATGAAGGAAAGCTCCTTACTATGGACCTCGAGAGACTACTTCTATCGGAGGAAAACCGTTTTGATTTTGTGAATGAGATAGCGGCTGAGGCCACTGAGTATGTTGTTAACAACAGGGATGAGTATGGAGGTCAGAAGAAAGCTATCCTGCATGTCATCAGTAACCGAGTGAATGATGCTGGTTTTTACAGGCCAGATGCTTATGCAGAGACTGACCCTTTTAAGCCAGGGCCCTCCTATTTGAAGCAGTATTTTACATAAACGATTTGATGTGTTGATCTTAATCATGAGGATTAAAAGTTCGTTTAGAACTGGCTGTTTTGTTTCGTTTAATGGGTGTATTCTGAATTCCTTTAGCTCCATTATAGTTGTTCGCTTGCTGATGAGACAGATACTTGGATGTGTTCAAGAGGTTGGATTGGAATTATATGGTTGTGGTTGATCATTGATGATAAAACTGAACAAAATCCATGAGTGGTTATTCACAAGGCTCTGGTTTTCTATACGATAGTGGCCTAAATTCCTGAATCTGATCAGCCCAAGCAAAGCCCAAGGCTAGACTTCTGTTGTGTTGCTGGTGTACCAGGGAAGCCGTACCGCCGTACTCCTATTATTACCCAGCAGTACTACTTTTGTGTATTAGCAATAAAAATTATTTTTATTCCCATAAATTAAAAGCTCACTCGTCCTCGTAAAACTGTAAATTACAGTTTAATATATATTATACTTTTTAAAATAAGATTCATCATTTTGTAAGCAATAAGATTTTAATAGATGCAAGCCATTTGCTTGCAGTATAAATTTTTTCTTAAAAGAATTAATGGAAAAAAAAATTCTAGCAATAGAAAAAGACCAAGAACGCATTGCTAAATTTTTTTGTATATAATATAATGAAAAGAATCATAAATTTTCCAATGAAAGAGTATTACCAAGAACTTCTCATCATCGTTAAATATTAGGGTATATCAAACTCCTTAAATACCAATTTGACTGTAATGTACTATAAAAAAAAAAAAAAGTGTGTACTACCACTCTTACTAGCAGCAAAAACCTATATATATGTGTGTGTGTGTATATATATATATATCTTTTTTCTGCTCATGAGATTTGGCATTTATAGGGGAAAACGGTCGGTCGTGTAGGTGAACCGCGGCCATGCAGATTATGCAGAAAAAGCAAAACGAATTAACGAACAGTTTTTTTCCTCCCATAAAAAATAAAAGAAAAAAACATCGAAATTGACTATCTTCATAATATTGGTCCCACCAAACAGTGGGGTCAGCCACGTGGCAAGACCACAATCGTGCAAAGGTTAGAGATCCAATAATAAACTGCAACAGCTTCAGCAAGCAAGCAAAGCATCCCAACCGTTAAATCAGTCAGAGGCAGAGCTTCCCCTTCTTATCCTCCACAAAATCAAAAACCATCTCCACCACCATTCTTCTGGATCCCCTTGTGCTGTGATTCTCGAATTCAGTTCCCAACTCAGCAATGGCTTTGTTAAGCCAACAGATGCAGAGGTTCCTCTTGACCAAATACATAACCTGTCATTCCACCAACACCAATAACAACAACAACAACAACAAGGGCCTTCTTACTTCAGCAAAGGCACGAGGCCGGAGTACTAATTGCTCCGCCATTGCCATCGGCGCACAATCTTCTTCGTTGACGGATGTTGCAGGTATCCGGTGGGGTTCTACGACCCTTCAGGGTCCCCGGGAGGATATGGAAGACGACGTCGTTGTCCGGTCTGACGGCCTTGATGGCTTCTCCTTTGCCGCCGTTTTCGATGGCCATGGTGGCTTCTCCTCCGTCAAATTTCTCAGGTAATTTGGATAATTGTGCTAATTATTAAGAATAAGATGCTCTAATTCTTAGCGGCTCATTCTCAAAGTTGATTAGTGTGTTGTATCTATCTTAGGACAATAGTTACGCTCCACAACTTAACTTTGTTTGGTATTTTTTCAATTTGCTTCAATACTATTTTTTCATTCACATTGGAATCCATTAATAAAAAACCAACTTGGTAGGGAGAAAAAGGAGGTTAAATATCGATTGGGTGTCAAAGTTTTTATGTGAATTTTTGATTGGTTAAAAGCTAGCACAGTGAGACATGAAAAAAAATTGTGTTTTGTTTGTAATATTCTAGTGGGTTTGATTGCATTTTGTGTAGGGACGAGCTCTACAACGAGTGTTGTGCGGCCTTACAAGGTGGGATTCTACTGAGCGAAAAGCGTTTCAACAACATCAGAGTGGCACTGCAAGAGGCTTTTCAGAAAGTCGATAAAAAGTTGTTGGATTGGTAAGATTTCACATGTTTTACAAGTGTATTGTTCTATATCATTGCGTTAAAGGATTATATGGTGTCTTGCATTTTGTAAATTAGGCTTGAATTGAACGGGGAGGAAGATGAATCCGGTGCAACGGCTACTGTTTTGTTTGTCGGAAACGACATGCTGTTTGTTTCACACATTGGAGATTCATGCGTGGTACGTGTCCAATGCAATTTGATACATCAACAAAAATGTTTTAAGAAATTTATGCGAGCATGTTCGTTGAAAACGGCAGGTTCTATCCCGTTCTGGTAAAATAGAAGTGTTGACCAAGCCTCACCGACCATGTGGAAGTAACAAAGTCTCTCTTCAAGAAATTAGAAGGATCAGAGAAGCAGGTGGATGGGTGTGTTTTTCTGTTCTCATTTTTCATATGTATTTTTCTTTATCTCAATAACTACTCTCGAATAAAATTTGTATTTGGAGTCCTTCATTTCAGAACCATTTTATTGCAGTGTTTAAGACTGTCATTTTCTTCTAGTTTTTGAAAACTCCTGTCAAAATCCTTGTGACTTATTTGACGTTTGGTTTCTATATCAAAGGCTGATTGTAACTTTTCAACATGGTGTCCACAGATTGTAAATGGGAGAATTTGTGGAGACATTGCTGTATCTCGTGCTTTCGGTGATATGCGGTTCAAAACAAAGAAAAATGAGTGAGTTCTTTTAATTTTTTTTTCTTGTCCTTTTTCCAGCAAAAGGATTTGGTTTTTAATTGTAATGCTAACTGTAACATGTTTCCTATCAACATTCATGGTCTTGTGATGTTGTGAATTCAGGATGTTGAAGAAAGGAATTGAAGAAGGGAGATGGACTGAAAAATTTGCTTCTCGGTATGTCACCTAAAATGGTTTCTTAATTATCTTGCTACTCTGATTGTAAGTTTTTAATATGTAATGTGGTTCAATTTTTATAGAACCATATCAATGCACATGTTCTTTAACAAACATAAAAGATAATATCAGATACTATTTTTCGAACCATTTTATGCTACGGCAGCGTGCAATTCAGTGGGGATTTGGTTACTGCTTCTCCGGATGTTTTTCAAGTGGTACTCGGTAAAGACGCAGAATTTGTTCTACTAGCATCTGATGGCTTGTGGGATTACATGAACAGGTCTGTATGATTAACTCCTGCTTTTCTTTTTTTGGTATGTTTTTCCTTTAAAAGTGATTCTCACCTCATCAATTTTGCTTTGTTTCAGCTCAGAAGCAGTAGATTTCGTTAGGGACCAACTCCGAAAACATGGAGACGTTCAGGTGTTGATTGGCAGCATGTTATTTTTACACATAATAAACTGAGATTCTGAGTTTAATTATCTAGTTTGGCCTTTAGTTACAACTAAAACCTCCAATCTCCATCTTGTTGTCAGCTCGCTTGTGAAGCACTTGCTCAAGCTGCTGTGGTAAAAAAGATCTTATCCTTTCTCTTTAATGCTTCACAGATTCGTTTAATAAATATTTTTAGTCATACTAATGATCTAAATATTATGTGTATAGGATCAACGCACGCAAGATAATGTCAGCATTGTCATAGCTGATTTGGGGTACGCGGGTTTTTGCACATCCATTCTTTTAATTGCTATTTTTTTTTGGTTGCACTTTCTTTTACTCTTTCGAATGACCTTTTCTCGAAATATCGTGTAGGCAAACAGATTGGCGAAGTTTACCAATTCAAGAACAGAACATCATCTTCGAATTGGGGCAAGCTTTTGCTACCATCGGCATCGTGTCAATCGGAATTTGGATGACATCTCTGCTCTCATGACAAGTTTGATGCACCCTGACATTGTAAAGAAATCAGCATAGTAAACAAAATAAAAAATGTAGATGGTACTACTTCATATCTGTATAATGTAATTGTACGTCTCATACCTTGTTATGTGCCTTTTAATTTAGGCTACCCAGAGTAATCTTGGAAAAAGTTAAATTTTGGACATTTTTTTGGTTATTTTTCTCTTCTAAACATCACACAGACACTGTATGCTTTTGTCAGCCTTGCCATATACAACAACGAACAAACGTCCCTATTGTGCAAATCTGATCTATTTGGCAAACTGCTTACCATACCTAGAGAGGTTTCATCACCTTTTAGCTTTTTTTTGCTGTCCATTTTTTTGCTTTCCAGTTAATCCCTGTTTGGCCTTAATTGGTTCTAACCAGCATTTCAGCTAAAAATAATATAAAACCCTCACATACTACAGTAAAAGCAAAAAAATTGCTACAATATAAAGCTCTCTCATGCTACAATACTTATAGTTCTAATTAATAGTTCTAACCAGCTTTTCAGCTAAAAACAGGATAAAGCCCTCACATATTATAGTAAAAGCAAAAAAATTACTACAGTATAAAACTGTCACATGCTACAGTACTTATAGTTTTAACTAATAGTTCTAACTACCATGGCCAAACACGCTTCGATGAGTTGTTATTTCTTGCGTTGTTCTTCTAGTCGGTGCCATTTCATGGTGTCATTCTTCCGGTGGTTGTCGTTTTTCCACGATGTCGTTCTTCAGTTGCTATGGTTTTTGCAGTCGACTCTGTCTTGACGTCATTGTGGTTTCCTAACTTGTGTCCTCTATTTTTTCTTGCTATTATTTTTTCAATCTTGTTGTCGTTTTCTTTATAGTGATTTCAATTGGTGTCGTTCTCTCTATTCATTGTCGTTTTTAGTTGTTTTCATTCCTCTTCCATTTGATGTGTGTTTTTTTTGGAGCACCTCTACACTTCACGAAAAACACTTAACAAATCAAAGCACGAAGTTATATTTTCACTTCATTCACCTGCACGTGGCTCACTATTGTATCCTTGGGCACGTGAGTTATTGTAATTTTTATAGATTGGTGAATTTCTAGTTAAAATGGTTCGTGAAGTGTAGCATTTGTCCTTTTTTTTTTTTTTTTTCATTTCTAATTTTGTTGCCATGTGATATAATTTTCCACGAGTCCGAAGGTTGGATTTCCCTTTTTTTACCCCTTTAATGTCGATCTCTCAATTGACGTGTTTACCCCTTTAGTGCCTTTCGGGAAAAAAAAAAACTGAAAATAAAATCGTTGGGTAGCCGGGAACACTGCCACTGCCAAGATCGACGAAACGACCCCCTCTATCTCCTTCTCCGACCATACCCTCGATGACACCGATATCAGCCATGGGATCTAGAGTGTGCAGCGATGGATCTCAGCCACCGATTACACTGGTCTTGGGTTGAGATTTCGTCGAGGCCGCAACCTTGTCACGGCGGTTTCCGTCGCATTCCATCACTGGCAAGTCCAGATGAGGTGTGCCGACAGATCTAGACGGGGTGCGCCAGCAGATCCAGGAGGTCTTGGGTGTCGACGGAGATCGCGAGAAATAAAGCGTCATCAAGATAGAGATCTCGGCCTCATGCCTCACTGCGACCACCGTGTGTCGTAGAGGTTCATTTCTCCTCAGGCGTCTTCGCCAAGGCACAGTGGGCTTTCTTTGCCGTGGAACTCTGTCACGCGAATCAAGACCCTGCGGCTCCTGCACCTGCCATCCCTGGCCCGACGATCCTACTCCCGCCACCCCTGGGTCGGGAGAGCCCTCATCCCCAACGGAGGAGAATATTTTTTTTTGTAATTTTTTTAGGCTTTTTTTTTAAATTTATTTGTTATTTTGAAACTGAAGGAGTGAAGATTAAAAATAGTTAGGTAAAAGTGTGTTTATTTTTGGTTTTATATGACTTAGACGTTGAATCGTTGGAATCCAACAGTTGAAAAATAAAAACAAAAGAGGTTTTTATCGTTGAGAACTAGTTTTTATAGATAAGACCTTTTTGTGAGTCTTAATTTAGCATTCCCAAGATAACCACAAAAAAAAAAAAAAAAGATGCTCATTTCTACATGTTAGTTGAATAGACAAAACAAAATAATAATTTGTTTGGTATAAGCTGATTTTAATAAATTTTTTAATTAAAAATAAGGTAAAGTTTTCACATATAATAAAAGCAAAAAAAGTTACTACAGTACAGTTCTAATTATCATATAAAACACTTAATAAGTCAAGTTTTATAATAGTTTTAAATGGTGTTTAATAAAATAAATTCTAATCAAATTTTTGTTGTTACGATGTAAAGCTTTCACATGTTGCGTGATTAAAAAAAATTATAATATAAAGCCTTTATACATTATATTTTTTTAGTTTAAAAAATTTCAGACTTAATCACACATTTCGAACACCATATCAAATTCAAGTTGGAAAAGAAGTTCCTGATTGCCATTAAGGGCGTGCATGTAACGAAAATTACACCATACCAGCTCAAACTCACTCGTCAAACGTGTATTAAATTTTGAAAACGACAGATAAGAGATGACTACTAGTCAGCTTGAAAATGAAAAGTGAACCAACACCCAAATGGGACCAGAGGCTCTCTTTGTCATTGGCAGTTGCAGTATGCTCCGCGCGAGGAAGCTAGAGCATTTTTGACAACATCCATTTCGGCATTAAAAAACTCAAAGCTTCCTGCTTTTTTCTTCGAGATCCTATTGGTCCCGACAGGGAGAAAACCCCATTCTACATGGCAGTATAAATGTGCGGCTCCTAGTGCTTTCAAAAGTTGATGTGGTCCTAATTACTTGTAACCTTTACTCCTTGTTTGATTAAGGGTAATTTTTATTACAAACTTAACTATAAATAATATGAAATTTTTATATATTATAATAAAAAAATTATTATAATATAAAATTATTATATGTTATAATAAAAACTATTTTTACTTATTTTAAAACTAAAATAAAAAAAAAAACCAAAGGCGTGTCGAAGAAGCCAAAAGATTAGCGTCAAAGTGGCGCCACTTTTTCACTCATCTTTTTCACTGTTAAGGCTTTGTTTAAGGGGGAAAGAAAAAAACAGAAAAAAAAAAAGAAAAAAAAAAGAAGAAAAGAAAACAAAAGAAGGAGAAGCTCACAAAAGGAAGGAGACATACGAGGTGGGGTTTTTAACTTAATCAGGTAAAATCAATTTCGATGATGGTCCCTACCGGGGAAAAAAAATTCGATGGTAGTTCATTTGTAGTCAATGTATGCATATTATGGGCCCCTCTTTCGGCTTTTTTTTTTCTTTTTTTTTTTTCATTTTAGTTTTAAAATTCAGGGCCCACATTAACTTTTAAAAGCATCTGGTGTTTTGGGAGCCACATATTTGTACGGCCACGTAGATGGGGTTTTCCCCCATCGGGACCAATAGGATTACTTTTGCGAAATTCGTTGAACGCTTAAGTCCTCCACGAAAGACCAGCTCTACTCGCCTATGGAATTGAGCTTGCATGTGGGAGAACGCTTTAGAACATGAAGGATTGGGTAATTACAAAACTCAATGTTTTTTTAACTAATCTACCTGAATAATATGACACGTTTGAGCTTTTTCACTTTACTATATTGCCCTCCACATGACTTATTCCTAGAGTTCAAGAGGCATGAGGAGTATGATTTATCTCGTAATTTTTTTTTTAAATTTTGAAAAAATTTTACTATGACTAAAAAAAGATATAGCTTTTAATATTAAATGAACTACTATAAATCTCATGTGTGATTTTAGGCATTTAATAATAAACGATGTATGTGTTTGCCCAATACTCGATGCTTCGGAACATTTGGTAAGATTTTGCACGCTTCTTAGTACTAAGAGTTCTTTCTATTAAATCTGTCATTTGCTGAATGGTTATAACAAACACCATAAACATTCATTCACTCAATTAAGCATGGTTATCTAGAACATGTTCTATTATAAGCATGGTTATAACAAACACCATAAACATTCATTCACTCAATTAAGCATGGTTATCTAGAACATGTTGTATTAAAGTTTTCAGACCAGGATGAATAATTTGCTAATATAAGAAGAGTATCTGAATATACGACAATGTGTTATTCTTGGTGTACTTTTTATACTCCCAAACTAATCTTATTGATCAGCTCTCTGATTATTTTTTCTCGATCAGCTCTCTGATTATTTTTTCTTTGTTTTCGTGTTTGGGGTTGTTGCAGATCAGAGCCACTTAGTATTACTAGCAATTGGTAAGACTTTTTTTTACCTTCTTTTAAGTTTTGTATTTAAAAGATTAATATATAAAAAAAAATTTGGAATCATTTGGCCTTCTAGGAAAGCTAATTGTGCTACAAGCATATTCAGTTAGAGACATAGTTGATATGCTAAACTTTCACTCATGATATTGTATTGGGAATTCTGATGCAAAAGGGATGTTATAAGCAAGGGCCACATGCGGCTTTCAAATAATCACGATTACTATATTGTTTACAGACGGAAAAGGCATCATTTATCAATGTATGAATGTTTTGAAGAATTTCTACAAAGCTGTAACAATCTGATGTCTATCAGAAAGATGAATAAAGGCTTTACAGAAAAATTGGGTGAAGGAGGCTATGGCTCCGTATATAAAGGAAAGCTTCGTGGCGGTCGGTTAGTAGCAGTCAAGATGTTGGGTAGTTCCGAAGCTAAGCACAGAGAAGACTTCGTACCATGTGAATGTTGTCTAGCTTATCGGATTTTGCGTCGAGGGTCGAAGCGTGCACTTGTTTATGACTTTATGCCTAATGGGTCACTTGATAAACACATTTTCTGACGAGGGACCTAGCTCTTTGAGTTGCAAGAAGACGTTTGAGATTTCGCTAGACCTAGGCGTGGCTTGTGGCGTCGAATATCTTCACTGAGGATGGAAGATGCAAATTCTTCATCTTGATATCAAGCCTCACAATATTCTTCTCGATGAGAATTTTGTTCCAAAAGTTTCCGATTTTGGGCCAGCAAGATTGTGCCCATTACATGATAAGATTGTCTCTATGACTACGGCAAGAGGAACCTTAGGATACATAGCTCCAGAATTATTTTGCAGAAACATCGGAGGAGTCTCTTACAAAGCCGATGTGTATAGTTTTGGAATGTTATTGATGGAAATGGCAAGTAGAAGGAAGAATTTGGACACCCATACCGAGCGTTCAAGCCAAATTTATTTTAACTCTTAGGTGTATGACCAATTTAGCGAAGGAAAGAACATAGTAGAAATGGAGAAACATAGTTGAGGAGGATTCGAAAACATTAAAGAAGATAATGATGGTAGCATTATGGTGTATATAATAGAAGCCCTCTGATGGCCCTTCAATTAACAAAGTTATAAAAATGCTTGAAGGAGAAGTTGAAGGCCTTCAAATGCCTCCAAAGCCTTCCCTATGTCCACAAGAAAAGCCGGCATTGGTAGATCATGCTTAACAGAGATTCAATCCAATGCAATCATGGATTCCGTTAAATGACTCAACGACTCTACCAAGATAATTAATTTGATTGCAAATGCAAATGAGGAGATAAAATAATGAATTGATGGCCTTTGCAAGGTGTATGGTGCTCTCCTTAGATCTGATACCATGATGGAATTTGGACTATCGATTTGAGATTCTATCTTTGAACACGTTAAGTAAGGTGTGCCTTTATAGTTAGTGTTTATAATTATGTTTAACTAACATGAGACTCAGATTTCTTTTATCTGTGTGGATCTTTTCTTGATATGTAAGCTTTATTTAAGGTTGAATGTTGTTGATGCTTACCGTGTTCCGGCGTCGGATCAACACTACGTGCGGCTGCGCACAATCTAGCTCTTCTTGGACCGCCTCTGCCTGGTCGGGCGTACCTGCGACAATAGAAGGGACGCTTCGGAGGTAAGAGGAAAAGATGTCAATCAATAGACAAGGGCTCTCCAATGCTCAAGGCAGGGGTTGTTCGGCAAAGGACGAGAGCTGGTTAGGTGGGAAGGAGTCTCTTTCTCAAGAATGCAATAAATGCATCCTATTTATAGGCTACCACTTGGACCGGGTGTCAGGTGGGTTTTGCCCATAACCCGAGTGTCACATCAAGGCGTGTCAGGCAGCAGGTGATAGGTGTCACGCCCCCCGTCGATGGATTGGATCCCATCGGACGGTGAGTTATTTGCCCTTTGTTGGCCTATGGTGGCGAGTAGCAGTTTGCCTGTGAGTGAAGTTAGTTCGACCCAAGCTAGTATATAGTTCGAGGTGGCAGCCTGTATAAGGTGCGGCCTCAGAGGCCCTGAGAAGCACCTCGGACGGAACGTACATTGCCATCGGGGTTGGTAGTTTGCTCCCTAGAAGCCCTGCCGAGTAATTTAGTCGACCATCGAAGTTCATCTCCTCGACGGTGGCACCGAGCTCACCCTCAACATTAGCCTCCCAGTTCACCTGGTCGATGTCCGGCCGAGTAGGACTACGTCGGGTGGGTGAGGTCAGCTGAAAGAAAGAAGACCTAACGGCACTCCGAAGAGGGGTGAGACGAAAAGGTCGCGCTGATCAACCGGGGGACACGTGTCGCTCCGCTATCGACTACACCGCCTAATAGGAGTAATGATCATGCCTCTTCGTTTTTCGTGCGCCCAGATTTCCCACTTGAAACGGCTATAAATAGAGCCTTCCTTTCTATTAATTTCACGTGACTGAAGTTAGATTTTTGCACCTGAAGAGTTCTTAGCTACCGAGCTACAGTTATTCACCCGAAGACTTTACATTCCCAAGTTACCACAGCCAGAACAAGTAATTTCCTGATGAGTACAAAAATGAGTGACGTCACTAATTCTCAAAATATAAACATTTCTTGGTCAGAAGGCAGTCTGCAGGGTAGCTCGTCCATCGTTCAGGTCGACGTCGAGAATGTGTCCCTAGAACAGGACAAGGCTAGCCGACTTGAACAAATATTGAGGGTCGACTCCCAGACAGTCCCAAGCAGGAGTTTCTTAACCTATTGGATGGAGAGAGACCGCTTAGGCCGTGTAGGGACGAGGACCCATATACTAGGGCGGCGACTGCGGGCTCCTCTCGAGTTATTGCCCGAGAGAGAGCCGAGCTTCAGGTGACTGGCAATGTCCCTAGCACATCCAGCCAGAATTTTGGGGCCCCAGTCCAAGTTGCCGGTGTGAAACCATGCCTTATTGGGACATAAATGATAGGAACAGCCTGAGTCCATAACCTACTCAGAGTCTACATTTTTTTCAAGTAACACAGAAAAGATGTAAGTTATGACTATCGTCCAATGACCAGTCATGATTTGGACCTTCAAAAACAAATAGTAGTTCTAAACTTTTATACCCGTCAGAGGCTATATCAGCATTCCTTGACTCTTTAAATTTTTCTTGTTGGTGTTTTCTTCTCTCAGGACATTCCCTTTTTAAATGACCCTCTTTGTGGCAAAAGAAACACTTACGCTTGAATCTTGATTTGGATCTTGATCTATTCTTCCACTTGAAGTCACGCTTCTCTAGCCTTCCTATTACATTGAGTCCTTCTGCCGTATTATCATCCTTTGCATCAGCCGTCTTCTTGAGCTCTTTAGAGAATAATGTTGATTGTACTTCTTTAAGAGTCAATGTGTCCCTACCATAAATGAGGGTGTCTAAGAGATTCTCAAACTCATTAGGCAACGATCTCAGTAAAAGCAAGGCTTGATCCTCATCTTCTATCTTGATCTCTATATTTTCAAGATCAAGAATGATCTTGTTAAAATCATCAAGGTGATCTTCGAGGGTCTTAGCAGTTGTCATCTTGAACATATACAGGTGTTGCTTCAAATATAACCTGTTGGCCAAAGACTTGGTCATATAAAGATTTTCTAGCCTTAGCCACACTGCCGTCGCCGATTTCTCCTTGGAAACTTCTTGCAAAACCTTATCACCCAGGCTAAGAATCAAGAGACTGTGAGCCTTGTAGAGGATGTCCTTTTTCTCCCTTTCCGAGAGTGTAATCGACAGATTCTTTTCTCCACCTAGAGCCTCCTCAAGACCCTGCTGAACAAGTAATGCTCGCATCTTCATTCGCCAAATAGCAAAATCGTTCTTGCCTGTAAACTTTTCAATCTCAAACTTGGACATTCCTTTCTTTAATTCGGCTCTGATACCAGATTGTTGAGTTTCCTCTACACTCGGTAGATTCACGAACCAACAAAAGGAATAAGAAACAGATATGAAAGAAGAATAATAAGACTTAATACACCAGGAATGAGCTTTGTATTGATTTCTATAGCACTGAATAATACGATCCTCTCAAGTTTCTATTCTCACTCACCCCTTGAGACATTCCCTCAGTTCTTCCCAATACAAAGAACGAACTCACCCCTGACTCTCCATCGTTTTTCTAATCCTTTACAAAATCTGAATTAACAAAGTATTAATTCTCTATTTATACCTAAGCTGACTAAAACAGAAGGAGAAATGAATTCTTGATCCTATACATGCCGGTCCACCAGGCTCCACAAAATTGATTTATTCAGGTTGCTCCACGTCACCAGTCCAAATAACAACTATTAACTAACAGGGTGTTTGAAAAGTAAGTTGGAACAGAGAGTTAGAACTGAAAGTATTGCTGTAGCATGTGAGAGCTTTACAATGCAACATACTTTTACTTTACACAGTAATATGTGATAGCTTTACATTGTTTGAGTTGAAACTGATAAGTTAAAACGGAGTTTGTCAAACACCATATAATTAACAGTGTTCAACACCATCGATATTCC
Organism: Artocarpus heterophyllus; assembly: GCA_025403435.1. Taxonomy (NCBI): domain Eukaryota; kingdom Viridiplantae; phylum Streptophyta; class Magnoliopsida; order Rosales; family Moraceae; genus Artocarpus; species Artocarpus heterophyllus. Next base: position 3,997,481 of record CM046353.1, read on the forward strand.
GAAACATTTTTCAATCTTGAAGGGTCACATGAGCTCAAAGTTTGTGCTTCCTAGTGTGTAGAAGGGACATATTATCTGCCTCTCCCCGTTCGAAACCCCAATTGTCAGAGCAACTTGCTGGTCAAACATTTGATTATTGGTGGAAAGAAAATTTCCAATCAAAGAAGGAAAGACAATAGGACTAAAAATAATAATAAATTCACAAGAGTGCATTAAGTTGCAGTAGGGATGAAAAAAGTCCTAATTACTAATATTTTGTTTTAAGCCGCAAATCAATATATTACATGTTTGTATATTATTATTTTAATGTGATTTAATTAAATTTAACATTTAAAAATACACGAGAGTAAAGCATACCCTATCTTAAAAAGCTCTTTAGTTTATATGCCAGTCCTTTTCTTCAGCTTGCAATGCACCTAAAGTATGAGGTAGACCATACAGGCATTTTTGCTGGCGTCCGATTGATGAAAAAAAAAAAAAATTAAAACCGTTGAAAATTTAAGCTTTTTTTTTTTCTTTCAGAAATTCCTAAAAAATAAAAGATACTGTTAATCTACAATCTTCTTCATCATCATATCCAACGCCTGAAAGGGCTATGCATCGATACAACTGGATTTGATAATTGTACAATAACGGGCTCTCTAAAATAAGTTGGGACCTCTGGATCAAATAGTAAAGAGTGGAACTTGACTCGGCAGCTCTTGAGCTCTATAATGAAAGACAATATGATCAGTTTGTGCGGGGTGGAGGGAATAAAAATGTCACGCTGATGTCCTATCCATATTATATATTTGGCCCACATAATCACAGGGCAGAAATTTAATTTGTTGAATGTCTGCGAATCTTATGTTATGGCACGTGGAAAACCATGCAAAAAAGGGCCCCAAAGAAAAAAAAGAAAAGAAAAAAATAAAGAAAAATAATTTTTTAAAAGAGATTTCACCTGTAAGTATTAAAAAAAGTAACCCATCGACAAGTATTTGTTTTTTAATTATCAATAAAAAAAGTGATTTTAACCATGTAATGATTTAAAAACATAAATTATGAGTGGAAATTCCCACCGAAAAAGGATCTTTTCTTTAAACAAGTTATACTCAATTTTTTCTTTGTGATCTTTTTCTCTTGCATTTAATCTTAAGCTTGCAATATCTTTAATCGTTCAGCATGAGTTTTGGGTTCTCGTGGCAATTTTTATGAACAACACTATATTTGCTGACCAAACATTTTACACTAATCGTCAAGTGCAATCTCTATTTTAACTCCGTCAATAGGCCACACGAATCAATAATCATAAATATTATAGGAAGAAAGAAAAAATAAATATAAAGAGAAACTCATAATTATATATTATTTTTTCAAACTTATTAGATATTAGGAACGGGTAAGTATATTGCCTCTTCATACATAATATTATAAGCAACTGATGGAAATATGTTGAAGCCGTTCATAGAGTAATCGCAAAGAATTATAAGTAATTAACACATACCCATGTAGATTTATTACTCAAATATATATAAGTACCTAGTTGTGAAACAACTAATCATAATATTATAGATATATATATATATAGAAAACCATGAATATCACGTCTCCTTATTTATTTATGATGAGCAAAAACCTCTGCACAGAGAGAGAGAGAGCTAGTACAATATCTAGTAGATATATTTAAGCCCAAGAAGCATATATATATATATATATATAGTCTTCAAGGGTTTGCTCTTTTCTTTCTTGGGTCGTGCCTTGGGTTGGGTTCAGCATCATCATAATCCAGCACTCCATCAGGCATGATCAAAAGCTTTCTCCAGTTGATCATCATACGCCTTCCATCCTTCACATGTCGAAAATTATAAGATTTTGTTTGCTACCCAAGAAAAATTCTTCATATACATTTATATGTGTGTGTGTGAGCGACTTATAAACGTAAGCCTTTTTGTTGCATATTAGTTTAAATATATGTTTAACATATATATACGTCATATATATGTACACATTGCTTGCAAAACATTAGGTTTAGTCTATATATAGGTACTTTACATACCTCTTGATGAAGTGAGTTGATGGGGTTATTTGACTTGATCTTGAAGCCTTCAGGTACTCTACCTGCAAAAGAAAAATATAATTCACTAGCTGAGCCACTTGAATATGCAGAAATGAAAATTTTGTCTCATCATATACAAGAATTTGTAACTATAGGTTGATGATGATCACCTGAAAGTAAGGGAATAGTGAGGAGTAGAAAGAAAACAAGAACAAGGGTAGTCTTGATCCTAAGAGCCATATTGTTAAAAATGGCTAATTTCTTTCTTCTTAATTAGTAGCCAGAAATAATAGTACAAAGTTGTAAAATTAGCTCAACAAAAGGCTTTTAGTGAAAGCTTGGATGGGTTAGGGGAGAGAGGTAGGGGGTTGGCTTTTATGGGTACAAGATGAGTGGTGGAAAATGTGGCATTAAGAGAGGTGTTGTCAATATGGTGTACCCCACCCAATTTGCAAAAGAATCATGAATGGAAAATGCTTTATCCCTTTAGCCCACAAAAGCTTATCAAGTCAACTTCAACATTATGTATGTTGCAATATTTCAAAAAATTACAAATACAAATGCTAATTGTGTGCATGTGGACGCACACCAAACAGTTGCTATTGCATGGCTTTAGACTCTATCAAATATATATTTGTCACCTTGGCTTTCACCTTTTGGGTGTTTATCATTTTTTTTTTTTTGGTTTTTCATAAGTCAATCTGCTTTTCTCTTGTCTACACCAAAATGGGCCTTTAGGGGGCAATTTAACCTTCCTATATTATGTTAATTTATCAAAGAAATCAAGTGCCCCCCTTTGCTTAATTTACAGGACCATATCAGCTCAGTAAATTACCTCTTAGGTGCCCATCTTTTCACTAGCATTAATCTTTTCACAAATGTACAAATTTTATAGATTGGTTTCTATAGGATAACTGGATAAGTATTATTGTCAAGTTGTCCGATTTTGACCTCAAAATTTTCAAAAGTCGCCATGGTCTTTAGATATTTTGTGCACTGCATGAAGGTTTTTGTAAAAGATAAAATAAACTCAAGCCTTACATCATTTAAATAGAAGAATAAACATTAGACAATTCTACTTAACAAGTTGATTTTTTAAAATGAAACTCGGTCTTTGAAAAATCTTATGTTTACATTGTATCAAAGCTTAATAAGCTCAAACATGCTGCTCGATCTATTCAATGCATGATTGGTGATTTTAAAGAGAGCGTCATATTATAAGGGATATAAAGAATACCAATTTTCACATATAACTTATAAAACATTTGACAACTCCACTTGACAGCTCGATCCTTTCAGATAAAACCTCAAGTTTTAAAAAAGTTCAATTTCCACCGTTTAAGAGAAAAGTGAGACAATGCCATAAGTCTATAGGATGCATGAAATTAACGAAAGAGAAACAAAGATACATTATGCATCTAGACTACACAAGTATACGTGTATTTCTTCTCTCTTTCCCCTTCCCCCCCCTCTATTTGACTTCAAGTAATAGTGTCAAGTTGCATAATAATGGGTCTCTTTTTCCCTGTCTGGCTAGTGGTTACTAACGGTGGAGATTTTGGGGGGCTTACTTCTTTTTTTCCTACCAATAATCATTGACATGTTCTCTGACCCTCTTAATCCGGTAGAGAGAGAGAGAGGGAGAGAAAGAAATGTCAAAACCCGCTTCTCCTAGATTTTATTTTCCGTGGTACCAAATGCCACTTTAGTGACTTGTTCTTTTGGTCCTCATGTTTCGGCTTTCATCACCATTTAAGTCAATGGATGGAAACAAACACAAAGAGTGGGCTACAGACTAATACATATATATATATATACACACATATATATATGTGTGTGTGTTTAAACGCATTAGAAGAGAAGAGGGATTGAGTGTTGGGAGGGTCATTAGTGGGAGCACTAGCAAGAGGGAGACAACTCTACACTTAGGACCCCCCATCACTAGTTGATCAATTTTTTAATTTTACATCAAAGACAAAAAAGTTGAGCTAATCATATTCTAGGAGACCATAGCTTGGTGATGATCATGACGATTAGAGGGATCTCTAATTGGCCATTAACATTTGGGTCTAACTCCCATTTTGGCAATGGTTCTTAGGTTGTCGGGGGTAATATCAAATACAGATACTCGTTAGTATCCCGTTGCCGACATTAATTCAAGCTAGCACTAAAAACACATCACAAATATATATATATATATATATATATATATATATATATGACGCATGTCATGTCTTATGTATGTTAAATGTCACATAGGTTGTTTTCCAACACTAGATTTAATATTAGAAAAACTAAAGACACTGAAAAAACAGGATTATTTGCTCATTGTTAGTGCCCCTATTGTACATAAACCCATTTGACCAATTGATATGCACATTGTTGGCGCGGGATTTCTGCTCCAACAACTAATATTTGTTTAATTTTTTTATTTTTATTTTTTGGAACTCGATTAAGTCGAGATTTAACAAATACAAGTACCTAGAAAAGTTCTGTAATCTATCCTTTATTTATAGGCGTTTGGTTGCACCAATGATTTAAAGTTCATTTAATCTTGCATATTGATCTTAATAGAATTTCTTATTTCCTGGTATTTTGAAGATATTTTCTTTTGACAAAAGCTAGGTTGGCTAACTTGTTTGGTCATTTTCCTGCTCTTGGAACACCTTTATTAATCTTCTAATTAAAGGTTGCCATTAGATAGGGATTTTAAGACTTATTTCAGCCCCTACACCTATTTTATATGTTGACACAATTAGGTCCAAATACATTGCTTAAAGTTCCAAAGTACCAAGTTAAGAAAGAAATGTGGTTCGTAGTCCTCCATGGCATGTGTTAGATACAAAGTGCTTCAAACAGCAATTCAGACACCACATGATTTGCTTGAAGTGGCACTTGCTATTCATATTGCATACGTCTACACCCTACTGTAGTTCTTTTTTCTTTTATTATTATATTATTACATGGCAATTTTTTCTTTGGGTACTGAAAAAATAACTTATCAATAGATATATGCCTTTCAACGGTTAAAAATTTACAAAAAATATAATTTTAACTAGATTTAACGGTTTGCAAAAGATACACTATTGGTGGCGAGAAAGACTCATATTTTATATATATATATATATATATATTCAATGGATTTGCATTGATAGATATTCAATGGATTTGCATTTCGTTTCTTTGCATTGAACAAATGGAGTGGCCGGTTGTCCCTGAAAAATATGTGCATGATATGGGAATAGTCATAAACCACTTGTATCTTTTAGATATGAGATGGTGGGGGTCATATCACAAAAGATATCATATGTAGCACCTTCTTGAACTTATGATATAGCACCTTCTTGAACTTCCTCAACATATAAAAAGCCTTGCCATATATGATCTTCCCAACTCCCTCCAAATCTAGGCCAGCAGAGTTTGATTAGTTGCAATTGATATGGTATATTCCATAGAAATATTTGCTCTTACACACACACACACATAATATTCTTCTTGATAAAATTTTGGATATAATAGTTGAACTTAGAGTGGTATTATATTTTTTTTGTAATCTTGTAATTTAAGTATAGGTGCTTAATTCTACTTTCATGCACTCTTTTTTAAACCACCTCCCATTCTACTTTTTGCACCCTTATTAAAATACTAAAAAAGTCTTTATATGTAAATAGTATTGTTTTTCCTTTTTATAGCTACCAACCAATCAAACTTAAAAATTTTTTCCAAATATTTTTCTTTTTAAGAGATAATAAAATGAAATGTTGGATGTGTGCACCAAACAAATCTTATCATTTGTTTATAAACCGTGCAATAGTTTTTGTTTAATATAATTTTTTTTTTTATTCATTGGATTCCTCGGCATCGGAAACCATAATCAATAAATCAGACACTATTCGATATAAATCAAACAATAATTTGTTCACTTTTTTTCTTTTTTGATAGAAACAATACTTTTCCCTTTATGAAAGGGTAGTTTTTCTTGGTATCGTTTTTCTTTTTATTAAACGAAGCCGTCGATTCCTTCAGTGCGACAGTTGTCATTCAAGTACCCTTCTTTTTTTTCCTTTTGTTTAAAGAGTGGAATTCATTACCAAAGGCAAAGCCCCAAAAAGGGCTAAACGAAGGAAAAGGTCCTAGACTAAAGCATAAGATTGTATATAAAACAGTCACGGCCTACTAACGACAATTGTGTCATCTTGCAAACCGTGGTTGGGACAAAACTCACATCAATAAACCCTACTGTTAATAAAACAGTCAAAACTTATAATTAGTCTATATAAAACCAATTACAACAAGAACTTTCAAGAAAATATAAACCATGTATTTTTTGATGGAGAGGTTTGTAATCTTAGAATCCATCTTTATTCTTTTTTTAAAAAATAGGGCACAATAATTTTTTAAAAAGGAATAATACTTTTCAAGGTAAGGGTGTATAATGATCATTTTTTTTAAAATTCTTTGTCCTTAAAAGTAATTTTACTAATGGGTGATATAGTAATACCAAATTTTATTAATAAAAGGTGTCTAAAAAGTAGAATAAGGAGTGACAGCAGAAATGTCCTTTTAAGTATAAAATGCCAAACATGCTTGTTGCTTGTTGAAATTTATGAAAATCCATTTATAATCAAATAAAAGTATAAGAAGAGGAGTGTATATCTAGACTATGTCACTATAGTTATAATGCAGCAGTATTTTACTTTGATGTCGTTTTTTTTTTATTAACGCGGTATTCTTGAGTTGTTTAATAGATTATTGTCGTTTTTACTTTGTGCAGTACGTAAAAATATCGTCGGTTATCATTTGTCATGTTTCACATAGTTTTGGCGTCTTCGGATTAGATTTTGTTTATTGAGATTATCTTTGTTTCTTCGGTGGTTGTTCAGTTGCTCTTTTGAGCAATTTTGGTGCCGTGCACCTGGAGCCACGGCGTCAAAAAGTTGGCGCTCACAAGCTGATATACGATGATATTTTATATCTTTTGAATTGTTTGAACCGATGTATTTATTAGTTGTATATTTTTATACAAACTTAAACATCAATTAACAATAAATACATCCGTTGTTATAATAGATGTATAGATACACAAATAGACACCTTTATAAATGAAAAGATACCTTTATATTTGATGAGGTATTTTTTATAAAGGTAATATGGACTGATTCAGTTATGACGATTTCTCAAATGACACTTCTGTCTTTTATAAAAAACTCTAAAATTAGAACAGAATCTTATCTTGTTCTGAAATATCATATTATTGCTAAATATAGTGCTCAAATGTTTGTTGTATATTGAAGGTAATTTGCCACAAAACTTTATAGCAAATTTGATTAAACAAGGGCAAATAAAACCTTTAAGAAAAATGTTTTATACACGCCTCAAATACATTTTCTTTTGAAAAAATTCAAGCCTCCGTTCTCTCGTCTTACTCACAAACTCACCGACAATAGTTTCATATCTTATGTCGTTTTTCCATCCTTTCAGTTTATACATTTTCTACAGTACGTTGTTTATCGTGTTTGTTGCCCTTTTGCAGCAGAGTCGTTTGTCAAATGGATGTCGTTTTTCAGCTCATTTGTCTTGTTTATTTGTTGTCTGTCGTCCGCTTGACGTCCTTAATAGATTATTGTCGTTTTCTAATTCATCTAGTTTTCATGTAATTATGGATTTTCATTTCTTTGCGGTTTTTCATTTAGTGTTATCTATCGAGCTTGTCATCATTTTGTAAATTTCTAGGTGCAATCGTTTGTCCAATTAATGCCCTTTTTTTGTTCATTTTGCATGCAATAAGTGTTTGGCTAACAAGGAAAAATTCTCATATTCCACGTAAAAATGCAAAAAATAAGCTTTTAACTATTACAGTATTTTTTTACCAAAATTGGTTATAATCATTGATTCCAATCACAATTCTCAAGCACCCTGTAACTATACAACCAATTTGGGAGCCCGGTTTTCTTTTAGGCCGGAAATAAAAATGAATTTTTCCAGGGTAGTGTGGGAATCGTTTTCAAGATTGTGTTTGATTGTTTTTCTAGAGAAATTGAAAATTCTAGAGAGAGACGTTTGAGAAAAGTGAAAGGAATATTGTGTTTGAATATATTTCTAAAATATATGTTGGGAATTATTACCCTTTTATATCAAAATTTTTTATATTTGAAACAATAAGGAAAATACATTTACATTGAAAACTAAAAGTTATTATGAAACAAAATACATTTGCATTGCAAACTAAAAAAACATCTGCTACACTTCTTGGGGAGACTTTTAACTCTCTCTTAATCACTTTTAAGTGACAAAAAAAAAAGTGATCTAAAGTATTCATTAAGAGAGAGAGAGATCTAAAATATTCTTTCCTTTTCCCTTAAGAAAAACAAAACAAAACAAAAATCTCGTTATATATTCAGAGTTCTTCATGGAAATCGTCCTCATAATCCTCATGGCTATCATCATAAACAGTGCTGTAAAATATATACTCGTGGTTGAGCATCTCTTCAAGTGTTAAATTCCCATCCTTGTTGTCATCAGCCTGCAAAATTTTTATCAAAAACGCATCTCATTTCAAGATTCCATTAAAGCAGATGTATGTACGGTACAAAAAATTGCCTAATCATGATACTGAGTATTTACAAACTGTCAAATCATATCATAATTATTGTTTTTAAAAAAAGAAAGACAAATTTAATAGAACTTATTAAGTTGTTAATTTTCGTGATGCCTTACTAAAAGATTTCTCACCTCATGAATCAAATAACTAGCATAATATTTGGCATACGACAGTTCTCCAGGCTGAATGTAACCGAGTATGGGAATCAATTCTTCCACTGTCAGGAACCTGTCAAATAACATTATGGAATTAGTAAATGGCAAAAAACCATACATGGGTTTATTTCTTATAATTCATATTTTGTTGGGACTAATTAGATATGTCAGCACAAGTTATGCAGAGACAATATCAAGTGAGGTCAAGAAATATTATAAAAAGGTTAACGTGTAACACCGATTACAAACACTACAACTGACAAATAATGGATTCCACGGTATGGTTTCACATATTAGACCAATTTTTTATTAGTTGTGGTTCTCAACACTACCAGTCTATAACTATGCGGTGCATCGCTTTCTGTTAGTGTATGCTTGCGTGGTGCTCAACACCACCGATGTCTCTTACCATAGTACCCTTTAGCATTGCTCTAGTATATAATGTGTTTACCTGTCCTTGTCCAAGTCAAGCTCAGCAAACTTCTCTTCTGGTATGGGTACTGGACGCCCTTTAGTTTCATACTCAAAATAGCTCTTGTAAATGTCATAAGTATGGTCACAAAACTCTACAAAACTGAGTTTCCCATCTTTGTCATGGTCCATTCTCCTACATATTTAGATGAAAGAGTTACATGTTATGGCTCTGATCAAAAGGATATATAATTATAAATAAAGGCTTCATGTGGTTAAAAAAACACGTATATACTCACTCTAGTTTTTCTTTTAATAGCCATTTCTTAATTTCTTCATTGTCACTGTCTTCTGGGTGCAAAAAACTGCAAAGAACAACATGGCTTGTATAGCTCAAAATCCATCGTTAAGAAAAAGACAAATAGATAATGAAATGGCAAAGAAGAATTTACTCTCTGAGCTCATCAAAGGAGAGGGAACCATTCCGATCGACGTCGGCATTAACAAACTGCTGTTGCCACCATCCAGCTTCCCCGTGCCCCATGCCATTTTTCACTGTTTGGCAACAGAGAAAATAATACAATTCAGAAAGCTTCGTTATTTTGGTCATAAAAATCCCAAATATATTTTTTTTACTTTTGATGACTCATTCACTTGGTATGATATTGTTTACTTTAAACTTAAAGATCACACATTAATCAAGTGTTATGAGGCCTTTTGATAAAGTCCGACACAAAAAATCGTTCGGGTTTAAGGTTAAAGTTGAGAATATTATATCAAATCATTTAAAAAAAATAAAAAAAGTACCTATATCTTCATGAGAAAAGTGAGGGAGATACTCTCCGAAAGAGATGGCTTTGTCCCCATCCCTATCACGTGATGCCAACTCCTTTTGTGTGATGTAATTCAACCTCTCCAAGGCCAATTCTCTGACCCAAGAATTCAGCTCCAAGGGACTGACCACCCCATCCTGCGGTGCGGTGTCCAATGAAGGAAACAAGATTAACAACCTCAACGTGATGTTCAACTTTCCCTCATCGCTAAAATACTTGTTTGCATCCACCACCTCTCGGAAGAACGAATTGTGTTCGATTCTAGCAATGGAGGAATTCTCATCCCCTTCGACCTTTAGTCCTTTCTCCTCCGCGTACCTTTCGATTTTGGCAACAAGAGGATCAAAGTTTGCAGCGCGGAATTTGTCCCCGAGGCGACGGTTTAGGTGGGGATGGCGGTTGGAAGGGCCCAAGATGAGGAGGAGGAAGAAGGCAGCGGCCAGAAGCGCGTAAACCACTGCCTTTGCCATGTTGTTGGCACCACAGGAGGATGGTATTTGGACAGAATTGAGTCTTTAAGGGAGAGGCAGGGCCATGGCATGAGTTGCAGGTGGTGGTTGTGGTTGTTTTTTGCTCCACCTTCTGAGTTGTTCTCAAAGAACAACGTGGGAGGTGGGAAAAAAGAATTATTGACGGTTAAAAGTGGAAGGTACATAAAGCATGTACTGGCTTCAATTAGGGCTTATAGATTAGAGATGGGAGATTAAGGCAACTATAAGAAAAGGCCCTTAATATTAGGAAATTCTTAACTAATTACTCATTAAGGTATTCATTAAAAAAACAAATCCTATTATTTAGATGTAAATTTAATTACGTACGTCACGTAAAAGTAGGAACTAGTATTAAAGATGTTTATTCATCAATGTTAATATCTAGCGCTTCTTTTTTCACAATACAATTGACAATTCATCGAAGCAAATATATTTGCAAACATCTCGTCATCCTCTCAAATCTTTCACGCTCGGAGACCGGTGTTGGTCTAAATTTCCTGTAAGAACCTTTTTGCATGGCAAAAAAACCCAATACCAACGGTTCAGTGGAAAAAATAAACCAAAGCCCCGGTTAAGTAGCATTTCACAAAGTAGCAAAAATACTATTTTTGGAGAGTTGGTATTACAAAATACTAATTTGAACTCTTAAAAACTTAAATCCACATCATATGGGTTAATCTTCAGTTCGAATCTCTCTTCAAAGACCCAATAAAAGAAAAAAAGTTCTAGGCAAAATCCCAAGAGAATGAGGGAAAAACAAAGCCGTGCAGAGGCTCACTGCTTTGGCATTTCAAACCAATTAAATTAATCTTCTATTATGTTTGGTGTACAAGTTCAAACTCATTTACAACATAAAACTCTCAACAGTTACAGTATAAAGCTCTCACATACTGTAGTATTTAAATTTATGTTTTCAGTTCTAACCAATTTGTCAAACAGACATGTCGGAATTAATGATTGACAGTAACATAATGCCCTCATCTTCTTATTCGTTTATGCAGTGGGGAAAACAGAGAGAAGACTTGTGTTGGAATTAACAAATTGAAAGTAACATGATGCTCTACATTGGTATGTTACCAAGGAGGCCAAAGATTAAAAAGGGTTTGTACTTGTACGTACATCACCATATACAACAACCAGAGATTTTTCAAAAATTATTTCAGCTGGTAAAAGACCTTCAGTTAGCCTATTCTTTTGCAGTTTGCAACCAAGGCCAGTTTGATTCACAAAGATCAGAAGGAGTGCTTCCATCATTGTCCTTTATACTGGTGTCTGCATTTTGCTTGACCAGATAATCAGCAATGGCATCTCTCTCGCACATAGCAGCATAATGCAAAGGGGTCTGGCCTTCATTGTCCTTTCAGATGAAAATTATGGAATTTCAGCAAGAAATATGATCATAAAAGCATACTCAAATCTGAGCATTTTGTCAATGGATGTGGTGTTTTAAAAACATAATAGAATTTTTTTATGGTGTTGCTGAAACCTCCATCTGTGCTCCTCAGGTAGAGAACGGGTAGCAATGTTAAATTTCTTACAGTTGAGCTCTTGCTCTTGCTCTTTCTAGCATAAAAAAAGTATGCATACCTTTGCATTGACATCAGCATTCCTGCTAACAAGAAGCTCTGTCATGTTAAGGTGACCACGATCTACAGCCCAGTGCAACGGAGTTCGACCCTCGCTATCTGCAATAGTTTCAGGCAATTAGAGGTCATATGCCTTGAAAAAAGGTCCGGCCAAACAGTTCATCAAAAATTAATGAGTGTGGCTTTCACAGGCTTACAAGCTTACTTGTTGAGCAACCAAGCAAAAAATTGAGTTTGCCATTAGCCCATTTAAAATTAGTTCCTTGAACAATTCCCTCTCCCCCAACAGGAATAAATAATTAAAAAGAAAAAAAACATTATTTTTTCTTGATAATCCAAACGAGAGGAAAAAAGAATAAGTCAGCCAAAGAAAAACAAACCCTTCATATTCACTGAAACACCACTTTCGATACATTTAAGCAAATTATCCGCTTCTCCTTCTCTGGCAAAGGCATGAATAGCATCCATCTTGCTGAAAAGTAATACAAGTACGTAATAACCTTAGTTTCTTTAAGTATTGAAAAGATTAAGGATAGACAACGCTAAGAGGACATCATCTAGAGTTACATACGTCAAAAACAATTCATAAGACTGACACGACTTAGAAGAAGCATATTCCAATTCAATACTAATAAATTTAGAAACGAAATTCTACAATTTTCTTACATCACTCCCAAAATTGTCCATGAAGAAATTGAAAAATCCAAGAACATTCAAATGATCAGATCAAGGTGTCGAAAACCACCTTCAATATGACACCAATCTAGGGCAATGTGTAACTACTCAACCTTATATTTTTAGAAGTTTTAAGAATCTTACAAATCATTTCCTGCTTCTTCCTCGTAAACAAAGGTGCTGAAAACTGGTCCCATTGGCACTTTAGAACCTGCACTGGCTGCGTCACCGTCACCATCTCTGCTCTTCTATTTACCACAAAACAAGCACACAAAGTAAATATAGGTATAAGAGGTCTAAAGAAACAGCAGGATAGTGGAAAAAAAGATTTGTGATCTCACCACACTCGAACCTGCCAGCCATGAAGGATATAGCTCTGTAACAATATCAATGTATTTCTGCATTGCTTCTTCCGGAGGCATAGCACCTAATTTCTGCCACGCTTGCCTAGAATGATTATCTAGAATTTACTTTCAAACAGTCACTGAGAAACATAGTTTCATTGTTTCTAAAGGAATAAGGTACAAGTAACGAAACATCAAATCCAGATAATTATTTTTGTCCTAAAAAAATTCTCTAAGTTTTCTTTTTTTCCTTTAGCAACCGTGTGTGTGACAGACAAATGTCAGCCATCAAGGATGGAGAAAAACAGTGGTGGAGCCAGAAATTCTTCTTAGTGGGGGCACTATATAAAAATTAGAAATAGTATTTTATCAAATAAAGATATATAACTACACATTTCAATGATTAAGTGGGGCATAATTATAATTTTTCTTGCAAAATAGGGGTATGATAATAAATTTCAATTATATCATGGGGCCACAACAGCATATTTCAGTTATTTCATGGGGGCGCAACACTACATTTCAATTATTCTGTGGTGGCGTGATAGCAGTTTTCTTTCAAAATAAGGAGATAACCTAGCTCCGCCAGTGGAGAAAAAAGGACTACGAAAGGAATAAAAGCAATAGCTCTTGCTAAAGGTTTAATTTAAAGGACTCCATTTATCTTCTATCATCATGTCACAGACTCACACCTTGACCTTGTCATGATGTACTTGCTACTTCCAAGTTTTCATCAATGTCAAACCCATTACCCCATTTATGAGAAAACAACATACTCGGGGCCTAAACTCTGTCAAAAGGTTATATGGATAAAGTGTTGCTTTTAAACCAATTTCAATTTCAACAATAAACCTGTCGCTTTCACCTTCTTCTTCAGTGTAATAGGAATCAATAACTCAAAATCCCAACATTCTTATAAGTTGAGAACATCTAACCAAAATTCCATCAATAACCTAAAATTTCAAATTGCAATGCTAAATTAAACTTGTCCAAAGAATACACTAATCAATGCAGAAATTCCGTAAAAACATGATCAAAGCAGAGAATAGTAAATTAACACTTCCAATAGGGGGAAAAAAATTAAAGAAGTACCATTTGGCGCGGGCCATCATTTTCAGCGCCGAAGGCTGTGGCGCGCTACAAGGCCCCTCCGTGGCAATCTTGTAGAGTCCATAGAGCTGCAACTGCACATCGCTCGAGACCTTCTGCGCCGAGAGCCGATCAGCCGCCGCCGCCGCCACGAAAGCCGTCGCGGCGCTGAACATCTCGTCCAATTCCGTACTCTCCACTCCTTCCCAATCGTCGTCGTCGTCGTCGTCGATGTCACTGCCAGCCAAGCTCTCGTTTCTAACGCTACCGTGCTCCGCGATCACCGAATCGGCCTCGTAAGCCGCGCCGCCGGAATCGCCCCTGTGGCCCGCCGAGTCATACTTTGACCGAATTCGATTATCGCCGTCGTTTCCTCCTCCGCCGCCACCGCCGCCTCCGCGGGTGATGGTGAGATTGTCGTCCTTGAAGGAAGTCACGATGGAGATGAGCTTGGCGAGGAGGTAAGAAAAAATGAGGCCGAGAAAGATCGATTGGAGTAGCTGCTGCCAATCCACCATGGCTGTGCGTGTGGATTGTAAATGAAAACCCTAGCGTTGTAAAGCGGAGCTAAAACCCTAGAAATTGACGGATTTGGGAGAGACGACAAAATCGAAGGACAATGTTTCAGAAAGAGAGTGAGGGAGAGAGACAGAGAGAGAGATTGGGCCGGAGGGAACAAAGGCGCAAATTACAAATAATTGTCGTTTTGGGCGGTAATGCGCATGGGCAACCCACTGGGCGTCGGAATCGCATACGCACAGGACTAGTTTAGATCAGTGAACTCCACGTTCATTTTCATTCACTCATTGGTGTAGATTTCAGATTAGTAGCGGAGAAAATATCGGTGGAAAAAAGGATAAAGGGAAATAGGTCGAATTATGGGTTTAAGCCACGTTTAGTCTTAATCAAAAAGTGATAGTATTTTCTTTTCTCTTATATAAAAAAAATGGTTAAATTATGAGAAAAATTAAAATTAATAGAATAATATGTAGATTAAGTTAGTAAATACTTTAAACTTGTTCAAAATTTTAAAAATACCATCGATATCGACCAGATGTTTGTATATTATGTACACTTTTTCAGTGTAGAATTACCCTCCTATGAAATATTTTCCACCTTTCTCTACTCAAAAAGCCAATGGGCTTGTCTGGATGAATGCTGCGTCGAGAGTCGTGATCACTTGGTCACTTCCGCCTACAGTGCTGGTACGACGGCAGGTCACCAGGAGTGAAGTCGACTCGGCTCTTGATGTAGCATTCATTTAAATCATTCAAATTAAACCATAGATTCTAATCTCTCTCCTCTCCTCCTCCTCCTCCTCCTTTCTTTTTTCCCTCTCTTACATATCCTCTATCTTTCTCTCAAATTATCGTCACTATGATGAATGTTCAGAGATAAGGACCCGCTCGCGGAGGAAAGAGCAATCTCTGATCGCTTTTGGTCTTCTTTAGCATGACAACTGCTCTGAGCACGATGTACAGACAGAGTCTTTAAAGGTGATGACTGGTAACATCCTACGGCGGGCAACTCAAGGTGGATTTTTACAATGTGTTTTGGTTAGCGTTTGCGATGGAATTTGGCTAGCGATGAGAGAGAGGAGGATGAGTTCAACAAAGCAGACAAAAAGATAATTTTCATTGGATAAAGATATAGTTATAAACTTTAATATTAGGCGAGGTACAAAAAAAAAATCATAATATATGAGCAAAATTGAAATTTCATTTTACAAAAATTTAGTGTGAGAACTATAACTTTAAAAGTTGAGTCGTGACATGTACTTCCACTTTACTATAATAGACCCCATTTTACCTTAGATGATATTGAGAATTAAATAAAGGTAAACATGACATAATCTAATGAAAGATTCAAAATTAAGCCAATGGCTTTTCTTTTTAATTTTATCTTATTACTAAATCTTTCCTTTTTACCATATGATTATTATCGGATTGCAATGTGATGTCAATTTTATATTTTTGGGACTTCAAAAAGCTTATAATATTTAGTGGTCGTATGACATATATATAAAAAACTAAATTTCAAACATAAGCATTCCGCAATATAAATTTTCCCAATGACGATGACAGCTTGTAAACTATTTGGACCGTAGGATTTCCATTCGTTGTAGTAGAATTCCAATGAGCTTTTTTTTTTTAATATGAAATACAGCCGAATTAATTCGTTATATTTAACAAATAAAGAACGAAAACAACTAAACTAAAAGAGAAACAGAACGAAAACAATGAGCTAACTAGCTCCATCAATATCATTTTTGCATTTATTAA
Source organism: Artocarpus heterophyllus (assembly GCA_025403435.1). NCBI lineage: Eukaryota > Viridiplantae > Streptophyta > Magnoliopsida > Rosales > Moraceae > Artocarpus > Artocarpus heterophyllus. The sequence goes on from CM046353.1 coordinate 4,013,986, forward strand.
AGTTTTGAAATGTCTCATCATTTGAGCTTACGCAAATTTTGTTATATGTTATGCATATAATTGTACGTTGATAACAAAGTATAATATAATCACACCCAATATATATCTTATTTTATACATAAAACGAAAAAGGGTGAAAATAAAATAATAGCTCAGTAATTAGACAATAAATTCGTTTTAAAAAAAAAAATGTTCTCAACACTATTTCATAATCCTGCAAAAAGAGTTTTAAATACTAATTGACTTTTGATATGTTATCGGACTCGTTCACAATATCTAAATCTAGCTAGTATTCTTACTTAACAAACAAAATATTATGTATGTAAAGAATAAAAGAAAGTAAAAGCTCTAGTTATATATTTCTAGAATTAGGCAATAAGAGTTTGAACAAAAAATAAATGATCTGGAACATCTGTTTTGCCGCTTTGCAATTAATTGCCTTCAAGTTCAATATTTGCATCTTCCATAGCCTGTTATTAAAAAAGAAAATTATGATTAAAAAGAAGTCTCTCAAAATAATATGAAATTCAACATAAATATTAAGCATTGGACGTACTCGGATCTATGTCCGAGATGGCTTCCGTTTGTACGAAATCACAATCGTAGCCGTTCCTTCCCATTACTTGGTAGTACACGTTCATGGCGTATGCTGCACGGGCTCTGACAATGTTGGGAGCGAAGCATGGCCCACGTTGTTGACTTGGCCCAGAATCTAAGCCCAGCCCACATACATTGTCAATGTTCCTCTGCAAGGCTTCCGAGTCAGCCCCTGTTTTGGGCAAACACCACCGCTTTCCTGTCCCCACGTGCGGCGGCACATGAACCAGTGGCGGAGCCTTCGATCAGGCTCACGGACACAGATGAACGACCTGTCATAAAGCCAAGGGGACAAAGCAATCAAGCATAAAGAAGAGAATACTCCAATGGGAGGATATCTCTACTCGTTTTATGCATTTTTAACTGTTAGATGACGTCATAATCATACCTTAAGTAAATTTCAACGCTCATGTATTTTTTTATCCTACCAAAAAATTCTTGTAGCAAGGATTATGACGATTATTATCAAACATGTTTTAGGGCGGTTTTCAACAGTGGCGGATACCGTGGGCTGATGGATGCCGATATCATAGACCGGTGTCAAATCAGGGCGAAAAAGACCAAAATTTCTCTCGCAAGTCGGGCCGGGCTTTAGATCCTCGTTGAAGAGTGCAAAAATATAGGTCTCGAATGTCCGATTTGGCATCAGTGGGGTACCAACACCGGAGGTCACGTGTCGCACGAGGTTCCCATTATACTCGGCTGCGCTAGTGGGGTCCACACCGACTTGGGCTTGGTCTCCATTAGAGGGCCAACCTGTTTCCGCTATTACAATCTCGAGGTCCCCGAAGCCCAAACCTTTCATAGCGGAGAAAACCGCGTCCAATTGGGCATCCAACATGTTGGTATAATAGAGCTGGGTGTTGTCATCAACCACGCCAGAGTTGGGCTTAAAGAGTGCGTAGTCAAGCGTCTCGGCAGAGCAACTAAAGAAAGGGTAAGGGTTGACCATGAAAGGCGAGTCGGTGGCCCTAAGAAACCCTAGCAAGGGCTTGAGGACATGGGCGTCATAGCCTTGTCGGAACTTTCCAGTGGAAGGAGGGGCTGAGGTGGAGAGTATGCCTAGAGAGTGGGGGGTCGTGAGCTTGATGCGGCGGTCGAGGTCGAGGTCGACAAGGGAAGCATGGAGGGCTTGCAAGGCAGGGACAAGGGAGGCGATGAGGAGCTTGTTGGCGGTGGATAGGACTTCATTGCCGACGAGGATGCGGACAATGTCAGTGTCCGGGACATGGGGCTGGATGTTGGTTTTGAGCCACTCGTGGGCAGCGGAGGGCTTGGTGAGGCGCGGGATTTGGTCATTGGGGATGGTGACGGTAACAACGATGCCGGTGTGGGCAAAGGCACGAAGGATGTCGGGGTTGGCATCGAAGAGCCGGACGCGGTTGATGGTGGTGGATTCCAGGAGGAAGTGTGCCACCGCCGACGGTGGTGGGAGGTTATCCGCCACTGTTCCATAGTTCACTCCAATTGCTCCATATACTCCTGCAAAAGCAAAAATACATTGTACAAGGACAAGACATTGCATTATACATATATGAAAATTTTTTATTGAGAAAATTAGAGCATTTTGGTGATTATGAAGCGTTGAATTATTATTAATGTGATTTAATTATGATATAAATAAGTTGATTTTTAACATAGCATATGATCCAATGTGCACCCTTTTAAAATTTAGTCCCACTCCACCTTACCTCATGTCATTGACATATAAATAAGTTAATTGAGTGATATGGATAAAGGTGGTTTAATTTAGAGTATTTTCATGTAGAATAAATGATTTTTTGAATGATCTATAATTGAATTTAACTTAACAATAATGTCACAAGCTCATTTCTTAAATGCATGCACATTGCAAGTATATTATTACAAATTGTATCATAACAGAACGAGAAAGCCATAAGAACTTTGAAATGTATAGACGCATAAAGTGTTTATATACACACATATTTTTTTTGAAATATGCATGTTGTAGGGGGAGAACTACGTACCTTGGAGGAAGGTTGAGATGACAAGGAGAGAAAGAGCGGTAGCAAATGAAGCGAAATTAGCAGGAATTAAAGGAGAAGTAGTAGCAGTTGCCATAACTGTGTTGGAAGGTGAAGATGATGAATAATGGTAGAATGAGCTGTTGGAGGGTACACATTGTTGAAGAAGTAAGCGAGAGAGATGCTTTGCTTTGGGATTGGGAAATTATGATGTCTTGTTGCTAAGGGTTTGGAGTACATTATTTTAGAGGTTTTCTGCTTGCCTTTGAACAGGTTTTCTGCTTGCCTTTGAACTGTACTACTACTTCAGCCTTTTCCTTTGAATCTGTTCCTTCTTTTTTGTCTTCCAACATTGGTTGTTGTGATTTATTATGATTCTAATAAAAAAAAATTACTGCAGTGTTTTTTCTCGTAAAATTTGAACCAGAATTCAAGTAAATTTACAAAACTAAAAGTTAAGACTGACTTTGATCCGGCTACAACTTATTAATGGTGTGGAATTCCTGGGATTTTTTATGCAGACTACGTAGAAAGCAACGCATATGTTTTTTCCTTTTGTTGCCGAGTAGGAATAATCTTTTCTTGCCACTAGGGAAAGGTATACGTGTCATGGAAGAATTACAAGTGCGTGTAATCTATTAACTTTCTTCAATTTAAGTTCACGAATTTTTTTTTTTTGCATTTTTTTAACTGAAAAAATATAATTTAAAGCATATAAAAACAATACAAAGAGCAGTGATCCTTCCGTAAAAATACAAAGCAAAATGCCCGATTCAGTAAAATTTAGTTCTTTTAACTTAGTAGAAACTTTTTACGTTAAGAATGCAAAAACTCGTTAAAAAAAAAAGTACATGCAAAATCAATACTTAAATGGATGTGATGGTTTAAAATAAAATCCTGTCAATAAAATATTTGTTTTCATACAATATCATATATATATATATATATATATATATATATATAATATCTTAAGCCAATTCCGAAGCAGAAAAGTAAGAAGTTTTAACAAATCCCATTATCAAGATGAGACATCCAGCTCTTTAAAAAACAAGGTTTGGATAAGGTGGGCAGGATCTTACAGCTAAAAAAAAGGGCAAAATTTTTGAATTTTTGTTCAAACTTGAAACGGGCCTTTATATTTTTCCTCCAGAGATGGTCACTGCTACATCACTAGAATGTTGATTGAGTACAAGGCCAACTACGAATTGATCATTAATCATTTGATTGAGTAAAGTTGATACCCATCACTAGAACGTTGATTCCAATAAATAAAGAAAAAAAAAGTATAATATTCCGCCTTCTAACTCCTCAAACCCACAAATGAAGCAATATTTTTAGCTCTGGTACCCGTGTCTATATTCTATATTTTTCTTTTAATTTCTAGTATTTTCCTTTTAGCATGGCGAATAACTAAATTCTAATTGAAATGAAATAATAAAAACAGACGGGAAAATCTTAAAAAAAAAAAAAAAAAAAAAACAGATGGGAAAGCTATGACTAATGTTATCCTTTATATCTTGGAGTGAAAATCACAATATTAAAAATCCTTCACTTTTCTGAGTTGTTCTCCATCAAATCTCCATCTATTCTCTACCTTGGGTTTTGAAGGCATTGTGGTTGTAATCTGCACGCTCGAGTCAAGCAACTGGTCGAGAGAATGAAAAATAACATAATTTTATTGAATGTGCAAAGGACGGGAAGATAATAGCAATTGTACCTATTTGCAAGGAAGGTGACCAATCAACTAATATCTTTCGTCTATTTTCAATCTATCACATCAACAATTTAGTTATTTTTTAAAACATACTATCAAATATCTTTTTTAATACATCATAATTCTAAAAGGGATCTAATAAAGATATTAATTAAATAATTTAAATTTTATATAATTAGTTTCACATTATTTAGTTCTTTTCAATTTTTCAACATTAGAATTAGATTATGATTATCCTTATAAACTCTACAAATCCTTAGCTTATTAATAAAAAAACTATATCATATTTTTTATCCCTATTATTTTTTATATGGTATTTTAAATATAGACATATTATCAAACCACATTAACCCTTTTTCTGCTCAATTATATTTTATTTTCTTATTCATTCTCTTTAGGATCTCTAGAGTCTAGATGTGGAATATGTACAACATTTGATTCCAAAGGAATCGAATTTGCCCCCTCGAGGGGGTCTCATGAATAACTACCAAATATAAGGAAAACTCCTCCAAAGTACATGATAATAATGAAAAATTAGGAAAATTACTCCAAAGTATATGTTTATGAGAAAAAAAATTTCCCCCCAAAAAAACTGATACATGTTTTAATCAATACTGGGCAAAATCCGTATATACGCATGAGTTGACCTGCATGTTCTAAGAAGCAGCCAAAACACAGAGGACGTTTGGCCTCTTGAGATAAAATTGGAGAAAGAGCAAGAACTTATCTGGTTCAGGAACTCATGAAAGCTTTCAAGTTTCAATGGGCAACTGAGATGATCGTAAAACTCCAAAAATCTCCAACTTATAACATTGCTTGCTCAAATGAGCATCTCAGAAAACGAGCAGCAAATTGATATTAATACAGAATAAACATTAGAGAGCTGCTGGTTCTGGAATACTCATTTGAGCAAGAGATATTACAGCTGGAATATTCAATACTTCTCTCTCTCTGTCTCTCTCCCTTTCTCTCTCTAGATAAATGATATGAGTCCAAGAATTCCTACCTAACACATAAGGGACGTGACATTAATAGAAACCATCTCACCCAAACGCACGGAAAACCTTTGTCCAAATACCAAAAATGCCACTCTGCCGGTAGTTTTGATTACACCACTGGTACCTGTTATTTCACAGAACGGCGTCGTTATACGGGGCATTTCCCCACAACGCTAGTCAAGGGTACTACCGATGGGGAGAATGTGGTAATTTTACGTAAATTATGGGTGGTTGACATTTTGACAGTTGGCTCGGTGTGAGACCCCAAGAGATAGGGCAGTGGAACACAACGAATGGTTGGTTTTGATGGAAGGAATGGCAGCTAAAGATGGTAGTTCGTATTGTTCATGACCAACCACCAGAAGTACCATCACAATCTCCTTTTAAATTACTATTATTAGTTTGTTGGTGTACAGGTACACGACTAATTCTCGTAAGGAAGAGACCGGCAACGAGATTTAAAATGCGTTTAGTATGAGTATTTGAGTATAATATTTGAATGAAGATTTAAATTTTTATGAGAGAAAATAATGTAGCAAAATGATTCGAACCGTGATTTGAAAACTCAAACAAACACACTCTTACAAATTGGTATCGTTTGATCGAGAAATTGTTCAACAGTTTAGGTGTATCACGTTATTTTATTAACGTGGTATCCCTGTCTAATCATTTCAGTATTATATACTCAATTATTTATCTACGTTATATATAGAAAGAGATAAATTATTATATGTTTTTGTTTGCAGTTGCTCTTAAATTCACAGATTCATAGGAAGTGTATTTTACGTGTATTTAATAGTGTTTGTTTTTTCAGTCACCAACAAAGAGAAAAGGCATTATGCTCTTCGGTTTAAATAGAGGATTAAGAACTCGATGTACATGCATGTGCAATACTATTTCCTCCACGCTTCTGATCAGAGTTTGCTCTTGCCCTACATCCCCCATTTAAGAATATAATTCGAACAAAAAATTTGAAGTTTAAACACTATAGAAAAATTTGAATTTAGAGAAAAAAACACTATAACAATAACGTTGGTAAGGGGTTCTAAATCCTTATCTTGGTGCTTAATTTTTACATGCAACTTGAAGATGAATAAAAACAAAATACATTTTTTTCCCACTCTAAGTTTTTTTTTTTTTTTTTTTTTGGTCCTCTCTATCATTTATGATCATTTGATAATAAGGTAAAAGAGGCCTGAGGGAGTAAATTGTATTTCAAGCCAAACCACCATGACAAAGGTGGTGGTAAACAGAGTTGTGATCTTAAATAGTTATTTCGAGTTTAGAGGGAAAAATCAAGGAAAAAAAAGGGTCCCCACCAAAAAAGAAAAAAAGGTATGAACTTCAGCTTCTATTTTGTCATTCAACTTAACAAAAAACACAGGACATAGATGAAACAAGACAGTGAACCAAACACAAACTGGTCCTTTTAAATATAGTGTATCCTTGTAGTAGATAACCCACATCAAAACTACTATTTAATTTAATGAATAGCAGCCCAACCATTTTATTTGAATCCTTTGAGAGAAGATATAGAAGTAAGATCAGGCGGACAAGACGATGATCACCGGCATCCGAGTTCAACCCTTCCTTCAGGGCTAATGGTTTTATTTGTGCAAAGCTTCTGAAGGTCAATGTAGCCTATAATTGTATCCTCAAAGACTGCATCTTCCAGTTTTGCATCATTAAATGTGGAGCCTGATAGTACTGCGTTCTTGAACACAGCTCCTTGGAGATCAGCTTTCTCGAAATTAACCCGATCAATTACCGCATTCGAGAAGTCCACACCTGCAAGATATTTGGAGTCACTCTCCATTGTCTAACTACACTCGATGGTATGATGTAATTTGTTTTTGCTATAATGAAAATATGTGTAACAATTTTCATTCAATCATCTACACAGAAATAGTAGATCCAAAGGTACTTAAAAGATGTAAATTCTCAAGATCTTGTTTAATTTGCTCTTGAATTGTCTACTCATGTCAAAATTTACAGACGGCTAATTTGAATTTTCAGATTAGTGATATGATATTTTTCATATTTTGAAGCTTACATGAAGGGGAAATACTTGCACAAGACTTGGACCGTGCTTTATGTTTACTTATTGAATCAGCCATGTGGAAAAAAAATTGTAACAAAGTATAATACAGGACATAGAATGTTTACCCTTGAAGCTAGCTCCAACAGCAAAAGCCTTTGACATGACCACTTCTGACATGTCTGCGCCATCGAATTTTGCATCAGACATCAGTGCCGCAGCTAGAGATTTACCCTTCAAGTTCGACTTCTCGTTCGAATAATCGCAGAAACGGAGATCGAGCGGCTTGTCGTAGACACCATTTGCTTGGCCTATAGTGTTGCCAACAAACGCCCGTTCACATCGGTTTGGCTCCGTCGACAATGGAGGCAATCTCTACAGTGCAACACATAAGTCAATCAATCACATTGATCATATATCAAGGTAACAATCATCAATCATATGTTATTGGAATGACAGGTAGTAATTAATATGTTAGTCTTCCATTTTATATTGAGATTGTTGTGATTTTGAAAGGAGCACAACTTTTACTTCTGGTAAAGATAGAAGTAGAAGTCAAATTCTAAAAACCTAGTTTTTCATAATAATTGTAATGAAATCATTTCTACGCTATTGATCTATTGGTAGGACTATCATATCAACTGTCAGATATACATCAGGTTAGGTCAATTTTGTATAGCTTCTACTTTAATGTGATTTTGATTAGAATACTCCTAATTAAAGAAGTTTGGTCACTTGATTTATGCACAAAGTACCTACTTTTCACAATTCTGAAAAGAATGAACCAACTTTGATGGGAAGTAAAGAAAAATAAAAAGGGGTACTTAAAAGATTGCATATAAATGTGTTTAAAACCTGACTAGCAGCAACAACAGGTGAGGTAGTAGTGACGGCCCAAACAGCAAGAATGCCACAAGCCATATTCTTAAGCTGCTTTGTAGGGGACATGTTTTCCTTCTGTTCTGGACCATCCCTAGAAACTTCTCCAAAGCACACAAGCAAAAAATTGCCTCTATTAGTCTCCAAAACAACCAAATATACAAAAACTAAGATAAATTTGTACATATATTATAAACTAATAGGGTGTTTTGGGGATCGGTTGGGACTGAAAATGTTGGTTTAAAAAGTATACAAAAGCTTTAAACTTTAGCAATTTTTTACTTTTTACTATAACTACTAGAGACTTTATACTCTTTATTGACTGAAACTGTTGGTTCTAACTGAGATGCTAACCAATTGATTGGCAAGTTAAAAAAACCTTTTAAACAGATTAAAAAAAAAACTTTTAAAATTTCCACATTAATACCTAAAAATGAGGTTTTTTCTTTAAAAAAAAAGGTTTTTTTTTTTTATCTAGTAAGAATCTATTACTTCATAACAGATAAACTAAGAATAAAGCTAGTCTCTTTGCGTTCAATTTACAGCGTAACGAAAAAATAAAGCACAGAACTTTAGACAACTCTTTAATTGAAAGTTTTATCAGCACACATATATTTCGAAACTTCTGCACTTAAAATAACTAAATTTTCGTTGCAATTTTGCCCAAAGTAGCCGAAAAACAAATTGAACAAACCAAAACAAAAAATGGGTTTAATTTTCCGAGAAAGTCAAGAACTTAGGAAGTTGGAAAAGGCTTACTAGAACAAAAAACGCGCGGAGGTGAATAGGAGGAATCGACTGGTGCTAAAGCATGGCGTTTCGATGGGTTGAAACGGAGACGAAAAACGTTCTGGCTAAGAGGAATTGAACTTGTTGCTGCCATTTTTTTTTTTTTTTTACTTCTTTTTCTCGTTGCTCTGCAACGGATCAGTTGGCTTTTCTCTGTCCACTTCATCTTATCCGTTGGTTGTTCTGGTCAGTTCGTTGGATTACAATGTATGACGTGGCATGACACGTCGGATGCCCATTTCCAGGATGTTTGAACGTGGATGCGTAGTAAACTTCTTATAATATTAATTATTATTATTATTATTATTATTATGTGCGAAAGGAGGTTAATTATTTGATTGTCCGCCCTGGTAGAGGGAAAAAGAAAAAAGTGAAAAGCTTGGCGTTAATTTATAATTTTCTCCTTTTTTTTTTTGAGGGGTGCTCGAATTATTTTTGAAAAAAAAATTAAAATAAAGTAGTAAGTTATTAGAAAATGGTGACTAGCATTTTGAAAAAATGCTCTTTTTTTTGGACAAAAACGACATGTCGTTTTAAATTTTATCGTATCTTTTATTAGCACGCCATTTTATCCGAAATCTTGCGCGTCCAAAGTTTGCTGTCATTACGAGGAAAAATGACGTCTGATTTCAGTTTTCAAAGTGTTCAGTCGTTTAAGTCATTAAGAGTACGTTTGGTACGAGTATTTGAGTAGAGTATTTGAATGAAGATTTAAATTTTTATGAGAGAAAATACTGTAGCAAAATGATTCAAATCGTGATTTAAAAATCGAAACAAACAGGCCCTAAAACTACATGTAGTTTGTTGTTTACGCCAAATGAGGCCACGTTTTCGTGAAAAGCTTGTTGTTGTCTTTATTCATGTTAACTATTGTAGTATTGTAACGCCTCGAAATTTATTAAATGTTATTAGTGAATGAAATAATGGATTAGTATGCCATAATAAAAGTTTTAAACTTAATTTGACTATTTTGTGGCATTTTTAAATCAATGTTACTTTTCATTATTTTAACAACTTTTAATTACTTCCAATTATTTTAATTGTTATTTTAAATTTTGAAACAAAACAATTTGTCGAATACCAACCACGTCCTTTTTCAAAACCATAGGTAATACATGGTTTCTCTTACTGGTTTTGCTACCCTCTTTTTGTTTATTTAAACTCTCTCTCCCTCTTTCTTTCTCACACGCTCTCTCTGTCTCTTCTCTCTCGTTCTCTCCCTTTCTCTCTCACTACCTCTCTTTTTCTCTCTCATCCTCTCAAATTTTCATTCAAAGATCAAGCACAAGCTTTGGTTTTCAGTTGATTGGAAGCTCAGGAATGTGTTTAGATGATCAAAAACACGATTTAAAGCTTAAATCCAATGTTAGTTTTTAAATTTCAAACTTTTCTAAATTTTTCAATTTTCACGATTTAAAGCTTAAATCCAATGTTATTTTTTAAACTTCAAACTTTTCTAAATTTTTCAATTTTCTTTGAATTTTGAAATCCGAGCTTCTCTGAGCTAAGAAAACCTTAAATCCAAGTTAGAGGAACCCAAAACACCTAGAATCTAAGCTTTGCTTGATGAAAAACGAATTCAAATCAAATTTTTTTTATTTTTCTCTATTTTTCCTATTTTTGGGTTTTCTTGAATTTTTTTATGCAAATCTTGTTTAAATTAGTTTAAAAGTGTTTTATTATGTTTTTCTATCATCTATAGATGTTTTCTATGCCTGAAAACTGAGAAAAACATGTTGAAATGAGGAATTGGGCTCGGAGAGGCCGAGGCCTGATTTTGAAAAATTCCAAAATTTTCCAGTTTGGTAGGCCGAACTTCGTATTCGGCAAGCCGGATTCATGGGTTCGGTAGGCCGAATTCATACAACTGGTAGACCAAACTTGAAAAAGTTTGGTCGACCGGACCTGGTCTTCTAGCAGGCTGAGCTGCACAGTTTGGCCGATCGAGCAGCATAGTTCGGCTTGCCGGGCTGTACAGTTCGGCCGGCCGATCTAGGGAGACCGGCAGGACGACTGGGCATGATGAAATTTTGTTATTTTTCACCCGTTTTCACTGTTTTGAACCACCGATTGAGATTTTAACGTTACAATATGATTTTATAAACACAAATGGCACACTAGGACACCATGAGATAGCTTAATAATAACACAAAATATCTTAAACTAGATACTGATAGACTTAGTTCATATATTTAAGGTTGTTTGTGGTTCTGCGGAGTAAATGTAAAGCGGATCCAAGACGGTGGTATGGGACACCGGCACGAGTATTGAGGTAGGACTTCTACCCTTTCTAGGTAACCTAGTTTTTAGAATAATTTTGGTCTCAAAAGAAATTTTAATGAAATGTTTTTAATGATTGATTAAAAAAGAGATTTTATTCAATGTTTTCACAAACAGTAGAATGAAATGATTTTCATAATAAACTGCATAATGAGTGTAAATGATTATACTTGGTAAAATGATATTTTTAATAACTATAGAAAGATATATAAATGGGAATGATGCCATATCAGAGATCGGGTTGTGTAGCGTGTGACCTTGGGGGTAGGTCCCGAAACCCAGCTAGGCCACTTCGGTGGTGAATATTATGGTTTGCCCATAAAAAGATAAAAATGTACTTTCTGGACGAACTGTTTTGATAAGACTTATTTAAATGAATTTATTTATTTATTTAACTCTATTTTTTTAATCATTTCTTTGGAAGGTAAGTTTCATGTTTAAATTGTTTATCTGTTTTAAAGCATAGTCCTACTAAACCTTTCGCTCATATTTTTCTTTGTTTTCAAACATTTTTCCCCTCTAGGTGGAATCCAGTTTAGGACCGGTGGAGAGTCCATCGACCGGGCTCGTGAGTAGTAGAAAATTCTAAGTAAGTTAACTATATAAAATAAATCAAGGCATGTATTACTTCAATCATTCTTTATTTTGGAGTGTGGTTGTAATTTAAATATTGTTGATAATATGTGTTTGCACAAGTTATGGGTCGGGGGGACCCAACATGTGTTTTCTCATTCTTTATTATTTTATCTCATTTTGTTTAATCCTTTTGTTTAATTATTATAGATATTTGTTTAAAAAGAGTTTTAAAATATTCACTATTTTCATAATCAAATGAATTCTTAAACTTATGTTTTAATTAAACTTCAATTAATTAACTTAATTAAATTGTCACGTCATCTCTCATACTTCGGGGCGGGCGTGACAAGTATTGTTTCTCCATAGTGTGTTTAGTTTCTCGTATGATATCCTGTTGTCTAAAGTCAAACTATCATTTACGTTAAAATTATGTGTAGTTTTTGGTTTATGTTCAAAATGACATGTAATTTGTGTTTCAAATGGTTCATACGTCGTCTTAACGACACGTTATTTTATGCTCCAAGGTATTGTCGTCCAAAGTTTGATGAGAAAACGTTGTTTACTTCCTGTTTCAAATGTTTTCCGTCGTTTGTTTGGGGAAAAAAATCATATGTACTTGTCGTTTCTGATTTGTTGTCGTTCTTGCAAATTGAAGGACACGTCATTTTCCATGAAAAGCTTGTACTTGCTTTATCTATAGAAGCAGCGTCTCGTTTGTCATTTACAAGAAACCACACGTAGTTTGTCGTTTACAATTTGTTGTGGTTTGTGCAGAAAACGACGTGTCGTTATCTGAAAGGTTTATCTTGAAATTCTATTTTTTTCCCCAAAATTTTGTACTGTATTTAACTAGAAAACCTCGTGATGTTTTCATTTCAAAAGTTGGTCTTTCAAGTCGATAATACGACATCTAGTTTGTCATTTTAGACTTTGCCATTGCTCAATAAAATAAAACAACATGTATTATATTTTAAAAAGATTTTACCGTCGTTTGTTAATCTGTTATGGTTTAAGTATTCGATGACGTTAATAATACGAATTGTCGTATTTTTTAACCCAAAAAAAGGTTCATTGTCGTCCTTACCACAGTAAAAATGATGTTGTAGCGATTAGGTTTGAATTTTATTTGTAAATTTTGTAAAACGTTACAATAAAAATAATAAAATTTTGTTCGAACTACAAAACCGTATTTATCAAATAACCTTCTAGATTTCAAGAAGCCAAAAATATATCTTAAAACCAAAAAAAAAAGAAGAAAAAAAGGGTCAAAATCGGCGTTTTAACCTAAGTAGGCATTTTTTTCCATTCCTAAGACTCCAAGAGCAGGGAGTTTTCTTTGATTCTTTCTCCCAACAAAAAATTACTTTTTTAAATTAACAAATAAAAAGTGAACCTATTACTTGTCACCATTAAGACGCGTTTAGTGTTGTTTTTATCCTCTTCTGAGCTCCGACCTATTCTTCTCTCTCCTCTTCCAAGCTCTCTCTCTCTCCATGTCTTCCATGGAGAACCAGGGCACGAGCACGTGCGAGAAGATCAACGGCATGGCGAACTGGTTGGGTACCTACGTCGCGTCGGCGTTCTTCGCTTCGCTGGAGCGCTGCTCCTGCATCAACCTCTCCACCACCGACGACGCCGACGCCGACGCCGACCCCAAAGAGAGCCACGACCGCCCTCTCATGCTCTCCGCCTCCAGATCCCTCAACCTCTCCGACCACCGCCTCTCCTCCGCCGCCGCCTCTCAGAACGACGCCGTCAACCTCCCCGTCTGAGATCCCTAGGTCTTCCTCTCCACTCCCAAAGTTTGTAATCAGAAATTCACTGAATATCGTTTGTTTGGTTAATTTTTTTTTTCCATTCTCTCTCTCTCTGTTTGCGTTATGAGGATTATCGTGGAATTTTGAATATATAGAATGATAAATTTCCCTCTTTTCGCGATTCCTTTCGTTGATTTTATATTTTTCTTGAAATCTGTGACCAGAATTGATCGAAACATGAAAGGAAAAAGATTTTATTTTCAATTACTTATCGAAATCTATATGGAAAATTGGATGTATCTTGAATTACTTCTTTGATTATGATGTTCTGGAATTCTTGGCATATCAACCTAGGTTTTCGTGTGATTGAATTGTTAATCATATTGGGAAATTCTGTCTCTTGACTTAAAAAAAATACTCATCATAGTTTTGTGTCTTTAATCTAGGATTTTAATCATAGTTTTTTTTTTATAATTTTTTGATTTGAATTCTTATGTAAAATCTTATAATCTCTTGTAGTTGTGATATTTGATAAAAACGCGGTTATATTGATATAAATCAGGTTCCAAAAAAAAAAATTGAAGATATAAATTTAAATAAACTTTTAAGGTTTTTTTTTTTTATCGTGTTCAAATAAAGTTTAAGGTTAATCCATTATTCCGGGTTAATTCACTTCCTCTATTGGAATCAGAGCCAATTAGTTCATGAGCTTTGCTTTTCAGCTTTGTCATTTTTGATTGTACAATTTCGATTGTATTCAAAATTGTTGTTCTGGAAAAAGAGAAAGTTATTCATAATCAATAACCTTTTCTTCGGTGAAAATAACGATGTGCTTTCTATTATAACGAGGGGAAAAATAAAAGAGAAAATTGTTGGACTTTACGTGGATTATTTGAATTTCTCCTCTGCTCATTCACTTTAATTTTGGTATCAAAATCGTCTTTTACTTTATTTGTTTTAATTTTCTTTGATCACTCAACAGTTTTTGAGGCAAGCACTCTTGTTGTTTGACTGGTGCAGTCCAGTTTAGCTCTGTTTGAACGACCAGTTTAATTAGTATTTGATAAAACATTTAATTCGAAGCAAATTGACAGTTTAAATTGGCTGAACTATCAAACTTAAAGGTCAAACTCCCCTTTTATTTCAACATTTTGAAGCAAACTGAAACAATGATTTCATTCTTATATATTTATATTTATAATTTAACACTATTATTTTATATTATTTTTAATTAATTTTTTTTTCATATTTCATATTTATTCTTTAATTGAATAATATTTTCATGCTTCAAACTAGAGTTTTCAATATTTATCTAAGTACAAATTTAGATTGGATATCCTGTTCAAAATAATACTTTAACTACATATACAAACGCTAGTTCAGATTGCATTTTTAACTACATAATTTGGATTTTTTTGTTGAAATCAAAAAAGTTCAAAATATCACAATTGAACCAATGAACCAGACGGGGTATAGATATGTTAAAACGTGCTGTTTTTGTCATAGATATTCAACTGAAAGCTAGATGAATTCCTAGCGATAATAGTTCTCAACCACTTATCCCATGTTTGGTTCGATAAATTGAATTGTATTAATTTGAGAACATAAAAATCTAAATTATGTAGTTTAATCAGTAATCTAAACTGACGTTTGGATGTGTATTTAAAGTATTAATTTGAACAAAATATCTAATATGAATTTGTACTTGGATGAATATTGATAATTCTAGTTTGAAGTATGAAAAAAATATTTAATTAAAGAATAAACATAAAGTATGTAAAAAGAAATTATTTAATTAAAAATAATATAAAATAATAGTGCTAAACAATAAATACAAATACACAAGAGTAAAATTACTATTCAATATTGGTTCGAAATATTGTAATGGAAGGGGAGTTTGAATTTTAAGTTGGATAATTCAACCCATTTGAATTGGTAATTTAGTTCGAATTAAATGCTTTACTAAACACCAATTTAAACTATGATGGTCATTCGAACTGGACTGAAACAATGAAACAAACACAGTCTTAAAAAACTCCACTGATTAGAAAAATACATTCATTCGTTGACCTTTACTTTGTAGTTTGCTTTTGGAAGAAGAAAAAAGATAGCTACAATATATGACTACATGAAATTCAAAGGCATGGCAATGAGGCAGGCTGGCCTTTCCAGCAACCCGTCCTATTTCGAGAAAACCCTGCCTCATCCATGCACCCATTAACCCATTACAAGGGTTCATGCAAAATCACAGGTTCCTTGTTAACAATAATTCAAAAAAAAAATACAAAATAATGAAGGTGTTTGGCAAGCATATTTGGTTCACAAAATACAAAAAAATTGCTACAATGTAAAGCTATCACATGTTACAGTGTTTTGAACTAAAAAGTGGTTATTAAAACCCTAATAAATAGCTAGGGAAGTGATAGAGAGCAGAGAATAAGACATTTCAGGCTCATGTTGCTAAATTAATTGTTTGAAATCAAAGCAATAAGCAACAAGAAATAGAGATAAAATTGCATACAAGATTTACGTGAAAAAACCCTAATGAAGGGTGAAAAAATCACAGGCAGAGGAGAAGCAATCCACTAATCACAAAACAAAAATTACAACGGTGTTTAAAGCGCTCAAATACAGAAATTCACTCACTCAATCACTCACAAACTCACAAGACTGAGTTCTCTGTATCACTCTCAACACTATGATCTCTATGAAATTTTGTGACTCTCTAATGTGACTCTCTTTTGTGACTCACTATTATGAACTATGGAGAATATGATGTATTTATATGTATGGGGGCTCAAACCCTAGCCCAAAATAACCCAAAAACACGTAAAAACACAAAATACACTATCTGGCCGCATTGGAGCGCCGCGGCTCTGCTTTTCTAGCACCGCGGCGTTGGTTTCCAGATTGGAGCTCCGCGGCGCTGCTTTTCAAGCGCCGCGGCGCTGCCTCACTGCCAAAAATTTTGGGTCACAAAACAACAATCTCCACCTTGACACAAAATCCACCGTAAAGAACTCCAACATGTGATTAACCGAATTCTCCACCTCTTCCACAAAGCCCCAATGGGCAACTAACCGGCACGAGCATGAACTCCAACAAAGTTCAAGCAATGCTCAAACTTAGCTGTAGGTAATGACTTAGTCATCATATCGACAAGATTATCAAGTGTACTGATTTTGCTCACAACAATATCACCACGAGCAACAATATCACGAACAAAGTGATAACGAACGTCAATGTGCTTCGTCCTCACATGAAACATTTGATCTTTAGTGAGAAAAATAGCACTCTGACTGTCACACATCACCACGAAAGTCTTCAAATCTTCACTGAGTTCTCCAAATAGGCCCTTCAACCAAATAGCTTCTTTGAAAGCCTCTGTAATAGCCATATATTTAGCCTCAGTAGTAGACAAAGCAACAGTAGCCTGCAAGGTAGCCTTCCAACTGATAGCACAACCACCAACTGTAAACACATACCCAGTAAGTGACCTCCTCTTATCTAAGTCTCCAGCATAATCAGAATCAACATATCCCACAACACCATCTCTAGTCCTCCCAAAGTGCAAACAAACATCAGTAGTACCATGCAAGTATCTGAGAATCCATTGCACTGCTTTCCAGTGCTCTTTACCTGGATTTGCCATGTATCTACTAACTGCACTAACTGCATATGATAAATCTGGGCGAGAACATACCATAGCATACATGAGAGAACCTACTGCACTAGAGTATGGAACACGTGACATATACTCAATCTCATCATCTGACTGTGGAGCTAATGCAGCTGAAAGTCTGAAATGTGCTGCTAACGGAGTGCTTACTGGTTTTGCTTTCTGCATGTTGAACTTGTGCAAAACTTTGTCAATATAGCCTTTCTGACTCAGATAAAGCTTATCTGCCTTTCTATTTCTCAAAATCTCCATGCCGAGAATTTTCTTGGCAGCTCCCAAGTCCTTCATCTCAAACTCTCTACTGAGTTGAGCCTTTAACTTCTTAATCTCTCCTTTATCCTTAGCAGCAATCAACATATCATCAACATATAAGAGCAAATAAACAAAGGACCCATCATCACCCTTCTTGAAGTAGACACAACTGTCATAGCTACTCCTCTTAAACTCATGAGCGATCATAAATGAGTCAAATCTCTTATACCACTGCCTAAGAGACTGTTTCAAACCGTAAAGAGACTTTTTCAACGAGCAAACAGTCTTCTTTACCTGTAACAATGAAACCTTCGGGTTGCTGCATGTAAATGTCTTCATCGAGCTCTCCATGTAAAAATGCAGTCTTCACATTTAACTGCTCAAGCTCAAGATCATGAGTGGCCACAATACCAAGCAAGGCTCGAATTGAGCTATGCTTAACCACAGGAGAAAATACATCTGTAAAGTCAACACCTGGAACCTGACTGTATCCTTTTGTAACCAGTCTAGCCTTGTACCTAGCATCTTCAACTCCTGGTGTGCCTTCTTTTCTTTTAAATACCCATTTGCAGCGAACAGCTTTCTTCCCTTTTGGGTAACTTCACCAAATCCCATGTGCCATTCTTATGTAGGGATTCCATCTCCTCCTGCATAGCAATCATCCACTTGCCAGAGTCAACTGAATCAACCGCCTCTGAATAGGTAGAAGGTTCTTCACCAGACTCAATACCTTCTGCCACTGATAAAGCATAAGCTACCAAGTCAGCCTCAGCATATCTCTGTGGAGGCCTAACATCTCTCCTCGGCCTATCCTTAGCAATAGAGTACTGTGGTGGCGGCGGAGATGGCGATTGGAAAGCACTATCGCCTTGACTCTCTGAACTTGACTGGGAAGTAGAATCAGATGATGTACTTGTCTCTATTTGAAACTCCACCTGTTTGCTAGATCTATCCCGATCAATATCACTAGACCCTGTAGTAGATGTCCCACGTAACATGGAAGTCTTATCAAACACAACATCTCTACTGATAATAACTTTCTTGGTTTCCGGGCACCATAACTTATAGCCTTTAACACCAGGCTTGTAACCAAGAAATATATACTTCATGGATCTAGGCTCCAATTTTCCATTGTCGACATGAGCATAAGCAGGACAGCCAAAAATTCTTAAATTTGAGTAACCTGTAGGTTCTCCTGACCACAAATCTTGTGGTGTCTTCTTGTTAATAGCAATGGAAGCAGAGCGATTGACCAAATAGCAAGCTGTAGAAGCGGCTTCAGCCCAAAATGACTTAGGTAGCCCAACATTAGAAAGTATACAGCGTACTTTCTCCATCAACGTCTTGTTCATCCTCTCGGCCACACCATTTTGCTGCGGAGTACGTCGGACTGTTAAGTCCCTCAGAATTCCCTCTGATTTACAGAAGGTATTAAATTCATTTGAACAAAACTCCAAGCCACTATCAGTGCGGAGACGTTTAACTGGCTTACCGGTCTGCTTTTCTATCATGGTATTCCAATCTTTGAATGTAGCAAAGACATCATTCTTCTGCTTCAAAAAGAATGTCCATAATTTTCTGGAGTAGTCGTCAATGCTGGTAAGCATATAATTAGCACCACCATAAGAAGGAACAATAGACGGTCCCCAAAGGTCAGAATGAACATACTCTAAAATATCTTTTATGTTGTGAATGCCTTTGCTAAATCGAACTCTCTTCTGCTTTCCAAAAACACAGTGCTCATAGAACTTCATCTTACCTGTGCACTGTCCATTAAGGAGCCCTCGCTTACTCAGCTCTGCCATCCCAAGCTCACTCATATGCCCCAGTTGCATATGCCATACCTTAATGAGATCATCATCAGACATAGTGGAAGTAGTAACTTTTGCATCACCAACAACTGTAGTACCCTGCAGAATATACAAACTAGCAGTCTTCTTTTGTGCTTTCATCATCACAAGAGCGCCTTTACTAACTTTCAGATCTCCACCTTCACTAGTGTACTTGTACCCTTTAGCATCAAGAGTACCTAAGGAAATTAAATTCCTCTTAAGATCGGGGACATGCCTCACATCACCTAGTGTCCTCACTATGCCATCATGCATTTTAATTCTGATAGTACCAATACCAGCAACTTTGCATGGGGCATTGTTTCCCATCAAAACAGAGCCCTTAGGAACCATTTCATATGTTGAAAACCAGTCCCGGTTGGGACACATATGAAACGTACATGCAGAGTCAAGAACCCAATCCTCACAGGGTTTAGAATCACCATCAGAAATTACCAAAAGCTCGCCACCAGAGCCTTCTTCAACGACACTAGCCTCACCAGCATCTGGTTTCTTCCCCTTCTGATTTTCAGCCCTCTTGTTTTTATTCTGCAGCTTATAACACTCATTTTTAGTGTGCCCTTTCTTCTTGCAATAGTTACAGTACTTTTCCTTATTTCTGGATTTAGACCTACCTCTAATCTCAGTCCCAGAACTTCTCTCTTGGGTTCTACCTCTAACAACTAGACCCTCTCCTTGTGTTTCAGATCCAGTAACTAACTGCTTCATCTTTTCTTTAGAAAATAAAGCCTCATAAACCTCATCTAGGGTTAGAGTGTCCCGACTATACAAGATAGTATCCCTAAATGTGGCATATGATGAAGGCAGTGAACATAATAAAATTAACCCAAGGTCTTCTTCATCATACTTAACTTCCATAGCCTCCAAATCAGACACAATCTCCTTAAACACAGTTAAGTGATCCTCAAGAGACGTACCTTCAGACATTCGGTGAGAGTATAGACGCTGCTTTAAATGAAGTTTGCTACGAAGACTCTTGGTCATGCATAATTGCTCCAGCTTGAGCCACAAAGCAGCAGCAGTCTTCTCCTTCAGTACATCCTGCAAAATCTGATTTGACAGATGAAGGTGTATTTGGGACAAAGCCTTTCGGTCCTTACGCTCCTTTTCCTCCTTCGACCATGATGAGGGCATCTTATCGAAACCCAATAGCGCATCATCAAGGTCCATCTGCACCAGAACAGCCCGCATCTTCACTTGCCATAGAGAAAACCTCGTTGTACGATCCAACAGCGGAATATCAAATTTCATGGTTGCCATTGCAAATCAAAGCCAAAGGTCTGATACCACTTGTTAGAAATCAAAGCAATAAGCAACAAGAAATAGAGATAAAATTACACACAAGATTTACGTAGAAAAACCCTAATGAAGGGTGAAAAAACCACAGCCAGAGGAGAAGCAATCCACTAATCACAAAACGAAAATTACAACGGTGTTTAAAGTGCTCAAATACAGAAATTCACTCACTCAATCACTCACAAACTCACAAGACTGAGTTCTCTGTATCACTCTCAACACTATGATCTCTATGAAATTTTGTGACTCTCTAATGTGACTCTCTTTTGTGACTCACTATTATGAACTATGGAGAATATGATGTATTTATATATATGGGGGCTCAAACCCTAGCCCAAAATAACCCAAAAACTCGTAAAAATGCAAAATACACTATCTGGCCGCATTGGAGCGCCGCGGCGCTGGTTTCTGGATTGGAGCGCATTCAAACGCCGCGGCGCTGCCTCACTGTCAAAAATTTTGGGTCACAAAACAACATTAATAAATATGTAAACAATTCCATACAATGCACACACATTTCATCCCCATCCTCATTCTTGAATACAATGCACACACAATTCCATACAAATCAAATTTCAACTGCCTGCAAGCATACATACAAATAAAGATTAGTATTAACAATAAAGGTATCTTAAAAAGTAAATGATACAAGTATTTTTTTTAAAATATACATTGGGACGAAGGAGGGCGGAGGATTGAATCGCCTACCCTTGCCTCGGCACCGACTCGAGGATAAGACTTTGTCTACTGCCATCTCTATATGCGTGTGTGTGTGTGTGTTTTTTTTAATTATTTTTAAAAAATAGTATCTATAAATAAGGCGGGTTCAGGACAGGAACATCCAAACCCGTACTTGACTCGTACCTGTGATGGGTCATATCCGAACCCATCATGCCATGAAGAATTGGATTAACCTACGCAATAGAGTCGGGGTCTAACGGATTGGCGGAATTGTCATCCCTTGGTAGGCCTAGTGGTTGTGATTTCCATGAGGTTTCAATTCTGGGCTTCCTTCTTCCAACAGGTAGATAAAAGCTCTGCATGCGCAAGAGGGGAAAGCATTGGAAAGGAATCTGCAAAATCATGTTATACTAGAAATCAAACCATGGATTCCCTGTTCAGTAATCATGTAATTTTAAAGATAGATCCAAAAGAAGAGGACAGACATACGTTGTTGTTGTCGGGTTATTTGTGTTTAGATCTCTTAACAAAGCCTCTTTGTCATGGCTGTTTCAGATACTCATTTATGCTGTCTCTAAGCTTTTTTTTAAAGCTTGATACTTGGGCTGAATGCAGGTACATTTCCCTTGAACTTTAGTTTAAAAGAGGGAAAAAAAAAAAAGAGACACTAATCATTTCAGGAGAGAGAGAGATAGAGAGGAGTTTAGTGAGTTTTTTAATCATTACTGTTTGCATAAACTCAATTACTCTTCCAATTTGTTTTTTTGTCTCCTAATGGTGCTACATTCGTACCTAAGTAAAAGAATAATAATAATAAAATACATAAAAAGTCCTTTATTTCATTGGATTTTCTTGTTGATGATTCCTCAGTTTTATATATTATGTTTTTGACAATACTATTTATCTGACCTGGCTGTGATTCGGCTCTCTCAATGGGGTGGGCTTCACTTGATGAGTCTCATATATAGGTCTCTATATAGGTCTCATGTGAGACCTATCAGGTAGGACCCACCTTACTAAAAAAGTCGGGTCATAGCCTGATGAAAAAAAAAAGTTTTTCTATGTATTTTTCCCAAGTTTCGCTGAACTGTGGCTATGAAACTGTAGATTGATCCTTTCCTTCATTGTTGATTGTTGGCACCATCATTATTTATTTTAAGCGCTAGAGTTCTAAGAGTCGCACTAAAAAATATATTATTTTATATTATTTGTTTAATTTTTGTTTGTTACAGAAGACAACACTACTCGTACACTGTGGAATGCTCCTGACTCGTGTCAATCCTGTCATGTCCACTCTCTTACATAAGCAATTTGTCGTATTGATTTTTTGACCCTTTTCTTTTGCCACTTTGATGCCAAGTTTTGATTGACAAGGAACCTTTTTCCTGCTCATATTGCACGATTCCGTTAAGATTTTCATTCCTTTTCTTTCTTTCTTTTCTTTTCTTTTTTTTAACTGACTCCTTGAGATTTGGCTGCACTTTGGAATAAACAAATTCAGCTTTTACGACGGCTCATAATTCGTCGTTTCAAACGTTTTCCTTCTGTTTATACAAATTTCATATTTTCAGAAACTTCATATTCAGATTTTTTTTCCCTTTTTCAGATTTTCAAGGTACTTTTCTTAATTTCTTCCAACGTAAAAAGAATGGCTACAGATTCTTATTGGACTGAGAACAGTACAAGGCAACTACAGAATTGCATGGTCCTATTTGCAATGTGTAATTTTGACAAGCATGAACATAATCAAATGAGATCTTTATTCCAATTCACAAAAAGTACAATTACATAAATATATGCCTCATGATAAGCAGATTTTCTATCTAATTATGAACCAAAAAAAAAACCCAAAAAAACTTGGTAATGTTAGACCTAAAACTGAGAGTAGATACATACTAAATCTTTCTGTTAGACAATGATGAAGGTGGTGAGTCTTCGAGGAGGGTCATCCATGAATTGCAAGCAGCAATTATTATTGGCCTAAATCTCATAGATGGAAACCATAATCTTCCAATAATCCCAGGTGTACTCTCTTGGCCCCACCACGAGGGGGAGCAGAAATGGCAGACAAACAATTCAATTATTCAGACCAGCAAACATTGCATTATGGCAAAAGTATCCCCACCATTTCCTTCCCAAAGTAACTCCTACCACCAGCTCGGATTCCATCTAATCTTTGAGAACAAAAGAAACAGGTTTTTCTCTACAAAGGCCCTACTTCTCA
This sequence comes from Artocarpus heterophyllus, assembly GCA_025403435.1. NCBI lineage: Eukaryota > Viridiplantae > Streptophyta > Magnoliopsida > Rosales > Moraceae > Artocarpus > Artocarpus heterophyllus. Next base: position 4,037,581 of record CM046353.1, read on the forward strand.
AGACCAAAACAATTTGGCCTCCTCTCCGAAACAAATGACTTCACGTCTTAATTCGTGCCCCATCAACTGGCAAATCATAATCGTGGGATTTATCTGGCTATCCGGATAAAATCTAACCTCGGCCACTTGCTTACACCGAAACTAATTACAGTGCCACACGATTGTTGCCACTTGCCACGACACAATTTGGCCTCCGCACCTCCGAAATCACAGAAGGGCGCACCCCCACATTGGAGAACCCAAAAAACAGAACCCCAAAAATCTCATTATCCTGTGACCTTTTTGTGGCTGTTGATGGTGCCCCCGGATCACTTCTTGACGCTGGATACATTGTATTTGCAGAGCTATGTAACCAGCCAAGGAGAGGCAGTGCAGGTAAGGCACCTGGCAAAAAGGGGAACAAACAGATTGTCTGAAAGCCACTGCCAAGCCAAAAAGAATGTCAACGATATATCGGTAACCCATAATTGTGGAACGATCTAATCCGCCCATCCCAGCCTGCAGTCACTATAACCATGCCCCACGCGTGAGAACTGGATGTGTTCTTGCAAGACGATTTAAGAAATTTCAGTTCGGACCTGTGCATTGTAGATTCTTTGGCCTGCGGGCTTGACATTGGAAGCTTTTCCTCTGGCCAAGTTGCAGACGCCTTTGGAAAAGACTCTAAGAAGAATTCTTGGCTTATAGAAAAACATTCTAGTGAAGAAAAAGGCAGAGTATCTGATATACATTTATCCACAATGTGGAACTGACTTCCGTTTTCGGAATTGCCACATCGCAAACCAGACCACGGTATTGCAACAGATGCGTTGGTGGAGAAACGCTCACAAGACCTAACATTTTTTGATTGAGAGAGAACAGTTTCTTCATCACCAAAGCAACTCCATAAATATACATTTGAATCCTCACATGCCGAGACTATATGTTTTCCATCTGAAGTGAAACACGCAGATATTTGGTTTCCCGCATTACGTAGCCCTACAAAGAACAGAGAGATGACAGTTAGAAGAAACACTTCAACTAGGGGAAACCTTAACTCGCACAAGTTTACATTAAATTTTGGGAGACCAAGACACAGAGCATGGACATACCACGGTACTTTCCTATCACATTAAGCCCTTGAAGAACTCTGACTTGTGAATCAGCACACGTGACCATCACTATGCTAGAGTCTTGTGGAGAGAACTAAATGGAATAAAACGTAATTTAGAACATTACGCGCATTGAAGGAAAGATATATGACAAATAAGCAGATAAAGAAGACTAAAACATACAGTAAAAAAGGTCGCAAGTGGAGCACAAGAGGGTAAGGAAAAATACCTGAAAACCAGTTATCTTTTTGCAGGGTGACTTCTTTTTATTGTGCAAGCATATCTGAGCATCCAATTGCAATCGATTATCTGATCCAAGCGACAAAGAAAAAGGATATCAGTATCACGCCCAAATTCCATTCATTAGGAAGTCCTGCCATAAAAGATAAAGGGGGGAGAAAAGAAAGCAATAACATCTATTAATCTTCATGGAAAATAATATGTTTCAGGTCATTATTTCCTATAAAAGAAAGGGATGTGCAAATGCAAAAACACTCAACATATTCAATCCATACCTCTCACAATCAGTCTAATCAGAGAGAATGATTTAATCAAACCAATAAACAAAAGCATGGCAGTTATAAATTGACACAACACAAATAAGAAGGAAACTAGAACTAATCATAAACGTTTTAAACTTATGCAAAGGAAGTGAAGAAAAAACAGGGCAAACAATGCAAGACTTTTTTGGAAAACAAACCTGATATGTTGTAAAAGCGGCAACTGCCTGTAATTGAGCCAACAATTCCCCCCTACATTAGAAAGAAATAATGTCAACAAAAGGTGCTTAAAACATCGACCCTACGTACACATTGCAAGGCAAGAAAAGAAAAAAAAAAAATACACACACACACACACACCAACCTGACCATCAGGGCGATAACACACTGCAGTGACGATTTCTCTTATGTCAGTCCAATCAACAACTTTACAATGAGGAATACCCCAGATACGAACCTTTCCATCTATTGAACCACTGATGAAGTAATTATCATCCACAGGATTAAATTGGACACAGGTTACTGCATAACGAATGGCATGAAAAATCCATGAGAAATAAATTTGAGAAATAAATTTAACATGTTATAACAGATGAGCTGTGGATTTTATTACAATATAAAGATCAATTAAGACTAATAACTCAACTCTCAAATACTCATTAGGACAAAAAGAACACGAAAGACAGAGACTCACCATAATTACTATGGGAAAAAACTTGGAGGCAGTCATCACATCCCACTTGCCACAAACGAACAGTTTTGTCAACAGATGATGACAGGAGATGCTGCATGAAATAAGGAAAAGTTATCAATTTAATTTCTATTTTGTAAAACAAAAGGACCTTCTGCTTGAATTCAAAACTAAACAATCTTACTGAATAACCACTTACATTATTCTTTGACCATGAAAGGTCCAAGATCTCCCCACTGTGACCATAAAACTCGTGCAAAGGCTTCTCCAATATTCGAAAAATTTTAGGCGGAAAAATAACACAAGCCGAGTCTGACGATTTCCTCAAGCTCGTTGCTTTACCCATTTTCTCCCTCTCTACAAACAGGGGTTTCACTTCTGACATGTGGTTCACTGTGAAGTATAAGCAGGAAGGATCCAGTTCTGGAATGTCATGTTCATTGGACCTTTCATCTTCCACAACTTGCCAGAGTCTTACAACCCCATCTTCACCAGCACTTGCAAGGTACTGCCCGTCGGAACTAAATTTCATTGTCAAAATTGAACCTTCATGGGCTTGGATATCTTGCCCCATGTAAAGAGCTGAAAGTTCCTTTGATTGCTTTCCGGATTGGCGGACCTTAATTCGTTGAGCCTTGGACCGTAGAATTTCATTGATTCCATTCGGTCTCAGTCTATCATCACCCTGCCTGTCAACAATGCATGTCATGGATCGTAATTTGTTCAACCACCTGCTCTTAACCCTCTTCATTGTTCCCTCCAAAGAGCTCGTCTCCCTTGGTTTTTGGGAGAAAGGTGATGACCGAGAAGCACTCACGGACTCTGCAGCCAACAACAGCTGCCCCAACCCCGCATCCTGACCTTCACTCTTCTTCTCACACTGCCCCACTTCCTCCTCATTGCAACACTCCATTCCACCACCAAAATTCCCATCTCGGCACACAAAACTATCCCTCGGACCCGAACCATCCAAAAAATTGAAACTACCATAGGGCCCACATGACATCAAAGATCGACTCGAATGGTACTCGCTTTCAAAACCCGAGCTTCTCAACACAGCCCCACTATCATCCTCTCTAACTCTATCAACCTCAATTTCCACAAAACTATCCATCAAATCCTGATTGGAATCCAATCCCATCCGCTTGAGGAAACTACTCCGACGCTCCTTAACGCTTCTCGGGCTTTGAATCCAAACATCGTAGTGGAAATGAGAATCCGAATGCTCGAAAGTGTCAGAATTTGCATCAGAAATCGATGCAATATCTTCTTGGGCATCAAAAAATCCATTTTCCTCGCCCTCACTTAAGCCACCCATTATACTTTGAAGCTCAACCCATGAAAAACTAACCTCAGAAGACCAACATTTTAAACCCTAAGCAATGTGGTTCAAGTCTCTAATCCCTTTCCAGGCAAGCAACCCGAGAAGAAGAAAAAACTAAGCCAAAAAAACAAAAAACAAAAAAAAAAACACAAAATTCGAGGTCAGTTTAGGCAGAAAACACTAAAAAAAAAAAAAAAACCCAAACAGCAATGTCAAATGAACAAGAATAAAACAAAAAACCAAGAGATCCAACATGGATCCCAATCCACACCCATTGAACCTGGTCTTCCGCAGAATAAAAATTCATAGATTTCAAATAAGCAAAAATAAAAACTCGAAATAATAATAATTATTATTATTAAAAAAGAACCCAAAATTCTGCAACGGAATAAGGGTCCATACCACCTCTCAGTACACAGAGAAGAAAACCCATTAACGGAATTTTGAAGATCGTTTGATTACAGTTGAAGAAATAAATCCAACAATAGAGAAGGAAAAAAAAAAAAAAAAAAACTGGTTATAATTAAAGGAAGGAAAAAAACGAAACGCGAAACGCGATTCTTTTATATCAACATATATACATATACATAGATATATATATATATACACACACACACACATATAATGAATGTAAAGTAAGCTTACATGGTTTTCTTCTTTTTGTAATGGGAATTCCCTGAGAGTGAGAAGAAGGGCGTAGATCGAAACAACCATGAAAAAATGTTGTAGCTTTTTTGGACTCTCTCTTTTGAGGAAGCACAAGCGAGAGCACTACGGAAAAATAAAAGGGGCAAGGGAAAATATCTTAAATAATTATTATAGAACAAATTAATATTTATTTATTTATTAAGAATAATAATTTTGGGTACAGGGGTAAAACAGGAATAAAGCTAATAATTTTCTTGATATTCGTGAATGGATGGCCCGAGAAACGAGATTTTGGGAGTAGGGGTGTGTTTATGTGCTCTCTCTCTCTCTCTCTCTCTCTCTAGATTTACCATATAATGATTTTTTCTCTTTTTTTCTTTCCCCTTTTTTCACTTTCTTTTTCCATTGTCACTTTTTTTTTTTTGCATGGATATTTTTGGATTTACCGTCGTTTAATTATTGCATATTGTGTTTTTTTCAACTCCATACAGTTTATGTCTCCGTGAGTAAGAACATCCAAACTTTCATGTTTGATTAATATATTCTTTTGGTAATGGCGTAAAATTCAATTAGTAAAACTTACCCTTTTTATATAACTTGTAAAAAACAATAAGAAAGAAAAATTATACGTATGCATAACCAAATTTTGTTCTATTTAATTCCTTGAACCAAAAAAGAAATTGTAATTTTTTTTTTTTTGGCTTAAGTAAAACAGCATGTGTTTATTTATTTTTTTTAAGGGCATGCGTAATATAAATGGGAAGTAGCAATTTGCCGTAAATACGAAAATAATAAAAGTAGTCATTTAAAAAATAATAATTATAAAAGTAGTTAAATATTAACCCAAAAAAATTGAATATTTAAAAAACATCTTGTTTTTTAACGGAAAAAACATATTGTTGAGACCGACGTAATAGGTCTCACCCTTTTTTATATAATCATGGAAAAAAGTTAGTACCCTCTCAAATAAGATTATAATTTCTTTTTTAAGAATACTTTTAGAAATTGCTAGATTACATTGGGGTCTGGTGACCAAATTCATCACTTGTACAGTTTGTGTCTTGCAAGCAATCGTTCCACATAAATCTTGTAACAAATATTTCATTTCTATAAAATTCTAGTTATTTGGTCGGTCAATTTTTATATGCTTTAAATCTGCAGACATATATATAAACTATCAAAATAGGTGTCTACTCAAGGATTTATTTCCTTTTATGCCTAGTTTTTTTTTTTTTTTTGATGAATCCCTTATTGTGTTGCTAGTCGGGGTAGGTTCCCACCCTTTATACAAATGGGTCAGTTCCAAATTTTTGACTCGGAATTATTTATAAAATTGAAAGCAAAAAAAAAAAAAAAATGATTCTATCCTCACAAAACAACTCTAAAATAAGTGAAGTAGTCAATAGTCAGAGATCATGACCTATATGTTGTTTTTATTCTCTTTTAGACAGTGACCAATGTCACATCTTCACTACCATGACATACTCAGATTACTTTATCAGGGCATGCCTTTTTTTTTTTTCCTACTTCAAAATGTCTTTTTTTTTTTTGCTCAATTCAAAATGTCATATTTAGGTCTAGGGATCTCCAAGTATCTCCAACAATACCCAACTGACAGCTGAAAGCCTTATTCAAAAAAAAAAAAACAATGACAGCTGAAAGTTGTCTGTCGACTGCATAAGAGCATGGGGGTTATGCATTTGCCCATGAATTTGCAGCCCCAAAAATTATATTATAAATAATTGATATCAGATTCTGAAATTATATCATTTCAGTTATTGGCAATGAAGATTTAAATAGATTATATTGTGTTCAACAAAGAAAAAAAAGATTATAGAGATCCCTTAGTTGATAATTGAGGTTGGTTTGAGATTTAATGTGTCATTTGGGATCCTATAATAATATAAAGCTAACCATAATCATTATTCATTAAAGGAAGATTCCAATATTAGAAACTAACTGTGAGATTACCCCCCAAAAAAAACTGTGAGATGGACAAAAAGATTGATCATTTTCCCCTAAAAAAACAAAAAACAAAAAGATAGATTGCTTGCAATGTAATTAAATGCTAAGGTAAATATTTGGTACGAATTGGGTTAGCTAGCTTGCTCTAACTCCGTTAGGTTTATGTCGCCATAAAACCCAAAATTAAAACCCTAAAAAAGTCAAAAGTAAAAGTGGCTTGTTTCAAACGAACCAGGCAATTTTACTTTTTAATCTCTTTGGTAACAAGGATCCCCTAAACCAGGGAAATGGCTAAGGTTTGTCTCTTCCTATAATACAAAATTGTAATTGTCTTATTGCTTGGTACAATCATGATTTTCAAAGTATTTGGACCATATTATGCTACCACTTGATGTAGAATTTAAGCTACATGCATATAATATGAGTACTGCCATTAATTATTGGAGACTTCTCTGATGAAATCCTCTATTGGTAATGCACATTTTAAAACTGTTATATGATGTTTAAGAAAGCGATTGAAACTAAAAATATTAGTTTGAAAACTGTAGCATATATAAAAACTTTATATTATAGTAACCTTTTGTTTTTACTATAGTTACTGAAAACTTTTCATGATTTATTAGTTAGAACTATTAGTTTTAACCAATATGTTAAACAGGGGCTTAGATCTAATCATGGCTGAAAGATTTTTTGTTCATACCAAGGAAATTACCAAATTATTTACTCTCCATGCAAGCAAATTAGAAAAGTTAATAATAAAAAAGACCAAAAACAATATTATTATTCTAATTGCAGCGTTAAATTATGACCAGAAACTTATATATATGGAAAAGGGAACCCTAATGATACAATGTTTCTTCGGTGTCCACCTTTTCTCTCGCAACTTTTCGTGTGATGGTGATTTGCACAAGTCGACAGTACTCAATAACCCCCCAACAGTAAGAGACAAACCATCTTTAATTTGTTGTGAGAAGTTTATAAGAGAGAGAGAGAGACACATCATTTGTGTACATTTTTTTACTTTTCTTTCGGCGTTGATTAAGCAAAAGGCTCTCCCGTTGATTTTGTTGAATATAATATTACTTTGCTATACTATTTTTTTATTAGTCTAAATAGTAGTTAAATCATATAATAGTAGTTTTTTTTCCCCTATATGCTCTTTTTTGACTGTAGGGGGTTTGCTAATTAATTTATTATGGTGCACTTTCATGCTCTCTTAATCCTGGATTTTTTTATTAATTTTGGTGGGTTGACGTAGCTAGGTTAATTTTTTTTTCATATCGTAGCTAGGTTAATGTGGGTAAATGGAAAAGTTGTTTTTCATTATTTAATTCATGGTCGTAAATTAAAGAGAAAATAACTTATAGCTATAACTTAATAAAGATCTCCAAATATGGAATTTTCAACCTTGATTAATATTTGAATTTGCCTAGTCTATTCTTTAATTTGGTAGGCTGAATCTCGTAGTCAAATTCTTCTTTTCCAAATTGTGTTAAGGTTGAATAACAAAATATTAAAGAATTAACCATAGAATGAAGAAACTGATATATTTATATATATATATATATGTATGTATATTTATTTGCGTCAACCTTTTTCTAGGAAAGAAAGGACTTGGTCTAATCTTGTAGTCATAGCTAATTATAAGAATAAGAAAATGGATTAATTAACCAATCTAAAAAAATAATCAAATTGAATAATATGACCCTACGTGGTAAGTACAGTGAAAATATCGTCATGCATGAGCAAAGCCTTCCTGTATATATGAAGCTGAAAGAGTAAACATTCATCGCGAGTAGTGTAATAATAAAACATTCCATCTTACTCTCTCTCTGTCATATGACGTATTATTATAGAAAATTTGTGGTAGAAGCTCTTCGGAGAAGATAATGCTTTTCATTCTCATCATAACACACATGGGGCCAAGCACATGAACGCCATGCATGTGGCATATAATACATAATTCATTTATGGCTTTGTACGCATAACGTGGGGCAAAAAGTTGCATTTTGCAGCCATTAAAGCTAGCTATTCCTATTATTCTAAAAAAAAAGATTTATAGTGTTATCCCAACAACACAACTCAAACCAAAATAATAGTAATTATATATATATTACACGCACTTATTTATATATATATATATAGATATATATATCTAGAACTTCACACGACGGCCATTTTTGTGACGAATACATAAAAATATAAAATGAGTTGTAAATCCAATAGACATTACATGCATGTGGTTTGTTTTTTATTTTTTATTTTTTAATTCATGGGGTATCGTATGCCTGCTTATTAAGCAACAAATCATTCTCTGGAATAGTCCGCACGTCCACCCAAGATTCTTGCCCTTCATGCAGTATAAGTCCATGGTTTTTTATGGTGGAACTTGCTCTTCTGTCTAAGTTGTGAAAACGCACCAAATTCTCTTAACAGTTTACTTAAAACACTTTTCTTTCATTTTTTCTATTCTTTCAAAAAACCAAAAAAAAAAAAAAAACGTTTTGACATATTGCACGATTCAATCACAACTTTTGAATTCGTGGGTCCACACAACTCTGGCTACTTATTGTCTTTCCCGTTATATATACATATACATATATGTATATATATATATATATATGTATATATCTCACCGTCACTGTTTTCATTGCATATATAGAAATATGGATAAAAAGGTTTGGTGGGTTGAGACAATGTACATATCTCTCTCTCTTTAGCCAAAGAAAATTTTCTCTCAAAAGAAGATGAATTACTACAAAGTACCGTTTGGATTGTAGAGGCACATGCACCATCAATTAATTAAATTATTACTAATTCATATATAACTTCAATTTGACAGCCGACATATACTAATACACACTGCAAATATTCCAATCGTTCTCTTTTACTCAATTATTGTACTATATTTCTTTATTTATTTGAATATTGAATGTAGTAGCTAGCCGACAATTGGTGCACTCATTAAAATAAAAGCTAGGTTTGATGCTATTAATAGTTTTTCCTTCCCCTTTTTCCCATGTAACGTATTGGTTTTGGATACATTGCATGATTAGAAATTATATATGTTTGATCATGCATGGGTAATAAATTTATAAAAGTAGATACAAAAGTTTCAATAATATTGATATTGTTATAGACAATACTACACTTTTGTTAAATACATTATGAAAGAAAAGTTGGCAACCCATTATTTTCTTGTCAAATATGGGTGCTCGCTAGAAATTTCCATTATATATATATATACACACACATATATATATAGATTTTGGATGGTAGGTGATTTACATAGATATGTGTGTGTGTGTATAGGTGGAAAAATCAAGAGATTATTGGCATGTATTATAGAAGGGAATCAACATATATCATATTTGGGTAATGTCTCGATCTCATTATTTTCTCTATAAGATAAAATAAATATTCTTTAAAAAATAAAATAAAATCTGCTGTTAAGAATATTGTTTCCTTTTTTCTTTTTCCTTTTCTTTGTTTTAGTGTTTTTAGCTGTCGTATGTTCGCTCGAGTTTTCGCTAACATGAACCGAAAATATCGAATAATGGAGTGTATAGATGAATTCGTTTTTTAGTATTAAATATCGAGGAACTTTGCTAGAGACATCGAGTTTTTTCTTGTCTTTTTTTTTTTTTGTTAATTTTTATTTTTCCTTTAATAGTCTCAAAGCTAAATGTGGCTAAAGAAGAAATGTGAGACCCATTTTTTCTCCTTAAATAATATACTCATGAGCATGTACGTATATATATATATATATATGTGTATATATACACAAATTTAATATGTATATATGTCGGCAAACTTCCGATCGATGAAGCTGTTGACTTTTTTGACATAAACCATACAAATCTGTCAACGTTTGTCCTAACTTAATTAAGTGCGTCGAACACGTAGAACTTATTGAACACAAAAACAAATATATATATATATATATATATACACGTACTCATAAATATCCTCCAAAGTCCAAGAGCCTTTGAAGTTATATTATATGTTCAAGAGAAATAAAAATAGCAAAAAAGAAAAACCGTAACCAAACCAAAGCCTATAAACTAGAAGTCGTTGCAAGATATTTAACAACACGTACATATAAAAGATAGACCCTATACAATGTATTGATGTACGATGGACCTCACCAATCTTTAGTGAAAGTACCACGGAAAAATGTATAGAAATGTGTAAAGGAATAGGAAGCGAATTAATACAGAGTTTAGTGCGCTTAATGCACTGGATACCATCAGAATCGGAGGTCCCACGATTTGATGAAAATAGAAGAAGGAGATGTGGTGGTATAGGCTAGAGATGGACATTTTCCCATGAACACGCCGGTGGAGGGGTCTTTGATGGCTGCATTTCTCTGCATGGTGTTAATTAGGATGGGTACCCACTACCCACTTTTTATTTTAAGATAGAAATTTTCTTTTTTGAAGAAAAAATCTACTTATAAGATATTAGACATTTGCCTAGCTATTTTGTATATATCTATTATCTTTTTATTATTATTTTTTCTTTCTTTTTTGTTTTAATATTTTGGACTTTCATGATGCCTTCCCCTTTTTGGTTTCGCAGAAAGGAGTAATATTCATGGGGTTGTGGGGACACTTGATTGTGCTAATGTGGGCAAAAGAAACCACCAAACATAACAAATCACTGATATAGACTGGTGTGGGAGTATTCAGAAACTAAAAAAAAAAAAATAGTCATATCAGTTTTGTAGGCAAGCCATGAATCAAATTAGCAGTGCTTAAATTGAAATATGGTTGGAAAAAAAAAAAAGCAATAAACAAAAGGGGTTTCTTTCTTTCAATCAAATGGTGTCCAAATGGGGTCATTTCTTGTAAATTTCCATTGAACTTCATTAGCATATTCTCCTTTTTTCACAAATGAAGAAAAAAAACAAGCTATTGTTACATCAGAAAGTGCTTCATCAAGTACACCCAAAGCCAATCTCATATTCTCACCATTATTGCATCAGATTGGCTTTCACACTACCAATTTATGATGTTTGCATTGCATGATAAACCTTTTTTTTTATTATTTTTTTGAAAGCCTTTTTTGGGATCAGAATTCTAGCTGAAGCTGATGCTAAACACAGTTGGTAGCCATTGTAGCACCCAAAGAAAAGTACAATATTGTGCATTACAGTTTTGTACAAAACAGGACCACATTTTTTTCATGTGGGTGTGAGAGCATCCGATCACTTATAATTACAGGGACCGTTTAGTTCGTTAGTTCAAAATGTATAGTTTAAAAAATGTGTTTAAAATATTAAAAACAACAAGATGACATTTTCAAATTCGAGATCTTTTTTGGCTCAAACTATTGAATTAATGATTCAAACAAGGACTCACATTTCTTCCTCAAACGTTGGTTAGTATAAAATTTTGATTTGAACTAGTTGGACCATTGAACCAAACGGCGCCATAATCTTGTGGCAGTGACACTTTAGAGGGGGAAAAAAAAAAGATGTGAGGCACAAGCACAAGACTTTAATACAAAATCTGATGGCAGCTACTTACTCATAACTGACTTGCTTAGTTTGATTGCTTTTGGCAGGTATTGTGGGTTTTGCACGGTAGCCCCAAATTTTGGACCACACTAAACGAATTTTTTCTTTTTTAACATTTTTCTGAAACTAGAGTGGTCCTAAACCTGCCCAATAATAATAAGAGTATGAGGAAAGTGTTGGTTATGCACTAACTGTCCTTTCTTTTCCTGCAATTGTACAACTTAGTATCAGACCTGCCCTCATGAATTTCTTCTCCACTGTATTCAACTACCTTCTATCTTTTATGTTCAACATTTTGAAACTTTGTGATGCTTAGAAAGCCTTTCAACTGCTTGGCCTTAGATCTTGTGACAAATAGAAAAGGCTATGAGAAATGTAGAATGAAAGATCTCGGCCGACCGTTTGTTGCTACATCAAGGTTAACATCTTACATTTACGCTACTTGACACTCGTGAATACATTTAGCATCTGTCTTTTTGTTAATTCCTTATTAAAAGTAGTTTTATCATTACTTTTCTTAAAAGTTTCAGTTTTTAGATTAAATCAGGTTTTAATCTTATAAATGGAGCGTTACTTCAACTTTTTTATCCATTTTAAGTAGCATTATGAAAGTTTAAGGACAAAGTGAAAATGTAGCCTAAATTTGGAGAGATTTTTAATTTATTTTTATTTAGTTCCACATAGTTTTTTTTTTTTTTTTTGGGTTGATGTAAATGAGGAGAGGACAAATTTGCTAGTATTTTGAAGTTCTGAGAAAGCAATTACAAATTTCTAAATTGAGGAACAAGGTTGAAATGTGACCTAAATTCGAGGGAATTTCTAAATTTTTCTTTTCTTTTTATATTTGGTTTGTCCCATAATAGTTGTACTAAACACCATGCTGTTATTAGATGTTATGCCAACAAATAAACATCAACCTTTTTTCCAGCTCTACTAATTTGTTTTTATGACGTTTTATACTTTTTTTCTCAATTATGTCTACCTCATAAATTGGGAAAAAAAAAAAGGACCTACATAAGTTTATATCAATCAATGTGGTTCTGCCTATTGATTTGAAAAATAGAAGAGCATTACCCTACAAAAGCTAGCAAACAAATTGTGATGCTAACCTACTAATTATTAAGCTTATTATTGTTCAAATCATTATATGCCTCTGGTGATTCGAATGGATAATCTTGCAATGGATAGGAATCATTTTGACTGTTCAAATCAATTTATGGTTCACCCAACAGCCACGGTTCTTTTATTATTATTATTATTGTTATTATTATTATTAATGAAAATAAAAGATTGTAAAACTTAAAAGATTAATAATCATTTTTTAAAAGAAATAGAGGATGAATAGTATTTTCATGCCTCTAGACCAATGTTACTTTCGAAATCTACTGATACCATAAGTGAAATGAGAAATGTCCTAGTCTTGGTCTTAAATGTTGTTATTATTATTATTTAATGAAAATACAAGATTGTAAAACTTAAAAGATTAATAATCATTTTTTAAAAGAAAAAAAGATCAATAATATTTTCATGCCTCTAGACCAATGTTACTTTCGAAATCTACTGATACATGATACCATAAGTGAAATGAGAAATGTCCTAGTCTTGGTCTTCAACCAAATCAAGCATCATCAAGTGATATAAATTCATCAATGAAGTAGATTGTCTTTATTCCTCATCTACTATAGCGGAATTAATCCAAATTGAAGACAATTATCTTTACCAACGAGCAAAAGATTCCCAATTAGCCCTCTTTTTCCTTTTATGCTTGATCTATGATTCTTGTGCATAATAGTTCATCTAGGGCGTTTGGTGCATTGAATATGATAATCTTAGAGGATTTGATTGGATTCTATTGAAATAGATAAGATAAAATTTTAGCTAGTTTACTCCCATATTTGATTTGTGTTATTAAAATGGGGCCTTTTGTAAATTTTTTTTTAAATTTTAAGTCAAATTGTAATTTTTAAAATTAGAGGTAAAAGTATAATTACCAAAAATATTTATATCACATAAAAATTATATTTTGATCCCTTATTTTTTAAAAAAAATTATAATTTGATCCCAAATTTAATAAATTTTTGCAAATAGGCTCTTGAAAAATTTCATAATGTATAAAGATTATGTTTAATCTTATGTTTTAGAAAGAGATTGCCTAATCCCCTTCCAAGGAGATTCAAGGATGGATTGGATAAACTCATATTTAATCCAATCTATTACCGTTTTTCACCAAACAAAATATAAAAATTTAATCTAACCCAATTCTCTCTAATCTTGTGCCCTAAATATGCCCCTATAGACTTGCAAGCCTTTATGTTTCGACTTAAACCAAAAAGACCACCTCAAGAAGGTGGTGCAACAATTGTTTTAAGATCCCTGCCTGGTAAGGTGTTAAACTCGCGGTAGGAAAAATGTCATCTTTTGAAGCCAAACTAGATCAGGTCAAAGCGCACCAATAACCATCTAAGACCATTTAGTTAGTCTAGTGGCACCAGAAGTTCAAGTTAGATGAGACTTTGGAGGGAGGATTCAATCCCCCATTGTATAGAAAGATCACCAGTAATTTTTTTAGAAGAAAAAAATACAAAATAAAAATACTTGCACCAGAAAGACAAAGCAGTCACCTTTCAAGATTAGGCCTAACAATAAGGCCAATCCAATGCCTGAACCAGAGGCAAGCGAGCTCCTGGGCCATCCAACATATATGGCCCTTGAGCGATCCACCGTTCAGCTCCATTTCGTTAGTAAAAATTACTGAACGTGACCTGTTTTAAAAAAATAAATTAAAATGTCTTTATTTTTCAAATATCACTTCTATATTACTTTTTTAAAATTACATATATTGAGAATATAAAAATACCCCTTAAGCAGACCTTATCATGTATTTATATTTATTTTTTTAACAAATCTCCTTATTTATCTCAATGAGTCGTTGAAAAAATGATATTAGACAAATATAGATATACTTAATTAATTACAATGTAACTTAAACAACAAAAAAATCCATTTATGTCATTAAATTACTTACAATAGAATTTCAAAAAAAATACAAGAAGCAATAAAAAATGAATATCATTAACTTAATCTAATATTGTTTGTATTTGCAGTCAATAACATTAGCACATCCTAAATAGGAGGTATTATTATTACTTGACGTCTGAAAAAATAAATGTCATTAAATATCATTAACTTAATAATATATCAATTATATAACCTATGACACACAAAAAAACTTAATAAATATAATTTCATTAATTTAATTACCTATCACAAAAAAACAAAAATGTTATTACCACTTGAAGTCTTAAAAAAATAAATGTCATTACTTATTATTAACTTAATGATATATTAATTATATAACCTGTAAGATACAAAAAAAAACTTAAAAAGTACTATATTATTAATTTAATTACAACATTTTAATTCTAATTTGTTAATAAAATCGTTATTCTATTAAAAAATTCTATTATTTAGTTGAGGGAATTTTAAAATTGTTATTTTAGATACCAATTTAACTATAAACAACAAACAGCCTAATATTAGGGATTTTTTTTAATATAATGATATTATAATCTGTTTAAAAACATAGATACATATATTCTAATTATCTAAAAAATAAATTAAAACTAACAATATTCTTATTAAGATCATTAATGTCTTTATACATATACATTGAAACATATAAAGAATATTCATAAACTTGAGACATATTTTAATTTTATAAATAAAAAAAGACCACATATCCTATTAATCCTATTTTTATTTTTTATTTTTTATTTTTAAATGATGGGCTCTTTTTTTGGGCCTCTTACTTAACAGGCCTACCCAAGATTAAAATCTCTACTTATAAAACAGGGACCACTTAAACATGTATTACATATGAGTTAATGAGTTAATGAAACAATTAACCCAATTATGTTTATTAAATTAAAATATAACTTTAATTTGTAAAAATTTTACAAATATCTTAAAATAGTATCATTAAAATTATTAATTTGTAATTATATAATATAATATATAATATTATTAAAAACATTTTAAAGATATTTTAAATATTATATTAGACTTTAATTTCATAACAATAATTTGATCATATATTATAATTTTTTCTCTAATATTATACTAAGATCCACTATTTTGTAAATAACAGGTTTTAATGGGATGAAAAGAATTTTTCTCTTACTTGACTTCCATGGAATCTAGTGCATTTACAGCAAGCTTGTCAGGTCATTCACAGAAAAAATAAATATAAAAACAATAAAAGTAGAAAAAAGAAAAAAGAAAAAAAGACTTTGCACATTTGTGAACTCTCGTCTAAAATTCCATTTTCTCTCTTCTAAAAAAAAAAAAATGATGTGTACAATTAGCTTTTTAGTTCACTTTTTTTCTGAGATTACACTTGATCTTTGCATTGGCAAGTAAACCCAAGAAAAAAAAAATGAAGAGATTTAGACGAAGTGCTCAGTGGGGTATTCATGTTCATATCCGTTATAATCATAATACAATCTCTCTCCCTTTGATATATCTCTGTTGGCAATCAGTAGAACCCGGCACTCCCCATTCACGTCAAATCTCACACATTTCAGGTTCTGCTTCTTTTTCCCTTCCCTGCAACCCCAAAAAACAAAGCTTTTGATTAGATCAACCCAATAACAATTAACTCAATGTTTGGAATAATCATTATGCTTCCTTTAGTTAGTAACATTCATTACGCTTCATTTGATCATTATCTGCACAAACATTTGAGGTTTCAGGTTTATCCAATTTACATGAAACAACAAGAAAGACATGTTTTTTTACTACAATTCTAGTGCTGTAAAAGGCACATGTGTATTCGTTTAGAGAATGGTATCTAAGAAGATTCTAGCAGTGCTTAAGAGACATTCCATACAAATTACAAGAAAAAAGGAAAGATTTTGAAGTGGGAAGAGCTTACGGGGTGTGATTGTTGATGCCATTGATGAAGCGGGCGATGTTACTGCACTTATCAGGACAAATGACAAGGCTTTGTGAAGGTTTAGCAGCACAAAGCAGTGTCATCATGCTGTCTCCGTCATCATTTTCACGATTCTTTAAGTAATCGACATCTCCCACGTACTCCGTGATAATTGTTAGATCCTTAATAAACCTATCTGCCTCAACAGTGAAACTGTTTGATGAAAAAGATCAAAAGTAAGAACACTCAGCTATCGAATCAAAGAATCAAAATCATCCACACAAAAAATTTTAAAGTCGGAAATTGAGTGCACTCTGCTCACCCCTCTTGAGGATCGAAAACCACCATCATGGGTGGCCATTCCCCTCTTTCCATCATACTCTTGCACAAATTCAAGGTCTCAGAATCCTCTTTTGAAAGAACCTGAGATTTAGTCATGTCAATAAGTCGCTAATACAAAAATTGTCATCAAACAATATAGAAATTTCCTATCAATAACATGCGATATCGAGCTCATATATCACTCGAAGGCCAACAATTGCAGCAAAAAGAACATAAATGTGATTGCCTTTGTAAAATATACCTGCATTCCTTCGCGTTCCAGAGCAGCGGAGTTCGCTGATCTTGGCGCCATGCTGGGCCTATAAGTGAGCTCATTACTGAACTCTGCGCCTGTGGCTGTCAATGCAGTTGCTAAGGAAGCCATTTGTTCCAATCTCCTTGTGGGATCCTCGCATGGAGTGAATGGCAGCAATCTTCTCTTCTTTTTCGACATAACCAGGCTACTAGCCCGTTTTCTTTTCTTCCGAGTGTCTAAACAAACATTTGAAAGACACAACAGTAAGCCCATTAACTTCAAATCAGAAAAATTTGGTGCTAAAACATAGTTAGGATTACAATTTTAGAGAATTGTTTTTGATACCTTGGCTTGGTTTCTGGGCTTGTTCTGGGGAACGTTGAATTCGGAAGAAGTCTACAATTTTCGTTTGAACTAGGGGGAAAGCTGCACATTTTGGAAAGCAAAAAATTGAAAAAAAAAAAGTTTTAATTGTTGGTGCGAGGTTGGGATATATCAGATTGAAAAATGCATATACAATACGATTTTCAAATACAGCTAAAATCGCAAAGGGATTGAACAGATTAATCACACACATCATTATCCAGATAAAATGAACAAAAACGGCATTCCATCTAGCTTTGCCAGAAAAACAAAACAAAAAAGAAACCCAGAAAGTCACTTATTGCATAGGATTGAAAGATATAAATAATCCCATTTGCATGTGAACAATAAATCACAATATATAAATATATAAAAATAATAAAAATAATGGGTGAGATTGGGCATACACTTGAGCTTCTTGGGCTTCTTAGAGCAGATGGGACAGAACCAGGAGACTGTGGGGACAGAAACGAGGATGGGTCTGAGGCAAAACAGATGGTACCCCCTATTGCATTTGTCGCATAGAAGAAGCTCCGCTGGAGAGTCGCCGGACCCACACTCCTCGCAGAAAACGTCGTCGTATTCGGGTTCCGAATCGCCGCCGTCGCTGCTGCTGCTATCTTCTCCGTCCCCAAATGGAGAAGAAGAGAAAGAAAGACGCTTAGGAGCTTGTGTTCTTCTTTGCCTCAACGCCATTCTCCTTGTTCCTCTTGGATAAGCCATTAGAGATCTGTGGGAGAAATGTTGACCTGAAGGTTTTTTTTATTTATTTTTTATTTGAGCGCAGAAGATGGTAATAAGAGGGCGCGTTTGGAAATCAAGTATATATCTGAGGAGAGGGTTTTCGCGGGACGCGGGAATTTGGCGCCAAAGCTGGTTTTTGTGTCGGGCCGTCTTGGTGCTCGTACGTGGGCTGGGCGGCAGAATTTGACGAAAGGGTAAAAAAAAAATCCTAATAGAAGAAATGGTCTTTTTAAAAAAAAAAATACTCTTTTTAGGTAGTTAAATTATCTTAATTTTTTTAAAAAATATATAAAAATAATTATAACGAGAAGGGAAACCTTAACAGAGTGAAAAGAAAAAAAACTGAAACTGTTTTTATATCCAAAAAGTATGTTTTTTTTTTTTGCGTAAAAAACTGCTAAAAAAAAGATCATTTTATCAAAATCAGTTTTTCTTAAGGTTACTTCTAAAAATCCTCCGGGCTAGGCCGTATAGAAAAACACCATCACGACTCCGGTGGGAAAAATAACAGAAATTTAGATGAGATTATTGGTTGTGCTCCAATTTTTATTGCGTTTTGAGAACATAATTGGAACTAATACAAAAGTTTTATATTCTATTATATTATAACAATTAAAATTAATAAGTTGAAATGAAAATTTCAAACACATTTATAGCAAAAAAAATATTTAAAAAATAGTTAAAAACATAAAAATATTTTATAAATAAGAGAAAATTAGAAGCATTGTAATAGTTATTATACAATTTTGAAGTAAAAAAAAGTATAAATTATTACAAAAATTACCATGTCATTATGTATTTCTAAAATGTTTTTAAAAAATTGTTATATCATCGTTCCACGTGCAATGTAGTGCAATTTTTACTGTAAAAAATTCTTGTCCTTTTTTTAACGTGTTTGGGATGCTAGTTTGAATGTAAAACATTGTTAAAATGTAAATTTTTATTTACTATAGCAAAGTTAATCAAAACGTTTTAGTTCTAAATGAACTACCAATATAACGAGATAAGTTGATAACAAAATTTTACAATAAGACCCATTTATTTCATATATTTTGTCAATTTTTTGAATTCAAATATTTAGAATCTTTTAAATATGTGTTTGTTTTCGTTAAAATTTAAATCAAATAAATCTTTTTAATCCAAGGTTTTAGAATTTTACTCTCCTTTTGAACTTTTTAGAGTCGGATAGGTTTGTTACAATAATAGTTGAAATTCTCTATTTTATTTTTTAGGAAAAAAATCATAACTTCTTAATTTGATATACAATTAGGATGATTCTTCTTTCATTGCATTCTTAACGAAGAGATGAATAAATCAATGTCTATATCGCATATTTTTTGAAATAATAAATATTAAGATTTTGTTAGATTTTTTAATAAATGAAAAACTTTTTAATCATTTATTCAAATACAAATTTTATTTTTATTTTTTATTCAGATTAACATCTTAAATATACATCTAAATATTAATCCAGATAATAATTTAAATTACATAATTTAAATTAAAATAATCTAAATCCATATAATTTCAACCCATCAACTAGACAGACTGTCTCTGTAGTGTTCGGAAAGAATAGAAATCTTTGTCCTTTTATTTCCGAAATTTTCTGAAATGGATGTGCATGTCTCTGACAATTACAACCAGGCCCATGATCATGAACTTTGCCGTTAAAAATTCGAGCGAAGACCGTACAATGCCGAGCGTTTCATGGATCAGGGGAAGCAAAAGGCCTTCAAAATCCACCTAGTCTCCTCGACAAACTCGCCCGAGTTCGCTCACCTGACTCGGCCACTGACTCGTTCCTCACTCATCGCTATTGACGCGGAATGGAAGCGTACCCGCGCTGGACAGCAGCACACATGCTTCCCCGCCGTCTCCCTCTCCCAATTCGGCTGCCAACTCGGTTAACGACTCGGTGGGGACTTGGACGAGTCGGAGCACTCGGTCGTCTTCTTGGTGGACCTCCTCCTGATTCCTCTTCCATCAATCTGGGAACTGCTGAGAGACGTTTTCGTCTCTCCCGATATTCTGAAATTAGGTTTCAGGTTCAAGCAAGACCTGGTCTATTTGTCCTCCACTTCCAGCTCTCATGGCTGTAATCTTGGATTTGATAGGGTAAAAACTTAGCTTTCCCACAATGCTTTGTTTGGTTGCCGAGAAAATTCCGGAAACAGAAGGAAATTGGAAATTTAACGCCTCAATTTACCATTTTCTTCTAGAGGAGCAATAAAGTATTAAACTTTTTCCTCTTTCTTCATCAAAGGTTTCTTTGCTGATGGATATCAGTCATCACAAGTTCAATTTTTTACTTAGCTAAATTTATCGAAATTTTCGTTTTGATGTAAATTTGTTTTTTTTTTAATAATTGTATCATAAATGAAGAACTTTTTTCTTTAATGAGTTGAACTATAGGGTACTTCAATACTGTTTTTTATGGCTTATGTATAGGTGGAGCCCCTTTTGGATATTACGCGTGTGTACAATTATCTGCAACACAAGCAACCTGGAAGGAAAATGTCTAAGGATATTGAAAGTTAGGCAACTATCTGCAAAGAAGTGTTGGGCATTTCTCTTTCAAAGGTTTAGTTTCCTTAATCATATTACATTGAAATTCCTCTATTTTTTCTGTGGATTTATTTTTATGCTATTTTAAGTTATCTCAGTTTTTTTTTGCTTTATATGGAATATGAATGATGATATGACTTTCTTACTGCTTGATGAGTTTGTGAACGAGCATTTATCCATATTCCTGTCTCAAATATGTCCTGTAGGAATCAAACTCATTTTCAGAATAGTTAAGTGTAATGAATTTAGACTAGTCATTCTCTTGAATTTCATTGTAAGGATGGGTTTTAGTATTTCAGATCCCACTTCTGACATTTTATAGCTTTTTTGTTTTCGTTGTTGTTGTTGTTGTTGTTGTCATGGAGTTTATCCGTTCTTTAGGAACTTCAATGTGGTGATTGGTCACATCGCCCTCTTACTGAAGATCAAAGAACATATGCAGCTATGGACGCACACTGCTTGCTTTATATATTTAATATCTTTCGACTTAAAGTCATCAAAAAAGGGTATGCTTTTTTTTTTTTTTTAATGTAATGTTGTGTAACTGGACAATCTTTGTGGTTTTCCTGTTTTAACTTATGTTTTTCGTTACTTGTTTCATTATCCCTTGGTGAAAATTTGTTGGATTGCACATTGCAGGGAATTTAAGTTGCAATCTCGCTGAACCAAATTCACTCGTTACAAATCTGGGGTTGAAAGAGATTCTTGAGAAAGATGTTGTATGTGTGGCAAAATTGTGACACCGCAGACATAGTCCGAGCTACTGCTTGTTCTGATATTTCTCGTGAAATAGCCTCAGAAGAAGGAATGGTTCTGAGGTCTCAGCAAAGGACTACATTGCCTATGGATGAATCTCTGTTGAAGATTGTAAACAGATATGGTCATAAACTTGTGCTGAAAGAATCTGATAAGCAGCCAAAAATTTCAAAAAGAAAAGCGAAAAAACGATCATCGGCTGGTTTGACTCGTAAAGAAAAGGAATTAGAGAAATATGAGGATTGGCAAGGCCCCCACCCGTGGGATTTGTCCTTGGGGGGAAATGGATGCCTCAAGTTTCTATGTGATGAAATGGTATGTATGTAGACTCTTCTATGTATCTCTTACCTTTCTTGACGTTTTCACCTTTTATGCCTGGCTTATACACATAACAGGTTTCATAATTACCTGTGGCTGAACATTGAACTTTGCCGTCTTTCATTCTGTAAAAATTGTCCTAATATCTTGGATCAAAACTCAATTCTGCTTTAAATTCTAATGTCGTTTTGTGTTTGAATTCTCGTGTTTTCACTCTGAGCGGGAGGCTAATGGAATATTTACCTAGGTCGAAGGGTTGGCAAAACATTTGAGGTGTGTTGGGATCGATGCTGCAATCCCACATTCAAAAAAGCCTGATCCCAGGTGTTCTTACGAGGAATAAAATTATCTAATGGTATTAGAGGTTAAACGTATGTTTATGCAAACTGTCACTTTCATTGTATGTAGGGAGTTGATAGGTCAAGCTCAAAGAGAAAATAGAGTGCTCCTGACACAGGATACTAAGCTGCTGAGACACCAATATATCTTAAACAATCAAACATATAGAGTGAAGAATCTTCTCAAAAATGAACAGCTACTCGAGGTACACTTGGTTATTGTGGTGGCTGAACTCAAGCAACTTAATGTTGCTATCATCAATTAAAGAGACAAGGCGGTATTCTTATAGCTGAAATTGTGAGTGTTCTTGCAGGTCATAGAAACATTTCAGCTGAAAATCAGTGAGGATCAGCTGATGTCAAGGTGCACCAAATGCAATGGTAGGTATATTCAAAAGCCTCTGACAACTGAAGAGGCTGTGGAAGCGGCAAAAGGTTTCCAACGAATTCCAAACTGCTTGTTTAACCAGAATTTAGAGTTTTGGCAGTGCATGGACTGCAATCAGCTTTTCTGGGAGGTAATGTTGGTAAGTAATTATTCTCGTTTTTCTCATGCTCTTTCTCAAGATTATCCTTTTCTTTTTTATACATTGTGGGTATATGACTCTCACTTTATTAAGAATAAATGAAATCATCAGGATTCGAATCCTAACGGACAGATGCACACACTTGGGCACCTACTTTAGCTAGCCTCAAATTGCAGATTTTCCAAAGTTTTAAGAAGCTTAGCTTCTTGTTCTAAACTGCTAAAGTTGTTGAGTTTGAGTTTTCTTAATCAGTTCTCTCTTAATTGATCTTTCGTTTACAAGGGTCATACGGGCAGGTCCTTCCAGTTTTCTTATCTGTTTAAAACCAGGAAAAACAATAAAAGCATATTCAGAATATACAAAAGGATAAATGGGCATTAAACATTAACATATTATGTAAGTGAAAACAAGGGTTGAGAAAGGAGGAATAATTCCATTGAATGTTTAGAGGGTATAAAATATCTGGTTATCTCGAACTTTTTTAGCGAACTTCGGAGAAAACAAAATTGTTTTATGCTAGTTTTGACACTTTGTTTGTTGGGTGTTCCCTTGAATAAAAATTTATTTTAGCAGTGCTCATTCTGGCTCACCTCAAATAGAAGAAAAAAAGGGATTATCCGTCTATAGTTTCCCAAACTTAGGACGTTAAGCCCTTTTCGTCGAAAATCAATATTAGACTATGCGGCCGTTTGAAACTTCAATTGAAATTGATCGTTAGAACCTGTATTGGTTGGAACCAATTATATGAGTTTGAACCGTTCTTTTAGTTCTAACCAATGTTTGGTAAGTTTGTCAAAAAGTTGGATTAAACTAAAAGTAGTTGAAATAATTATTTGAAGTTTGAACCATAATTTGTAGTTTAAACTAGTGCTTTGGTATGTTGAACCAAAAACGTTGGTTTCAACTTATTAGGTTTAACATTAGTTGTAACTAACGATGAACCAAACTGAGGACGAAATTGTCGATGTCGTGGATATTGTCAATGTCGACAGGATATTTGGGAAAAAATAGATATCATGGTGAAAACTTGTAATTTTTTCTTACAAATTTACACAATGTTAAAATAAAAAATATTACTTAATTTGAGACAAATTAATATATAATTAATACAATACTAATGTAATATGAGAGTTATATTGCTTACTATAAAAAGATACCATCATTATATATATTGATTATGTTTCTAATATTATTTTACATACTCATTACAAACAAGATACAATAATATAATAGAGTTTAAAAACTACTACCAAACATAATAAAGTACACACAAATTTAAAGTGTCTTTAATATCAAAAGGAGTTTTAATCGGTTAGAAAGCATTAGGTAGGTTCCGATCTTGATCTAAACGATACATCTGCTAGGACATTACTGTCGAATAGTTTTAGATGTGCCACATATATGTTTCTTGATCTCATCTTACTGTTAATCCATAAATTTGACATTGTTAATTCATCTAATTAATGAGTAGTCTTCATTGAGTTGTAATGACATTTCAACACTAATTGATGGCGGAGGATACATAGGTATTTCAAAGAAACCATCTTGATTTTGTACCTTTGAACTCATCCTTGTTTAAGAACTATAAAGAATATTTTAATCATAAGAATTTTTTGTTAATTCCAAAGCTCATGGAGTCAAAACTTAAGGCAACAGAATCCTTATTAGTTTGACTCATTTGACTTGCACCACGTCATCTTATATGTTCTTTATAATTGTCCCAATGCCCTCATCTGCAGCCCTACAATCATGATCTTCATCTTGGGTGGCATGCATAAATTTTTCTTCTCAAATGAATGGACTCAAGGGTATTTGATTGGATATTGTACTTTCTTCTTCTTATCACCACCCCACCATCGTCATCATCATCAGTGTCGTTGAAATCATAACAAAATTTATGTGCTCGATGAAGAACAATAGTTAGAACTAGTAGACAAAAATAGTAAAAATGTAGTACATATATATATGTGTGACAAGATACAAGGCCTTACGAAAGAGTCATGAATTGTTCATTTTAAAAGTAATAATTATTTAAAGACTAAATAAGTCTTAATAAATACTTTTTTATTATCTTTAGATTCAAATTATTGGTCACATTTTATTGAAAATTTTACAAAAAGTCCTACAAGATTGAGTTTTGTGCAAAAAAAGAAAAATTTTCCAACCTTTTTGGATATTTTGTGAAAATTTTTAAAAACATCATAGATTTTCACGGATTTTTATTGATATTACAGATATGGTGGACATTGTCGATATTTTATAGACATTTTATAAGAGAAATTTTACCTATGTCGAGACTTCAAAATATGAAGCGGACATTTTCATTCTTAGACCAAACAAACTTTCGTGTTCGGGCTTAAAGTATGTTATAACTCATGTTTCAAACAAGACATAAAGCGAAATTTGCTTTTGCCAACATATTCCCCTTTCTAAGCAAAATATACGACCAAGAGGTGAATCGTGATTAGACTTGCTTCTCCTGTTTGGCATGTGGCAAAAGGAGAAGAAGAAAAAATCAGTTTTGAACTAGACAGCTTTTGACCAATATGACAGAATGCATGGGATTGGTGGATATTGTTTGTTGCCAGCTTTGATCATATGTTGTATAACGTGTTTTTTTTGTTTGGCAGGGAACCCAGTATAAGACTGCAGCCCAGAAATTCATAGACGTTTGCAAGTTGAACGACTAAACTCCAAGCTCATAATGATTGTGCTTAGTTATGTTATTTTTTGGGGCAAATTGTCTTTGTCGGTTATGCTTGTAATATGTTCATCTCCATGTGATTTTGGAGTTATGTGCGTCATTAATATCTATCACCCCCCATCTCAGCATGTGCCCCCACTTAATTTTGTTTCTTTTGTTGATTATCTAACTGGGTGTGAATCGTTGATTTGATGGGAAAAGCTGTTTGGGAAAGTTGGAGAATGAATAGAAGGACAAAGTTACAGAAACATTCAAGTTGAGTAGAACATGTTGTGTTTCTCTATCCATTTTTTACAAATCTTTTATTTAAACTAAGTTGCGTTTAAACTGTCCACAGTGTTTAAACTTATCTTTTAAGTTGAAACTCAACACCCTATCAATGTTTGCATGCAAAAGGAGCATATTAATATTTGATCTTTTAAGGCATAATTTTTGAACTTTCTATGTAGGGTGTCTTTACAAATCCTGCTTGCTTTTGAATAGCGTTGGGTAGGAGGGAGGGAAAATTAGATGAGGGGAAACGGAGAAGGGATGGAGAGAAAATTGGTTTTCCTTGTTTGGTATAAAATGAAAGAAAATGATAGCATATAATTAATATTTTTATCTATTTTAAATTATAATATTGATTTACAAATGAAGTCAAGAAAATAATTATATTTTGTTTGTAAATATGACATATTTTCTTTTCTAAAGCGGTTGCAGGTAATAATCTAGCTGTAACTTCATATTTGATTCCACCTTATGGTGTAGAACTAGAACTCCTTCTTTCCAATTGAAATAATAATAATAATAATATAAAAAAATTGTTATTTGAACTTTTCTTCCATACAACTTATATGTAAATTTAACGGTCCAACATAGTGCTATGCCCTACCGAAGAATTATCCTCTCGAATGTTTTTGCTCAAACTTAGGACTACAAAAATAATTATATACAAGAGCAACTTGCTATGCATTACAATAGATTCGTATCTATTAATATACATATTCTTCCATACCATTTGTTCACGATAAAACATAGTAGGGGGGGACAAATGTACCTTAGTTAAAGGCTTTTAACGTATGGAACTTTTTTTTTTTTTAATCGACGGAATGTTAAAGGAGAATATGACTAGCTTGACTTGAAAAGACAGGTTGCCCAAATAGCATGCAGGGCTTGAAGCCAACTTTGCAAATGTCTTTGCTTTTCTTTTAGGACGATGTGAAACCTTTGAAAGTCTTAGCCCATTACTTGTTAGGTTTGCCATGTTAATTTTACACCAAGTCTTTAGGCATTACTTGTTAGGTTAGCTTATTTTTAACAAAAAATTTAAATATATGTAGCTTTTCAATTGGAAGCCGTCCCGATTATGCGACACTTTTAACAAATATATTTATTTATATTATACTTTAAAAAATTATGTCTTACTACTATTTATAATATATTTTAAATTAGGTGACACTTAAATATATGTGCCATTAATAAAAAATAATTCAAAAATATTATTTATAAAAATTCCACTTAATTTTATCCCGAGTTTATTCTTTTAAACAAAAATTAAAATATAGGTAGCTTTTCAGTTGGGTCATCAAATGCACTAATATTTGATGTTACTAGTCCACTAGTGTCCAAATTAAATAATAAGAAAGGATTGGTTGTTGGGCAGAGCATGATGTAGACGAAGATATGGTTACCCATATATGACAACAAACTACCATGTCAAGAGGAAGCTTCAAGCTTATGCATGCTTACTAAATAGCTCATTGTTGATTTTTGAACGTCCATTGGGACCCACGTGTTATTTTTTCCCTTAGTGGGGAGTGGGTCCACCTAATTAAGTTAGACCAGCGTTGGAATATTTGAGTTATTTTTCTTGTGAAAATGGTGAGGGTCCAAAGAATAATACTTTCTTCTTTTCTTTACTCAACCACAAAAAAAAAAAAAAAATGAAATTTTTTCGGTGGAGAAAATGATTTTGTATCATCAGTAAAGAAGGGTGTTTTAGCAGTTTAATTAATGTTTTAATGGTTTGATAAAGGATTGTTCATATTAAAAATTTAAAACATACGATACAGAATTACTTTCAGTCACAAATCAAATCTAACTGCTAAAAAACTCATGCTCCTCTAATTATGAGAAATTTGTCTTATCCATCATAGAAATTCAAAAACAAAAAACAAAAAAGAGGAAGAATAAAAAGAAGGATGCCTTCTCAATTAAGCTATGGGTAAAAACTAAAAAGATCTTTGTTGCAAGATCTTAACCCAATCTGATAGGTCCTATAATCCACACCCAAAGTAGATTTCTTTATCTTTGTAACAAAAATTTAAGAAAATGACCCACTTTGAAAATGACTACTCTATGGCGTTTTCACAGGAAACTTTCTGTTCATATTTCCATCAAATTTCTAAGAGAAGGAAAAAAAAAACAGTATCGAATTTGGATAAACTTTACGGCAAATCGGCAATACACGTAAACGTTCTCCTGTAAATATTTTTGAATAATTGTACTTTATATTATTATTATTATTATTCACGTATCGATTTAAATGTTGGTAATATGATCTGACATTTATGAAAATATAATGCTAATATTTTGTATCATGTTAGTTCTTGGAGAGTTTGTTGCTGCTTGTTACGAGTCTATATATATATATATATATATATTTCACTCTGTTTTAATCCATATATCTGACCGAATAGCCATTGGCTAAATCTTTTATTTCAGGGTACTAAATGATTGGAAAAAAAAAACTTGCACTTTAAACTTTTTTTTTTTTACCCTTTAGTCGATATTTTTTCCCCTCAACGACTAAAATTGCTTCTTTTCATAATTGAATAGCTGTGATTGGATCTTGAATTTTAGGAATTTAATCAAACTTTCATAAAAATTTTCGATCTCAAGGACCAACTCTTACGTCTTTTTTGTTCATCTATCTTTTTAGATTCTTTCAACAACATTATATCAATCAAGATACTGAATGTATTTAGAGACATCATTTTAACTAATTCGTTTCAGCTACAACAAAAAAACACCTATATTTTATAATATAAAATAAAAATATGTTATAATATAAAACTCTTATATAATACAAAATTTTACTGCTAACTACCATCTCAAACACCCCCATCATATTACATCAATTAAAATAAATGTACTTTTAGAAAAAAAATAAAAAATCAAAGTTAAATGTACGTGGAGGAGCAAGGAGGTGTCCACGTCCTTCAAACGACACCATCTTGACGTCGTTTGACAAGAATCGTCTGTCAGATAATCTCACTGCAGGGAGCACATGCTTTAAGCATTTGGCCTCCAATCAATACACCGTCACATGGCGCACACTCTCTTCCTTGTGGGACCCACTGCTTTCTCTCTCTTGCACTTTCGTAAATATTCTCCTTATTCTCACGTCACCGCCACTCTTCGCTATCACACTAGCTCTGCCAATTCGGACATTCCCCTTCTCCCCTCATCTGCTGCCACGTGTTCCTCTAATAGATATTTGCTTTGCCCTTGGGGTGGTTAACCCCACAAATGTATAGTAGTCAAGTAATGCTTGGTTTGATGATAGTTTTGGCTGTCACAGTATTAAAGTTTAACGGTAAAAGTTAATCACAATTTGAATATTTAACATGTTATAATAAATTAATTTTAATTAATTTTTTAAATACACTATAAATAACTATATATTATGTGCACACTACATGATAATATATACAAAAAATTAAAAAGGGATTTTTTGATGAAAACTCCCATCCACAATGCACTTTGAAAACCATTAAAACTAATCAAAACCATATTTATTATCAAGATCTAAGGCAAAAAAAAAAGTCTCAGCGATTTTTTTAATATTTCCACCAAAATTTGCTTATAAAAAAGTCCATGTTAACGCCGCATAGGTGGCAAAATCATATAATATTTTTGACGAGGATACAATAAAAATAAGAGATATATATACATCAACTATATTGAATAAGAACATAACTATAATTTTTTATAAAACAAGTGTTGGAAATGGAGCCAAATCAACCTAGCAAAGGAGAAAAAAAAAAAAAAAAAGTGCTGCGTGGGGGGGCAGAGACACAGCGCCGCGGCGCCCAAAAACGAGCGCCGCGGCACCCGAACCAGAGCCGCGGCGCCCAAAACAAGGGCCGTGGCGCTCATCCGAGAACAAACCAGCGCCGCGGCGCCCAAAACGAGGGCCGCGGCGCCCGGAGTCTAGTTTGTTGCGAAACTTTGAGTTAGAGTCGAACTCAAAAGCCCCAAAAAGGAGAAACTACTAGGGTTTCCTATTAGTTGCTATTTTTCTCCTCCTTTAGTTATAAATAGACACAAGATGGCTAGGGTTGAGTGTGTGTGAAAATTAAGAGTGGCATAATTTTGTGAGAGGCAAAATTCTTGAGAGCTCCATCCTTGAGAGAGAGAAAAACTCCCATTGGGTGTTAGATAGAAGAGAGTTTTGGTAAGCACAGTTTGTGAGTGTGTGAGAAACTGCTCTTGTAATCTGTAATCTCCTTCATCATAGTGGAATCTGCAAGCGGCAGAAATAGGACGTAGTCTCAATTTTGGAGGAACCTGTATAAAAATTTGGTGTCTCTTTTTCTTCTTTTCTCCTATTTATTTTATGCAATTGTTCGTTCTTGCGATCCTTGGAATTAGGAGTCGTCTAATTCCCCAACAACTGGTATCAGAGCGGAGGTTTTGATCAAGAACGATGACTGGAGAAGAAGGTATGGCAGCCGGCATCACCAAATTTGATGGTTCAGATTTTTCCTATTGGAGGATGCAAGTAGAGGACTACCTATACAGCAGGAAACTGCACTTGCCCTTGGGTAATAAGCCCGAAGGCATGAAGGATGAAGAGTGGAGTCTCCTTGATAGACAGGTACTCGGTGTGATCCGTTTGACTTTGTCAAAGAACGTTGCCCACAACGTTGCGAAGGAGACCACTACAGCAGGGATGATGAAGGCTCTGTCAGAGATGTATGAGAAGCCCTCAGCCAATAACAAGGTACATCTCATGAAGAAGCTTTTAATTTAAAGATGCCTGAAGGTGCCTCGGTGGTAGAGCACCTGAACAGTTTCAACACCGTCCTAAACCAATTGGTCTCGGTAGAGATTAAATTCGATGATGAGATCAATGCTCTAATCCTCTTGGCCTCATTACCGAATAGCTGGGAACCCATGAGGGTGGCCATTACAAATTCTCTAGGGAGTGCAAAATTAAAGTTTGTAGATGTCAGAAACTCTATTCTGGCGGAAGAAGTTCGCAGGAAGGACTCAGGTGAAGCCTCTTCGTCGAACTCGGCCCTTAATGTTGATAATAGGGGCAGGAAACTTGACAGGCAATCCAACAGAGATAATGGCAGGAGAGGCAAGTCGAGGAATGGGAGAAGCAAGTCTAGGAATGGTAGGACCATGGAGTGTTGGAACTGTGGGAAGACGGGCCACTTGAAAAAGAACTGTAGGGCTCCAAGGAAGAATGAATACAAGACTAATGATGAAGCTAACGCCGCCACTGAAGAGCAACATGATGCCTTAATCTTGTCTGTCGATAGTTCTTTTGATTCGTGGGTGATAGACTCAGGAGCATCATTCCACACCACAGCACACCGTCATGTCCTGGAGAACTACGTTGCTGAAAATCATGGTAAGGTTTATCTCGCTGATGGAGAACCTTTGGATATAGTTGGCATTGGAGATGTCAGTTTAAAAATGCCTAATGGGTCGGTATGGAAGATTCATAAGGTGAGACATGTTCCTAAATTAATGCGCAACTTGATTTCGGTGGGGCAACTGGATGATGATGGACATAAAGTAACCTTCAATTGTGGAGGCTGGAAAGTCACGAAAGGAGCGATGGTTATTGCTCGGGGACGCAAGGCTGGAACTCTCTACATGAACTCTAGCAGCAAAGATACCCTAGCAGTTGCTGATTCTGCTGCCGATACTGAGCTATGGCATTATAGGCTTGGTCACATGAGTGAAAAGGGTATGAAGGTGCTTCACTGCAAAGGAAAACTCTCGGGTTTGAAAACTGTTGATCACAGTTTGTGTGAAGCTTGCATCTTTGGTAAACAGAAGAGAGTCAGTTTCTCAAAGATGGGTAGAGAGCCTAAGTCCAGGAGATTGGAGCTTGTTCACACAGATGTGTGGGGGCCTGCGCCGGTGACTTCCCTTGGTGGCGCAAACTACTATGTGACGTTCATTGATGACTCAAGCAGGAAGGTATGGGTTTACTTTCTGAAAAATAAATCTGATGTGTTCGATGCTTTCAAGAGATGGAAAGCCATGGTGGAGAACGAGACAGATTTGAAGGTGAAGTGCTTGCAGTCTGACAATGGGGGAGAGTACCTAGGTGAAGATTTCAGGCGGTACTGTGCTGAGAATGGGATAAAGATGAGGAAGACCATTCCAGGGAAACCACAACAGAATGGGGTAGCTGAGAGGATGAACAGGACTTTAAACGAGCGTGCTAGGAGCATGAGGTTGCATGCAGGGCTGCCAAAGATGTTTTGGGCTGAGGCAATTAACACAGCCGCTCATCTGATAAACAGAGTCCATCCACACCGCTGAAGTTCAAGCTACCAGAAGAAGTATGGAGCCATAGACAGGTTGATCTCTCTTACTTGAGAGTGTTTGGTTGTGTTTCCTTTGCACAAATTGATTCTGCTGCTAGAAGTAAACTGGATGCCAAGTCAAAGAAGTGTTTTCTGGTTGGCTATGGCGGACTTGAGTTTGGTTATCGTCTCTGGGATGACCAAAGCCGGAAGATTATCAGGAGCAAGGATGTGATCTTCAACGAAGGTGTTCTGTACAAGGACAGAGACAGCACGGACTCCAAGGGTTCAGGTTCTGAAGATAAGAAGCCTGAGGTGATTCCATTGAAGGATCTGCCTGAAGTGGAGGTGCAAAATCCAGAGGTTGAAGACCAGGAAAACATAGCTCCAAAAGGAAACCAGAGGACTCCTGCCACACCAGTCAGGAGGTCTAGCAGGACAATTAGACCACCGCAGAGATATTCCCCATCTCTGCATTATATCTTGTTGACCGACAAAGGTAAGTCAGAGAGCTTTGATGAAGCCATGGAGGCTGGAGATTCGGTCAAGTGGGAGTTAGCCATGAGGGACGAGTTGGATCGGACATGGCAACTGGCAAAGTTACCACAGGGTAAAAAGTCCTTGCACAACAAGAGGGTATACCGGGCAAAAAATAAAAGTGCTGGCAGCAAACGGTATAAGGCAAGGTGGGTGGTAAAAGGATACAGAGATATGCTCACCAAGATGGATCCGATTGAGAAACTGAAGTTGTGCGCAACTTCAGTTGGACTTCTCCAAGAGGCGTGAGAAGTCGTTGCCGCTGCAGTGGGAGACATGGTGATTGATTAGTCTCCAAGTGGGAGATTGTTGGAAATGGAGCCAAATCAACCTAGCAAAGGAGAAAGAAAAAAAAAAAAAAGGTGCTGCGTGGGGGGGCAGAGACACAGCGCCGCGGCGCCCAAAAACGAGCGCCGCGGCGCCCGAACCAGGGCCGCGGCGCCCAAAACAAGGGCCGCGGCGCCCGAAGTCTGGTTTGTTGCGAAACTTTGAGTTAGAGTCGAACTCAAACGCCCCAAAAAGGGAAAACTACTAGGGTTTCCTATTAGTTGCTATTTTTCTCCTCCTTTGGTTATAAATAGACACAAGGTGGCTAGGGTTGAGTGTGTGTGAAAATTAAGAGTGGCATAATTTTGTGAGAGGCAAAATTCTTGAGAGCTCCATCCTTGAGAGAGAGAAAAATTCTCATTGGGTGTTAGATAGAAGAGAGTTTTGGTAAGCACAGTTTGTGAGTGTGTGAGAAACTGCTCTTGTAATCTGTAATCTCCTTCATCATAGTGGAATCTGCAAGCGGCAGAAACAGGACGTAGTCTCAATTTTGGACGAACCTGTATAAAAATTTGGTGTCTCTTTTTCTTCTTTTCTCCTATTTATTTTCTGCAATTGTTCGTTCTTGCGATCCTTTGAATTAGGAGTCGTCTAATTCCCCAACAACAAGGGCACATTTAAAAATAAAAAAAGTGAATTTTTAAAATGGGAGTGAAGCACTTGCATCTCCCTTCACCCCTACATTGGCTTTGATGTGACAATATTACAACTAGCAACTATGAGCCTGTTTGGTATTGCTTTTAAAAGTTGCTTTTAGCTTCTATAACCGCTTACAATAGTTTATAGTATTTGATAAAATTTATTGTTTTATAGTTGCTTTTAAAAATTGCTACCCAACAAGAAAAGTTAAAAAACAAGACATGAGTTGCTTTTTTTACAACAACTTATGTTGTCATAATTTAAATTACTAAATTAACCTTAATAATAATACATAATTATCAATCAATCCATCTTTTTCATAACAAAATAAAATAATATCAATAACAAGAAGTTTAAAATTAGTTTATGAAGTACCTTTTTTTGCGTGTTTTTTACGTGGTATATAATTAATCTCGTTTAAGAAAAGTAATTTATTTTTTAAAAAATATATTAATATAATAAAACAAAATTATATTTTTAGTATTTTAATGTACAAAGATTATGTATGTAAATTAAAACTAAAAACAAAAACTATAGACATGCTTAATAAAACATATCTATTTTCGTCATCATACATCTCCACAACAGTTTTACACATAATTTAGAGAACACTTACAATTATGCTTGTGATATCCACAGCACCTTTAAAAATAATTTACCAAACGCAAACCTATTTCTGGTCCATAGAACAACACATCAAAAGCAAAAGTACAACATAACAATGCGAAACTGGCCCTATATCTCATATTCATCATGTGTATATATGTTTTTCCTATAAAGGGAAAAGAATCCCCAATGCCATATTGTTAAAACATGAAAACAAGCAGCAACTTATAATGATATTGGACCACCTTACTTAATAGGTTGATTTTTTAAAGTAGAAACCTAAGTTCTTAGCAAGTACAAATTTCATTATGATATGAAAGCCCAACCAACTCAAATGAACGGCTCGATTCATTCAATACAAGATTGATGACTCCAAAGAGAGCATCATCTTGTGACGGCGTGCAAAGGAAAAAAGATTTCGAGTCCTATATTGTTAAAACATAAAAATAAACAGAAACTTATAAGGACATTAAGTCACCCTATTTAATAAGTTGACCTTTTAAAATCTAAACCCACTTCTTTAGCAAGTCCAAATTTTATTATTCCCCAATATACGGTTCTTTTCCTTACTTTCATAATTGTTATCTTATCTCTAAATTGTTTCCTCTTCAAATACTTCATGCTTATAACAGTTACAGGTCATTTTGTTTGTCCATTGTTCCTGGACATGAGTCCTATCTAAGATAAAATAAAGAAACGTGATAATTATATCACATGTTCTTATGTCTGTTTTATATCTGTCTATAGCAGATTCAAAATCGTTATTTTGTCAACATTGTTCTCATTGACACTGTGTACAAAATCAGTTGCAAGAGATAATAAAAAGAAAAAAAAGTTATTATTGTTATTATTCCCGAATTTGATTTGAGAACATTTTCTTTGAGAATTAAAAAAGAATGGACGGTTGTAGTTTCGAGCACTTGCAAGAAAGAAATCAAGTCGAGTGCTTATGATGGATCGATTTAGGGCCCGTTTGGCATAGTTTTTGTTTGTGTTTTTAGTTAGTAGAAAAAGAGAAATAAAAATTATAGCTTTTCAGTAAGTGTTTAAAACCAATTTTTAAAAGTGTTTTTATTAGGTCAAAATGTTTTTGAATTTCTTTAAAAGTTATAAAACTGTTATATTTAAACTTATAATGTATTAGTAACACTCTATTATAAGTTTCAAAGTTTATTTTAGAAGTACTTTTTTGAGAAGCCGCAGTTTGTGATTTTAACAGGAAGCACCTCTGGAAAGCAAAAACACTTCTGACAGATCATTCAAACACTTTTAGAAGCCGTTTTTAGGTTCTAAATGTCCTCCCAAACAGGCCCTTAACATTTTGTGTCAAAACACAAAGACGAGAGATAAAGTTTTAAGAGGGTGAAATACAATTTTACAAGAGGAAAAACATAATAGTTTATATACAAAATAAACTGAAAAAAAAAAAAGGAAGTTAAGAGGACAGTTAATCTTGTCCATGGCTGACTCTGCCTGAGTCGAATCGATTGGAATTGTCTCCTACGTCGTCCAATCGATCAGATGACTCTTTTTCAACTACTTTCTTCATTCGAGATGAAGGAAGTGGCTATGGAATATCATATCATTTGAATATATTTACTCAACTTTTCATGAAATATTTTTCTGTTTCAAGATTATTTATGATGATTCATGTATGGAAGCAAAAAGGACTTGAGAATTTTCTTCTTTGGTACTTGAATTATTTATTGCCGATTAAATGGGTACAAATTAAGGTTCATATAGAGCTCAACTATTTGAATGTACTGATCATGAATACATCACTTCAGGGCATAAGATTAATTTAATTGAATTTATTTATTCATTTATTTTTGCTCTCAACAGGTACAAGATTTAAGAATTAATTAGTCAGAGCTTTACAGTTCTCTTTTTTTATATTCACCTCTAAAACCGACCTAGTAAGATTGAGAATGAAAAAGGAAAAAGCCTATTGCTTTTCACTTCTGTTGATCACAAAGAGAGAGAGAGCCGCTAAAGTGCAAACAGTGCAAATACGCATATATATATGTATAGACCAAAAAGAATATCAACATTGACTAATGCCAAAACATATTCTAAGATAATATTATTTGATGTGTGCCTGTAATTCAAAACATGACAATAAAGCGTAAAAAAAAAAAAAACATGACTATACATAGATACCCTTATCTCTCTTTCTCTCTCCTCTCTCTCTCTTTCATATAGTTGGCCAACACATGGAACCAACCTATATCCCATCTCACTAGTGATCCTGCTATTGCTTTAACCATCAGCTAGAAAAGTGTCTGTGGTTTTTTCTTCTCTCTCAAGACTCCATAACCTTTTTTTCTCTCCTTTTTTGTTCCCTTCTTAATCCATGGATAGTAGTACTACAGCTCACTGGCGTCAGGTAATTAGCGGACCTTTAATTTGCTCCCTTTTTATTTTCCTTTCATGAAGTGTGTGTATATATATATGTATGTATGTATGTATGCATGAAAACATCAATCTTGATGATCTTGTTTTAATCAGGGAGGTCAAAGGTGATAATTTTGGATTAATATATATAATACCACTTAATTAGCTTTGTGGCTTTGAGAATTTTCTTCCTTGATTTCTTCTAGCTTCAAAAGCTAGTTCTACTTTTTTTCCCCAAAAAAGATGATGATGTTTGCTCAACCCCCACTAAATATTATCTGAATTTTTGTTGGTCTCTTTCCAAAAATCTTTCATTTTATCTTGAAAGTTGAAAGTATTTTATCTTGAAAGTTGAAAGTAGTACTGTCTTTTCCTTTTCTTTTCTTTTTTTCTTTTCTTTTTCCTTTCTTTTTCCTCTTTCTCTCTCTTCCTTTTTTTTTTTTTTCCTTATCATCTGATAAAGCACCAAGCTGAAAAAGAAAGTTGTTTTTGTTGTTGTTGTTGCTGCTGCTGCTGCTGCTGTTGTAACCTCAAAGTGTAAAGCAAGCACCTTCCCTTGTTTGTCTTTGTTACTTTGTTCTCTTCTTGTTTGTTTCCTTTTAACTTTCTTTCTCCACCTCTTTGATCTTGAATGACAAATAAGTAATGGCTTTTTCCTCTAACACTTTTTTTTTTAATTTATTTTTTTCTCAACTTTTCAGGGTATTGGAGTGGTAAAACCCATGGAGGCTGGTTCAAAGCAGGCTAATAATAATATGTTAGATAATCAGAGAAGAACAAGGCCTCAAAAGGATCAAGCTTTGAACTGTCCAAGGTGTAACTCAACCAACACCAAATTCTGCTACTACAACAACTACAGCTTGACCCAGCCAAGATACTTTTGTAAGACTTGTAGAAGGTATTGGACTGAAGGTGGGTCCCTCAGAAATGTTCCTGTGGGCGGTGGCTCGAGGAAGAACAAAAGATCATCATCATCAACAGCAACAACTTCTTCCTCTTCACCTTCTTTACCAAATCTAATATCTTCAGTTGCAAAGAAACCCAATGTTGATCATGATCATGATCATGATCATCATCACATAATACCACCACCACCAACAAGCTTAAATTTCCCACTTCATCAAAACCCCAAAATCCACCAAGGCCAAGATCTCAACCTAGCTTATCCACCAACAAGTAGCCATGATCATCAGGACTATCATCATCATCATCGTCTTCATGATCATTACAACAACAGTATCTCTACATCATTTGTGGAAGTTCCATGCAATACCACTACTACTATCAAGAGCCCCACCCAAAACCCTAGCAGTACTGCCATGGAGCTTCTTAAGACTGGGATTAATGCTAGGGATGGAGTCATCAGTTCTTTCATGCCCATGTCAGTTCCAGATCATCATCATCACTCCAACACAATTTTCTCAACTGGGTTTTCTAATTTGGCTCAAGAATTCAAGCCTTCTCTTAGTTTTGGTCTAGATCATCGTCATCATCATCATGGTAATTACAACATTAATCATGATGATCATGATCATGGGAATAATCTCCATGGGGTTCAAGAGACTAGTAGTACTGGTGTGAGGCTCTTGTTTCCCAGTGATGAAGATTTGAAGCAAGTTTCAACTACTACTACTGCCACAAGTACTGATCATCATCACCATCATCATCGTCAGTTTGAGCTGAATATCAAAGGGCAATCAGGAGATATTTCCAATGGGTATAATTGGAGTGGAATGTTAGGTCATGGAGGTGCGTGGTAAATAAACAGAAAAAAAAAAAAAGGAAAGACAGATAATTAGTCTTAACACTTTGGAGTACAAGAAGGAGATTTTCATGATTTTATTATTTTTCTTTCATATATTGCTTGGCGCTTGGCTTGATTCTCATCAAATTTACTAACAAATTAGGGTACATTATTATGGGTTTTTTCTCTAGCTTATATTGCTGTACTTTTTTTCCTTGAAAAGATTTCTACTTTTTTTTCTTTTTCTTTTTAACCATTTTTCTTGATCTTGTGTTTCTTTTGGTCTTTTTAAATCAATGTGGGATGTTTTGAAGCTAATATTTTAGGTCAGCTGCAAAGGTGTGGTGCAATTATATATTATAAAGGTAGAAAAAGGAAAAAAAAAAAAGAAAAAAAGTCACAAAGCAAAGCAAGTCTCTCATCTCATGTTTCTCCTTTTGGGGCTTCATCATCAGAAGATGTACATTGCACACATGGTCTTCTGATCATCACACATTTCACGATCTGCCACAGCTATATCAAAGGGTTTGAGACTTGAGTACCACTATTTCTGCTTTATGAGTTCGTGTACCAAATCATTTTGTTCATTGTTCATGGTTAATTTAGCAAGGTTTGTTAATTATTATAGATATACATGTATGTTTTAGATCATACATATTATGTATTCGTTTTTTCAGATACAAACTTATGTTATGATATCTGATTTTTTTTTTTTCGTTTCCGAAAAAAACAAACATTAGTGGGATCTGTGTGTGGCTTAATTATTCTTGAGGATTATAATTAATTAATTTACTTCGAACTTTAAAGTGAAATTTTAGTGGGAATGATGGGTTTTCAATCCTTTTTCAACCAAAAAGTTGCATTTTTTTTTTCTCTTTTTGGTTTGCCTACAAGTCAGATATGTCGGGTCTTTTCAGCACCATCATCTTTCATCTTGGTCTTTCAGATCCTTCCTTCCATTAAAGCAAATACCTTCATGATCTACTCACATAAATATAAGATTGTTAAGCCAATGAAGAATAATAGGTACGACTTTTTTTCTTCCTTTCATTTCTCATATAAGTTTTTCTAGATCAAAATATTTAGTATCTTGATATATAATAATGACCTAGAAGCAAGCAAATTCCATAATCTCCGCCGTAAACCCAGATTGCCTTTAGGCTTTAGCTAGCTAGATTATATATATATATATATATATATATATATTCCGTAACGTCTTGTGATTTCTGTTTATGAGCACTCACGTTTGAAGGACTTATGGATGAGCGGTCACCGCAAACTGCACCATTTCCTTCAATGATTATACATCAGTACCCATCTCCAATATAAAAGGCTCTCTCCATATTTCTCTTGCTTCCTAATTTTAAAGCCTAAAGAAAGCTCTATCACTTCAGTGGCATTCCTTCCTTTCTTATTAGCCCTTAGAGTGGGGTCCACACAAACATTCTCCTCGGTGACCGTGCTGGGTTGTGGAATAATAATCCTACTCCACTCTGCCAAATCCTCAATATGTAGACTATGATCTACAATAGTTTTTTATTATTTTTTGTTTCTAAGATCATGACCACATTCTTAAGTATACTTTGTATCTAAACTGTTTAGCACTAGCTATATAGCTAGGCATAGGATTCAATTCCTATAAAGAAATTGGTGTCCTGAAAAAGTCTTTTTTTTTTTTTTTTAACGGATCAGTTGGCCATCTACTTCCCTTAGTTAGCCTTCACTTGGGCTCATTTTTCTTTAGCTCATACAAAATTTTCTATGGTTTTCTTATGCTTTTATTTATTTTTTAATTTTCCGGATAATGTCAAATTGTCGATGGAATGAATAATTGTAACGCTGAAGATTTGGACCTCTATAATGGTGATGACCATTCAGGATTTTTATGATTTGGGGTTGCAAGAAGAAAGAGGGGAAAGTTTCTAGTCAAAAATGCCAATATTTCTCATCATTTTATACAACCGTTGAGCATTTTGGCTGCCGCTTTTCTCGCCAGAAAATTGATGACAGTAGCTTGCTTTATTGCACGTAAAATGTACTTCCCATTATTACCTCTACAATCACTGCCTTTTCATTATAGTGGTGTTTAAGAGGTGAAACTATAAAGTTTAAACTATGTACTATAATATATAATAATTTTATACTATTTACGATTAAATTTGATTAAATTTGTGCTGTTGAAACCACAACCCAAGACATGGTTTAAGAATAATGCATGTAGGAATGGCCACCAAAATTTTGCATGGCTACATGTCTTTGTGTCTTGCTATCTCTGAAGATTTAATTGACATTCTCTATCATGATGTTATTTTGGAATCCTTCAAAACGGTTGAAGGAACATGCATGATATAGCAAGAAAATCAATACTTTTTTGAATAGGAAGTCCAATTCTTTGGAATAGTAAATATTATTCGTCTAGCTTGGTTATATATCACTATAAGACACATGTCTTATATTTCTTTTAAAAAAATTAAGTATAGAGATTCCAACTCTTTATGTTTTAGTCGAGTGAGGTGTGAATTTACTATTGGTTATGCGTATATCTACGAGATTGCTTAATTATATACACGAAAAAAAATTAAAAGAAACTGCACTACATAACACATTTTTAATTGTTAATACAAGCAAATAGCATACTTTCAAAAATATATAAGTATATAGCATTTTTTAAATTACTTGTTCTTTTAAAACACTTAAACTTCTAATTTTACCTCTTCTTTTTTCTTCTTCTCTTTCTTTTCTTTTTTGTTTTTCTCTTATCTTGTTGTTGCTTTGTGGTTTTCTCTATGTCATTTTATACCAAAATAAACTTTGTTTTAATCTAAGTGAGTTATTTACTAAACATTGTTACAATTTGGGCCATTTTTTTTATCAATAAATGATGGTGTAATTCCCTCTTTCTCACAAAAATTAAATGTCAGTTGTTAACATGGGCTCAAGAGGAACTGCCATAAAGAGGGCACACCTGCCTTTTGTTTTTCAGTATTAGGGATCTTGAGTTAATTATTAGACATAAGAATTTTAGACCAAGTAACATGCTCATTGCTCAGCAAAAAAGTGATCTTCAATTGGGGAAAAAAACCATAACTTTCAATAAATGATTTCACTAATTTTATTTTATCTTTTGAAAATATTTCATCAAGATTTATCGCTTTTACTAATATAGCCGAAACGTACTGCAAACTTTACCAACATATGGAAATTTCTTTCCACTCGTTCAATTCTCCAAGGAAACACACTGCATAATTTTTCCATGGAATCGAATGAAGGGGTAAGGTTTGGAATATTGGTCTTTGGCCTTTAGTTTTGTGGTACTTGAGAAAGCTTCAAGTTGATGAGATGATAATAAGGCTATATGAGCGCAACGATGAAATAAATAAATAAAAGCAGCCTCAACAAAAAAGGACAGGAGGAGAAAAGAAAAGAAAAGAAAAAGAAACTGCTTGATCGTGAGAGTGTGTTATTGTCAAACATAAAACCAATTCAAGCATGCTATAAACTGTATGCATATCAAGAATTGAAAACGAAAACGGAAGTGTGAAAAAAATATTACCTCTGCCTGCACTTGGGATGCTTCCAAGTTCTCACAAAAACTCAATTGATGGTGTAAGATTCTTAATGGAATTTTTGGAACTTGGGGACCCAATTTTGTTTCACAAAATCTGTACGTGAAAAATTTCTTTTCTAGATTTCTCTCCTCTGCTCTCATTTCCTCCCATCAAGGAAATAAATAGCACCAGAAAAACAGTTACCAGGGAGTTGATAATTGCAGTTTAATGATAATGAATATGTGACCAATTATGAAAAAACGTTACACAATGAATTGGTTTCAATTTTTGTTTGAAACCATTAGAAAGAATTGAAACGGTTACATTCTCCCACTTGGTCTCCATATTTATCTTTATATTCATTAAACCCAAACTTTTAGGAAACAAATACATAAATTATGGCGATAATTTCTCTAAATTGTAAGTATTATCTTCCATGTATTACAATGTATTATTTCTCATACTTTATTCCTTATATGGTAACTTAACTTTATGAATAAACCCAATGTTTATTCTTGGTCCTACTATATGTGAATTTTCTCCAATAGCTTAATGCGCAAAACAAATATGAGAAAACATCACAACTGAATAAGAGTTTCATTAAAACTGTAAATTGTATGTACAAACAAATTTACATTATGGAACCAAGTCTCATCTGTACAACATGATCCTTAAATGACTTCAGTGGCATTCCTTTTGTCAGAGGATCTGCGATCATCAATTTAGTGCTTATATGCTCATTGACCACTTTATTTTCCTTAATGCGTTCCCTTATGGCTAAGTACTTAATGTCGATATGTTTACTTCGGCTGCCACTCTTATTGTTCTTAGCCATAAAGACAGCAGCTGAATTGTCACAATATATCCTTAATGGCCTAGACACATAATCTACAATTCTGAGGCCTGACATGAAACTCTTCAACCATACACCATGCGAAGTAGCCTCAAAACAAGAAACGAACTCTGCCTCCATCGTGGAAGTAGTAACCAACGTTTGCTTTCCACTCCTCCAAGATATAGCTCCTCCGGCTAGCATGAAAATATAACCTGAAGTTGATTTTCTTAAATCAACACAGCCAGCAAAATCTGAATCGGAGTAGCCAATCACCTCTAGAATGTCAGTTCGTCTATAC
The DNA here is from genome assembly GCA_025403435.1 of Artocarpus heterophyllus. NCBI lineage: Eukaryota > Viridiplantae > Streptophyta > Magnoliopsida > Rosales > Moraceae > Artocarpus > Artocarpus heterophyllus. The sequence goes on from CM046353.1 coordinate 4,080,613, forward strand.
ATAAGCATGTAATCTTTTGTACCTTGAAGGTACCTCATCACTTTCTTTACAGCCCTCCAGTGGTCAATGCCTGGGTTACTCTGATATCTTCCCAACATTCCCACAGCAAATGCAATGTCAGGTCTTGTGCAGACCTGAGCATGCATAACGCTTCCGACAGCTGAAGCATAAGGAATGTTGCTCATTTGAACTTTCTCGAAATCATTCCTTGGACATTGGTTCAAACTGAACTTATCACCCTTCACAATGGGTGCTACACTTGGTGAACAATCTTTCATCCGAAATCTGTCTAAGACTTTATTGATATAGGTTTCCTGCGATAGTCCCAAAATGCATCGAGATCTATCCCTATGGATCTTTATGCCAATGACATAAGATGCCTCACCCATATCCTTCATATCAAAGTTCTTACAAAGGAATTGTTTCACCTCATATAGAAACCCCTTGTCATGGTTGCAAGAAGGATATCATCCACATATAAAACAAGGAAACAAATCTTGCTCCCACTGACCTTCTGGTATATACATTGATCCATGATGTTCTCTTCAAAACCAAATGAAGTGATGACATCATGGAATTTCAAATACCATTGATGGGAAGCCTGTTTCAAACCATATATGGATTTCTTGAGTTTGCACACCAATTGCTCACCATCACTAGAGGAGAATCCTTCAGGTTATTTCATATAAACCTCTTCCTCTAGATCACCATTGAGGAATGCTGTTTTCACATCCATCTGATGTAACACAAAATCAAAATGAGCTACTAATGCCATGATCACACGAAGGGAGTCCTTTTTAGATACAGGAGAAAAAGTCTCAGTGTAATCTATACCTTCCCTTTGAGTGAATCCTTTAGCAACGAGTCTTGCCTTATGTCTCTCAATGTTGCCTAATGAGTCTTTCTTTGTCTTGAAGACCCATTTGCATCCAATGGCTTTTACACCATCAGGCAACTTGACAAGATCCCAGACTCCATTAGATGACATAGAGTTCATCTCATCTTTCATGGCATCATACCACAAGTTAGATTCCTTACAACTCATGGCTTGTGAAAACGTTTCTGGATCATTTTCAGCTCCTATGTTGTAGTCAGACTCTTGTAGATACACAATATAGTCACTAGGAATGGCTGATCGCCTTACTCTAGTAGATCTCCTTAATGCTGGTTCAACATTCTCTTGAGGAGCATGTTGATCAGCTGGCTGTTCAACTGGATCTACTACTTCTTGATCAGCAATCTGTGGAACTTGAATGATTAGCTGTTGTTCAACACGCGTTTGAACTGTAGGCGTGTCACGTATAACAATCACTCTATCACATGAAGTGGAAGCTTGAGCATCTGTATGATCTTTCTCTGGAACGGTGTTCCAGGATCGATCGCTCCCACTGATCAAGTCATTCTCAAGAAATTTTGCATTCCTTGATTCCACAAACCTAGTGGTATGTGATGGACAATAAAATCTGTATCCCTTAGACCGTTCAGCATATCCAACGAAATACCCACTTATGGTCCTTGGGTTTAGCTTCTTTTCTTATGGATTATACACTCTCACTTCAGACGGGCATCCCCAAAAGCGTATATGTCGCAAACTCGGTTTCCAACCTTTCCATAACTCGAACGGTGTCTTTGAGACAGCCTTGGTTGGAACTCGGTTTAATATATACACAGCCGTCTTGAGAGCTTCAGTCCACAAAGACCTAGGAAGCTTGGAGCTGCTAAGCATGCTCCGCACCATATCCAACAATGTTCGGTTTCTTCTTTCTGCCACACCATTTTGATCTGGAGAACCGGGCATAGTATATTGGGCAACTATCCCATGTTCTTGAAGAAACTTCGCAAATGGACCAGGCGCTTGTCCATCTTCGGTGTATCTACCATAGTATTCACCACCTCTATCAGATCTCACTATCTTTATTTGCTTACCACATTGTTTCTCTACTTCTGCCTTAAACACCTTAAAGGCATCTATAGCTTCATTTTTGTTATGAAGCATGTAGAGATACATATATCGTGAGTAATCATCAATAAAAGTAATGAAATACTTTTGACCATACGCGTCTATGTCTGGACTACAAATATTGTATGTATGATCTCTAATATGTCTGAACTCCTCTTGGCACTTTTCTTTGACATATTGGTCTGCTTTTCCTTTATGCAGTCCACACAAGTGTCAAAGTCAGTGAAATCTAGAGTACTAAGTACTCCATCATTTACTAGTCTCTTTATTCTCTCAATAGAGATATGACACAATCTACGGTGCCACAACATAGAGGAATCAACATTTATAACACATCTCTTAATGCCAGCATTATCTTGAACATGCATAGAAGTATAAGAAGTTTTATCTTGTAAATTAATTTTGAAAAGACCATTTGACAATATACCATTTCCAATAAGTTCAGATCTATAAAACAAACTAAATATAGTGTCTGAAAAATTAAAGGAAAATCCCAATGGTACAAGCCTTGAAACTGAAATTAAATTCCTAGAAAAACTAGGAATATAAAATGTCTTTTCTAATTTTAAAATAAAACCACTAGATAAAACTAAATTGCATGTTCCGACAGCCTCTACATGTGAGCGCATCTTGTTGCCTGTATAGATGCACTGCTCACTTCCCACTGGCTTCCTTAGGCCTTGCAATCCCTGCAAGGAATTAGTGACATGGATTGAAGAACCAGAATCAATTCACCATGTGTTATGTTCAACGTCAACCATATTAGATTCATAACAGACGAGTGAGAATTGAGTACCTTTTTTGTCAAGCCATCTCTGATATTTAGGACAATCCTTCTTTATGTGCCCCTTCTTTTTACAAAAGAAGCACCTGGATTCCTTCTTGATATCAGCCTGAGCAAACAGTTTGCCTTTTCCCTTATTATTAGCTTGGCCCTTGTTCCTCCTTTGAGTTGCCAGATGCACACTCTCTCCCGCTTCCATAGCAAGCCTTCCTTCTTCCTGGACACACATGGTCATCAATTCATTGATGGACCACTTATCCTTATGTGTGTTGTAGGATATCTTGAAAGGTCCATATTGATGTGGGAGAGTGTTGAGGATGTAGTGCACAAGAAAGGTTTCAGACATCTCAACCTCAAGTGTCTTCAGCTGAGCCGCTATATCCCTCATTTGCATGATGTGCTCACGCACACCATGAATTCCAGTGAGCTTCATGGATGAAAATTTCATTATCAGAGTGCTAGCCAAGGCTTTGTCCGATGTAGCAAACTGTTCATCAATTGCCTTCATCAAAGCTCGCACTTTGTCATATTGCTCCAATGAACCACGTATGCCAGCCGAGATTTTCGTCTTTATGAACATTACGCAGAGGCGATTAGATCGCTCCCACTTTTCATAACGGTCCACGTCATCTGGCTGGCTGGTCTCCGTAATGACAGGTGGTTCATTCTTACGGATAGCCAAGTCAATGTCCATGACACCTAAATGAAGAAGAATTCTCTCCTTCCACACTTTATAGTTGTCTCCCTTAAATTCGAGAATGTCACAATGGAAATCAGAGTAACTCACAGTTTGCATAGCTGCATAATAAAACATACATGCTTATGTTACCAAATTGAGGCTACAATACTTTATGACATGTTTACCAATGTAAATCATACATTAAAATATAAATCAAATGACATAAAAATTACCTGTGGGCTAAATTTTTAACTCAAACAGATTCATATATCCTTATGATGACACTATCAAATTATATGCCCTTTTTTTAATTCCTGTGGGTAAATTAAGAAAGATAATTTGATACATCATCCTAACTAATCATATTAAATACAATAAAAATTCATGTGGGATAAAATTTATCATATTACATATGATTAATCACAATTTAATGTCTTTTTACCATATGTGATTTAAACATCTTTCATAATTTTTTGCATAATTAAAGATGCTGTGGCTACTCTTTAATTATTCAAAAAATTAAATACATATATCACAAGACATTTATTCTTAAATTTTTGCTCATAAAATAAATTGCAATTACCTTAAGCAATAAATAAATATGAACAAAGAACCATAATTTATGTACTAATTTTCATTATGTATATATTAAAATTATACATTCAAAAATATAATTTAGCACATTATTGCACAAAATTAAATGTACTAAATTATTTAACTTAATATTGCATGCATAATTTTAAATCACAAATTATACATAATGAACACTATATGCACATAAATTTACAAAATTATATCCACACAATTACTGTATAATATTCATAACAAATACCAAAAATTATGAATATTCAAAATTATGAATTTTTCATAAATTATTCCATAATATGAAAAATTTCATAAAAATATTAAAATTGTGGATATTATGAAAATTTCATAAAAATTATAAAAACTGAAAATTTTAAGAAATTTTCCCCAAAAATATCACTTTATAAAATCTGGAAAAAATCAAATTTTTTTTTTAATTTTTGGGTTTTTTTTTTAAATTTAATTTTCTGCTTAGCCAAAACCGGCGTCGTTTGGAGACCACCCCCCCCGGCGTAAACGACACGTCATTTACAAAGAGGGCAGCCTGTCAACATACAAAACGACATGTCGTTTTGGTCATTAATGTCCAAAACGACTTATCGTTTTTTAACCCTGAAACGAGTCCCTCAATGCCCGAAACGACATGTCGTTTTTATCGTCTTCAACCTTGAATCCGGGTCTTCTTCACCCGAACGACCCGGTTTCAACCCGGTTTTGACCCGTTTTAGACCCGGCTGTAATTCTACCATCTGGCACCAATTTTGACGTTTCAAATTGTAGAATTTATAGAAATCTAATGTCTAAATGATTTCTAATCTTAGTTTCAATTAAGAAACGTTAAAAATCAAAACCCAAAAATCAAAAAAATTTTAACCCGTGCGTAACATTACACAGTGCATATTTTCCAGTTTTTCATGCAAGGCAGAGGTCAAATTTACGGCTCTGATGCCAAATGTAAAACATAAAACCAATTCAAGCATGCTATAAACTGTATGCATATCAAGAATTGAAACCGAAAACGGAAGCGTGAAAAAAATATTACCTCCTGCCATTGCTGTCCAAACGGTGTGCTGTGACTGCCTGCACTTGGGATGCTTCCAAGTTCTCACAAAAACTCAATTGATGGTGTAAGATTCTTAATGGAATTTTCGGAACTTGGGGACCCAATTTTGTTTCACAAAATCTGTACGTGAAAAATTTCTTTTCTGGATTTCTCTCCTCTGCTCTCATTTCCTCCCATCAAGGAAATAAATAGCACCAGAAAAAAACAGTTACCAGGGAGTTGATAATTGCAATTTAATGATAATAAATATGTAACCAATTATGAAAAACCCTTACACAATGAATTGGTTTCAATTTTTGTTTGAAACCGTTAGAAAGAATTGAAACGGTTACAGTTATTCCTTTCCATGGCAAGAAATTAGAAAATGAGGAAGTTTCTTATCTTACAAAAATTTCAATAAATATAGACAGAAATAATGTCACATCTTACTTTTTTTTTTTACCACAAGACCTAGGATACAAAGTTTATTAAGGAGGGATAATAAGTGAATATACTTCTAGTTTTAATTTTTTATTTATTTATTTGTTTTTAAAAATTAACAATGTATTTCTTAAATTTTGAAAAAACCAAAATTTTATAAGTAATCGAAAGCATAACTTAATAGCAATTTTACAGAGAGTTATTTCAAATCCATAAATTCCAGGTTTTTAAAAAAAAAAACCCCTCGCTGCATACTTCTTGGAAGAAAAAAAGGCCCAAGATGACAAATACCTCTAAATGATTACGTATAAGATATTTTTATATAATCATTCTGCCACTCACAACTATTGTCATTCATTCTTTTCCTATTTTTTCACCCCATGTTCCATGACAAAGGAACGCTAGACGGAGGAATTTTCAAAAACGTTGTTTTTCAAGATTTATCAACAAAAATTTTTTACCACATAACTTAACATAAAATATAAATAATAATATGATATATTTTTTTTTTTTCGTTTAGTATCACGTGAATAAACTCAACTTTTTAAACTGTAGCATGATATGCAATTTTCTCGATGGATATTCGTTTGTGAAGCCTTATTTTGGGACCCAATTCAGTGAGATTCAGACCCAAAGAGAGAGAGAGAAAAAAAAAAAAAAGTTTATGCTGTGTTAGTCGAAAAAATTTTCACTTCCATGCAAGTTCCAGTTCATGGGCACGGCTCAAATGTCTGCTCAACTTGTGGAAGTCATCACTCAGTCAGGACCATCACCATCATTGAAATTGAATCATGACAACAAGATTCACTCTCACAAGCCCACCAGCCTTTCCTTCCAAAGACCCGTAAATTCAAGCTCTTACGCTTCCATACTCGACTCCTGTAGATGCCCAGATTTGGTAAAACAGGTTCATGCCTACACTCTCAAAACTGGCTTCTGTAGGCACGAGTTTGTGGAGACCAAGCTGCTTCAGAAGCACGGGAAATGCGGTTGTTTGGAAGACTCATCTATTTGTTCGAGAAAATGACACTGAGAAACTTGTATGCTTGGACTGCCATTCTCGGCGTCTGCGTTGATTGCGGGCTTTATGAAGAAGCTCTTTTTCACTTGTGTGAATTGCAATTAGAAGATATTGGGTTGGAATTTTTCATGTTTCTGGATGTTTTCAAGATTTGCAGTGGTCTCGGGGCTCTAGAGTTGGGAAGACAACTGCATGGGATTGTTATGAAGTCTCGGTTTGTTGAGAATATATGCGTTGGTAATGCTTTAACAGATATGTATGGAAAATGTGGAAGCTTAGCTGATGCGAAGAGAGTTTTGGCGAAGATGCCGGAGAAGGCTTGTGTTTCACGGAATTTATTGTTACTGCCTGTGCTGCCAATGGACATTGGGCTTTTTGTACAGGATAAATTCAGAGAAGTTAACGCCGAATCTTGTTTCTTGGAGTGCTGTTCTAGGAGGCTTCTTGCAAAATGGTTATGACGAGGAAGCTATAGAGCTGCTGTTTGAAATGCAAGCAGCGGGGATTGAACCAAATGCTTGAACCTTGGCAAGTGTTCTTCTGTCCTGTGCTAGGCAAAGAAATCCATGGCTATATTACCAGACACAGGTTTACATCAAACCCTTTTCTTGTGAATGGATTGGTTGATATGTACAGCAGGTGTGGTGACATGAAGAGTGCTTCCGCAATGTCTTCAAACTTCTCTTCGAAGAACGCAGTCTCTTGTAATACAATGATTGTCGGGTACTGCGAGAATGGCAATGTCTCCAAAGCCAGCAAGTTGTTTGATGATATGCGGTTAATGGGTATCTAGAAGGATGTGATTTCGTGGAACTCTATCATCTCAGGGCATGTAGATAACTGCTTGAACCTGATTGAACAGATTGAACCTGATTCATTTACATTGGGAAGCGCTCTGACAGCTTGTGCTAATATGGCATGTTTGAGAAGAGGGAAGGAGATACATTCCCATGCCATTGCAAGGGGTTTGAAATCAAACACGTTTGTGGGTGGAGCTCTAGTAGAAATGTACTGTAGCTGCCAAGACCTATTGGCTGCTCAGAGAGCTTTTGATGAAGTGAAAGGGACATTGCTACCTGGAACAGTTTGGTATCTAGCAATTCTTGCTGCAATCAGATAGAAAAAATTCCGATATTTTTCCAAAAGATGAAAGAAGATGGCTTTGAGCCGAATGTCTTCAGTTGAAATGGTATCATAGCCGGTTGTGCGGAAAACAACCATGTTAATTTAGCCATGGAGTCACTCTCCGAAATGCAGACTTCAAATTTGAGGCCTGATATATACACGGTTGGCATTATTTTACCAGCTTGTTCAAGGTTAGCAACAATTGAACAAGGAAAACAGGTCCATGCACAATCGATTAGATGTGGGTACGATAGAGACGTATACATCGGTGCCATGCTCATGGACATGTATGCAAAATGTGGAAGTTTGAAGCATGCATTTCTGGCTTATAACAGGATTTCAAATCCTACAATGCCATGCTTACTGCTTATGCAATGCATGGACATGGGGAGGAAGGAATTGCCTTTTTCCGCAAAATGTTAGAAGATGGGTTTAGACCAGACCATGTGACTTTCCTTTCTGTTCTTTCTTCATGTGTGCATGCTGGATCGGTTGAGGCAGGTCGTGAATTCTTTGATTTGATGCATTATTTTGATGTGAAACCCACACTTAAACACTACACATGCATTGCTGATCTCCTAGCCGTGCATGTCAGCTAAATGAAGCTTACCAATTTACTCAGAAACTTCCCATGGAACCAGATTCGGTTTCGTGGGGTGCTTTGCCTGGAGGATGTGTTATTCATGGTAATATTGAGTCGGGAGAAATTGCAGTAAAGAGCTGATAGAGTTGGAGCCGAATAATACAGGAAACTACGTTCTGCTAGCTAACTTGTATGCTTACGCAGGGAGATGGCATGATCTAGCTAGAATCAGACAGTTAATGAAGGATAGAGGAATGCACAAGAGCCCAGGGTGCAGTTGGATTGAAGCTAGAGATGATATTCATGTATTTCTTGCTTGTGATAAAACACACAAAAGATCAAAGGAGATCTATGCTACAACAATTTGATTATGCACTTGAAAGACAGGGTTTACAACTAGTTTGTGATTACATACACTATTGCACGACACTCTTGTGCAAAGATATGCGCACAGTTTCTACAACTTGACTCTTGCCATAATCATCAGCCATTCTAGAAACTAAAGTACAAAAAAATGAACAAAATAGGATTATCTAGAAAGCAATGAGAAATACCATTAGTTTAATCAGCAGTTTTGAAGAAATATTTCCATGAAGGATTTCAGTACAGGTCTAAGGACTCGAGCACGCTACGGGCTTGGATGTGCAGTGCGGTTAGTCTCTGCTCTGGATCCAGAGTTGAATTTAATTGACTAGCTGCCCATATCAAGGAGGCAGACTTCTCCCCCAAAAGCCGCCTTATGTCTTCTTGTATGGAGGCCAATGGAGGCCTTCCTCGTCCATTTACGTGCCCAATAAGAAGCAGCAAGAACTCTCCACATTTCAACCTAAGAAACGGAAAGAGAATCACCTTTCAACTATCATTACAATATACTGAAAAGAAGTGTGTTCTAGCCTAAAAAAATGAATGATTGTGGGCAGAGAGCGTCAAACGCCAAAATATATATGAATTCTTGAATTGGGTAGCAACTACCAAACATTACTTTCATAAAACCGCTCCCATCATATTGTTTCTCATCTTATCTTCTTGAAAATGCAAATATCTTTTGTAGCACAATGAACAATGAAGTTGTACATTGTTGTAGCACAATGAAGTTGGCTATATGGTCTGATCTATACAATCATCATTGAGGCGGTACGCAACATGTTGCAAATAGAAAAATAAAATAACGCTAAAAAATCAACATAAAAAGAAAACGTCAAAGAAATATAAAAAAAAAAACCTGAGATTTTCATCCACTTGTTTGTCTCTGATAAGCTCTGCAACTTCCTCGATACCGTTGCATGCTTCGAAATCCTGAAACACGACAAAAAGAAGATCTGAAAAATTGCTTATTGCATCTGTTTAGTAAAACTCGAAATACCATCAATTGTAGAAATCAAAAGATATCTCATATTTGCTGAATGCTAAAAACTAGTATCTGACTAATAATAATGATATCCAATGTACCAATTGATTGGCTGATGAGTCCAACATAATGGGGATCAACGCATCTAAACATGCCCCTTGTTCAAGTACTCCCCTAGTTGATAATATGTTCATCAAGACCTTCACAATACAAGGATTCCTTTTTTTTTGGTCAGAAAAAAAAAAAAAAAACCAAAATGGCTCTAAAGGAACAAAACCGTAACAACTATATTTGAAAGACCTGAATTGCTTTGTACTGGTGTGCTAACACCGTACTCTCTGTGTGAAGCAAACAGCAACCTTCCAAAACTCGAAGCGCGAGTGAGACTTCGGCATCAGTGGAAGGGCTAGAGATCTTCATGGGCTCCACGCCGAAGATATGATTCAAATTCGCTACAATGTCGTCTTCAGACTCTTTCAATGAATGTTGAAAGAGAACTGGAACCACTGTCGCATTGTAAAGAATCGCATTGGATCAGAAACTTAATAGAAAAAGTTGCATAAAACCTGATCCCAAAATCAAGAACTCTTTTTTTCTGTCAATTTTTCTTGGCCAGAATTTCATAAAAACACAACAATAACGGAAAAGGAAATCGCGAAAATCAATCACAAATTCATGACCTAAAAAACAACAGAAATTAATCAAAAAATGAAAAAAAGAAGAAGAGAGAATTGAATGAGAATTGAGAGCTCGAAACCTTGAAGCTCTGCGATGGACTGAGTCTCGGAGAAGAAGTTGATGGTGGAATTGGACTCGGCGACGGATCGGAGGAACTTGAGGAGAGTTCGGAGACCTCGAACTCGGAGGAAGGAGAACTCAGCTCGGGCGTCCCTGAGACCACTCCGGAGAGCGAGGGTGACCTCGCGGTAAACTCTCTGTTCTTTCAACGAATTGACCAGCTCTCCCACCGCCGTAGACGGTGGTTCCGCCTCCGGTTCCGGCGAGGCATTCTCCGGTAATATTCCCTCACTCCACAGCGCCTTCTTCAGGTACATTCTCTTTCTCGCCTCTTTGCCAAAGTCGTTTCTCTGTTTCTTTACGATGATCATTGATTGTTGTTGTTTGGGAGGCGAAACGACGACAAATGGTTTCTTTCTTTGTCGTTGTCGTTTTTTCAGGCGTCAAACATCAAGAGTCAAGACGATAAGAATTTTATTGCCTGTTGTTTGACTGTTCGGTCTAATTTCACTAAGTTTAAACAACTATCACAGTTTAAATTAATGTTTAATAAAATACTTAATTTAAATTAAACTGACAGCTTAAATTAAGTTGAATTGATTAATTTAAATTTTAAAACCTCTTTTATTTTAATATTTTAAACTAATATTCAAAAGTAATTTTACTCTTATATATTTGTATTTATAATTTAACACTGTTAGTTTTAATTAAATAACTTCTTTTTATATATTTCATATTTATTCTTTAATTAAAATTTTTTTTATACTTCAAACTAAAGTTTTTAATACTCATCCAAACACAAAGTTAGATTAGATTTTCTGTTCAATTTAATACTTTAACTACATATCTAAAAGCTAAGTCGAATTACTACTTAAATTATAAAATTTAAATTTTTTTATTTAAACCAAAAAAGTTTAAACTAACATTGTTCCAACCAATGAACCAAACAGGGCAATTGTTTTTCCACCTTTACCAAAGAATGGCGTCCTCTTTCTCGTCAAAAAATAATAAAAATAATAATAAAAGGAATGGCGTCCTCTGGTGTCGAACTTAACGTCGTTTCTAATACAAAACGACATCAAACTTAAACGATAAACTGATTTTTTTGTCCCGAAAAAAATTGTTTTAGACGTAGACGAGAGGTGCTGTGTTTACGCTTCAAAGGATTCACTGTTCACAGATAAAACAACATCAAGATTCCTCCATCGAAGGACATCAGGTGTTCCAAAGATAAACAACATGTCGTTCTCAAACAAACATGACAAAGAAACGACATGTCCTTGTACATGTAAACACAGAAACGACATATAATTTTCATATTACCATTTTTAATGATTGAAACCACGTGATGTTTCAAAGATATTTAACGTGATTCTTTTACAAGAGAAACTCCATGTCACTTTACCAAAAAAAAAAAAAGTGAAACGACAAAAGTGATAACGTTTTATTTCTTTCACATAAGAACCCACATGTCCTATTGCCCTAGAATACTACCATTAAATGGAACTTGGATGTGAAAAGGGACGTGATTTTTTCATGCATAAAGGACGACATTGTTTTAAAGGGGATTTGGCATGTCGTTGACCTACTCAAACGGCAGTAATGATTGTCTGACGACAAACGGCCTATCGTTTCTGGTTTGGTCGCAAGTAAAACCACGTCGTTTTGAGCTTAGTTGGTACTTGCATGGTGATGAGCTCTTTCCCTTGGGTTCTGTTACTTGAGTAGCAAGAACTCCATACTAGAGCACAAAAGAACGGCATGCCTCTAATATTTGTGTTCAAGATGAAAATGATTATTTTAATAGGAAACAATGTGTCGTTTTCTCACGTAAAGTATAGCAGAATTTTTCAAAAAACGACCCGTCGTTTTTCATCTTGTCGATACAAAACCAACGTGTGGTTCTATACATGCACGACAAACAGCAAACGACGTCGTATAGAAAGGGTAGCAAACCTTCACAAGCAACGCGAGATGATGGTTTTTCCAACAAATAATATTATAATATCTCCAGTCATTTCAAACATTTTATTACAGTTTTACTTTTTTTTGTTTAATTTTGCTGGCAAAATAAATAAGATAAATGTAAATTGTATGCATTATTCACAACCACCTCTTAAACATAACATTTTCTCTAGAAGAGCTGCCTGCTTTTCCACCCTAAATTGTTGCAAAGAAAGAAAAACAAACTCAAACCTCTGATTTCTCCATAACAGGACCAATTCAATCTGCTTTAAAGTCTAGAGATCATCACAGAATACTTGCAAAAACCAGATATATGCAATTTGAGGAAAAGTTACCATTAGATGTAAACTTGTTCTTTTGCTACACAAAACAACTATCAAGCTTTCATGAAACAGAATGGAGAAGTAAACAGATTACAACACCTTAAAATCTGACCCCCTAAACTTATTTAGTTCAAAATTATCAATTCTCTAATTTGCGTACCAACTTAGTTGGAAAGTGACTAGTTTTCCTTGGTACCCGACGCTATTTGTTTCTTGTTAAAAAAGAAATCCAACCCCAGAGAACGTAAACAAAAACATTTCTCTAGAAAGCGCTTTTTGATTTTCCACCCTAGCAAAAATGTAAAAACAAACTCAAACTTGTAATTTCTCCATAAGAGGGCCAAGTCAATCTGCTGTAAAGTCTAAAGATCATTGCAGAATGCTTGCACAATCCAAATATATGCAACTAAATGGGAACTTGTTATTTTCCTAGCTACCCAAAATAGATATCAAGCGCCCATGAATGTAGGCAATAGAATATCGAATGAAACAGATTGCCAAAGACTTTTAATCTAATTATCTAGTACTAAATTATCTTTTCTCTATAATTGAGTACCAACTTAATTGCCATGCCGTTAGTTTTTCTCGACACATGACACCATTCGTTTCTAATAGAAGGTTGCAAACTTATCGATCTGAAACAGCAAAGAAAATGGCATGCTTGAGAAGTTCCAAAATATCATTAGCACTTAAATTGATCATTCCATTTACAACTTTCCAATTCCAACATAGCAGAGAATGAACAACAAGAAACAATGACAATTCTCAAATGGCTGAGAAGTTTCTGTACAAGATGAATGGCACAAAGCACTGATAAACTTGCATCAAAACACAACAGAAATGAGTGGAAAATAAAAGAGAGGTCCCATTTAGTTTACCAATTCTCCTTCACAATTTTGGACTTCTCAAGTATGAACTTTCCTTCTTTGTACTTCTGTGATGCCTCATAAGCCCTTTCATACTTCCACCCCAACAACTCATGGCAATCGCCACAAGAGATATCAGCAACGGTATGGAGACCAGTCAAGAGATGCCTGTCTTCTTTCGGCCCCACAATGATGTTCATCGCGTGGGAGAACAGAAAAGCTCGGCCATTTCTCCCCTATGAATGAACATAATTTAAAAAAAAAAAAAAGAATATTACAGAGGTTCCCTAGCCCATTACCTATTACCAAAATCTCAATCCAAAAGGCATAACTACAACATAGTTCTATCGAACAGACATGAAGAAATTACAAAATCAGGCCTGAAACAGCACAAGTTTTGAATTAAGCTCCCCAATTTTTATATTTCCTTAATACATATTGATGGACAAAATCCAAGAGAATCATAGATCGATAGTTTTCTACAAATAATTCTGAAAAAAAGAAAAGAAAAGAAAAGCTGAAAACAATGGATTATGTAACATTTTTTAGTGTCTCAAAAACCTTGATCACAAGTGAAGAACTCACACAAACTTGGCAGTAAGAAAACAAATTCATAACAAATAATTCTGAAAAACACTGGATTATGTAACATTTTTTAGTGTCTCAAAAACCCTGATCACAAGTGAAGAACTCACACAAACTTGGTAGTAAGAGAACAAATTCATAACAAATATGGTGAGACATAAGTAAAGTGACTCTTACTTGAAAAGCTTTGGAGACAATATCATCATGAAAAGAAACATGGTTCCGGCAATTACAGCAGCTGTATAATCTAGGCCCTACCAAATCCGCCATTAATCAACAAAAATCAGCTTTAAAACGCCTCACTGCAAATTATCCAGAAGAGGAAAAAGGAAAATTAATTAAAAATCAAATCAGACACATCAATAAATGAAAACCCAAGTCACAGTACAATCTGGTGAAACCAAAACATGAATTAGAGAGCGGAAAAAATGAAAAAAAAAAAAAAAAAAAGAGCATTAATTCCTTTACCTACACCAGGATCAATGATGACCCAAGTGCCTGGAGCAAAAGATAAGATCACAAATTGGTGTTAACGTGCAAGATTGGACCAAAGTGGATTAAAAGAACAAGCAAAGATTCCAAAATTAAGATATTGAAAATTTGAAGCAAAAAAAAAGTGTTTTCTACTGGTGTGATAGAGACGTGATTGGCATGGAAGAGTGAGCGAGAAGAACACCAAAAGCCATGACATTTAATAATGAGTGATCAATCAACAAGAACAAATAAAAAAAAAAAAAAAACTAAAAAATGAAAAAGTTTTTATCTTGAGAAAAAAAGATCCAAAACAGATTAATTAAGTTAAGTATTATATTATGATGGCAATGGATGAGGATCTGAGCTGTAAAATCAAAAACTATATAGTTAATTGCCACTTAAAGAAAAACAATAATTAAACGGTGGGAATTCAAGATATTCCTTTTTTATTCTTATCTTGAATAGTGAGAGGTTGTATATTTAGTACTTAATGAGTAGAATTTAACAAAATGTTCTAAAAATTTGATAAAGAAATCACATTAATTTAAAAAAATCATTTTTTAATGGCTGCGTATGAAAATTTCCAAACACTCGACCACAGACCTAACCTGACCAGCGAGTGTCACAACTGAAATGGTGTTCATCGTCATCGTTTACTTCGGCGACTCAGGAGAGAGAGAGGAGAGGGGGAGAGAGAGAGAGAGGATTTTTCTGCAATATTTTGGCTTGAGAGAGGATTTTTCTGCAATATTTTAGTTCGTGATGACTTTCAGTTCATGATGTAAGTCACGCGCGCACAAAATGTGCGTGACTTACGCGCACGTTGACGTGGAAATTTCTTTTCTTTTCGTTTCTTTTTTTTCCAGAGAATTTGTGGTGACAATGAAATGTTACGTCCCTACGAACGTATTGTTTTATTTTTTGGTTAATGTACTAACGTATTGTTACTGTATGAAAAAAAATTATTTTCACTTAACACCAGAGAGAAATTTATTTTCACGATATATTCTTAATTGAATATTGTATTCTTTTTTGCTACTTTTGCGAGAGGTTTTATAATTAAATTTAATTAAAATCATATCAAAATTAAAAAAGGTTGAATAGACAGTTTTTTATACAGATTTGACGGTAAGAAAAACATTAATAATGCATTTTTCTTGGTCTCAACTCTTACCTGGAAATCTCAAAGAAAAACATAGACAAGGTTGAACTCAGTGACCATTTTTAATATTTTTATATTGACGTAATTTTATTATGCATGCCGCCCAACATTATATTTAATCAAATCAAATCAAAATTGAACCACCTAGACTAGAAAACATAGTATAATTATTGGTAATGGCATTAAAAAACTAACAATGGTGACAAGTACCAACCAGTTACACGTCAAATGGCAATGCCAAGAAACCATGAGCTGGTTCAAATACTATGGGTGACCCTCACCCACCCACTCCCCAAACTTCAAGCTTGACCCTTACTCAAGGACATTTTCTTCAGTCAATTCAAGCCCAAAAAAAAAAAAAAAACTGCTTATTTTTAAACTTGCTTTTTCTATAGGTGAATAAGCACAGCCAAACTGATCAAAATTTTAATATCTACAGAAGATCTCCACCAACTTAATTCATGGATCACCCTCTTGGAAGATTTGTTTAATTTCACCTTTTTTTTTCCTTCAAACTTTTTACACTCCTTTCCGAATTAAAAAAAGGACATTCGAGAAGTCAGTTTTAACAAATAGTTTAAATTTAAGTCATTGTAACAATTTAATCTTGTGAGATAAAATTCTATAATAAAATTGGCTTAAATCAAACATTTTTATTCGAGTCTAAGTTTTTAAACGGACTCGAATTTCGAGAGCTTTATTCCCGACTCCCCTTAAATCTTTACGCAAAGATTTTCATCACTATCCTTTGTTAACAAAAGATCAAATAAATTCTAACTTTAATATCATTAGTACTCGGAAACATAAAACACAACTATAGTGTTCATACATATGTAGGCAAGTTAGGTTCCAATCTATTGATCTTTGAATACAAAGACATTAATTATAAACTTTGGTATTACATAACCCATGAGAGAATATCATTTTGTTTTCCTAGTACAATTTGGAAACCTTAGCTATCTCAATTATGAACTTCCCTTCCTTATATTTCTGCGTAGCATCATAAGCTCTTACATACTTCCAACCTAGTACCTCTCCACAGTTGCTGCAATAGATGTCGGCAATTGTAAAAAGACCAGTGATAAGCTCTTTGTCCTCTTTCTGCCCCACAACCACGTTCATTGCATGAGAGAACAGATACGCCGGTCCAGATTTCGCCTAAAAACATCGAAAATTTCGAGATAAATAGATAAGAAAACGTTTTATTAAAATGAGATTTTACACTTAAAACATCGACTCTATGATCCAAAGATGATCAATCAAACATGTTCATTGTTGAGTTCTTGTATTTATTTTTGTACCTGAAAATTAAATAAGATGGGTCCTACTTATAAACGAGGAAATAAGTTCTTTGTACCCGAAATTGTTGTAAAGCCAACAAATCTAAGTAGAATAAGATTCAAAAATAGATCAAGAGCAAGTAGAAGAGTAAGTCTTTGTACCCAAAATTTCTTGGAAAGAAGATCGTCGCGGAGGGCAATAGCATTTCGGCAATTTTTGCAGCTGTAGAAGGGTAGACCTCTGAATTCCGCCATTGAAAGCCAATTTAGGGAGTAATGTGGGGACCAAGTGGTAGCGGCTTTATAAAGAAATCTTGCAGATAAGGATAAGTTTCCAGGATATTATCCCTGATCGAATAAGGGAGGATGTTGACTATTGACTATTAATTTGGACAATGAATTAAAACACACACACATATATATATATATATATATATATGCATATATATTCTGAGCTCGGCAAATAGTTAGGATTGAAAAAGACAAACCACTTGTTTGAAATGTTAGTTAGCATTAAATTATGTAAAATTTTGAACAGTTATAATAAAATATAAAAAATTATTACTAATATAAAATTTTGATATGTTATAATTTTTAAATTTAAAACTTTTTAGTTCTAACTTTTATTCCAATAATCTGTTAACGTGGGTACGGTTTAACGGCGGCAAACTTACAACAACAAAAAACGACATAAAGTTCATTGAACGGCAAAAAAATGAAGGCGAGAAGACAAATTAGAAACAACAGGAACTGAAAAAACGACAACAAAAGAGAAAACGAAGCTTGAAAACGACAAAAAACGACAGGGACTGAAAAAACAAGAACAATAGTTAAAACGACAGGAAGGTTGTAAAGGACAAAAAAGGCAACACAAGAAGACATGAACACTAAAAACAACAAATCAGAGAAAGACACGACATCAAAATGAAAAAACAGCGGGAAATTTAGAAAACGATAATACGTAGTATAAACAGGAAAAAAAAAAACTACAGATAAAGTCGAAGCAGGAAAAATTCAACGCAAGTAAAAACGACAAGAACACGAAAAACTACAGCAACGTTAAAAAGGGCAAGAACTTAGAATTCGGGAAAAATTCCGACAGCCACACGAAAAAGAACAAGAAAAGCAAAAACGACAGGAACACTGAAAGTGACAAGAAGTTTATGAACGACAACACAAGCAAAAACTGCAGGAACACTAAAACGACGTAAAAATTTAAGTAGACAAGGACACTAATGTTTGCAAAATGAATTAGAATCATAGTTAGAATTAATTTTAGTTAAAAAATTAAAATATATAAAAATTTTATACTATAGTAACTTTTATAGTAACTTTTAACACGTGAGAGCTTTCTTTTGCTTAAGTTAGAACTCCCTTCTACAAAACACCCTATAGGCACCACGACAAAACTAAAAACAAAAGGTACAGTGAAAACGGCAACAGACGTGAAAGACAAAAAAAAAAAAAAATAAATAAATTGACAACAAATCAAGAAAAGGAAGGAACTGCAAAGCCGAGAAGAGTCTTAAAAACGACAGGATGGCTAAGAACAATATATTCATAAACGACAAGCACACTAATTGGGTGTTTAGTACGATAGTGGGGACTATTAGTTAAAAATGTTTTTACTAGCATACGAGAGAGCTTTACATTATAGCAATTTTTTTCTTTTTACTATAACATATGATAATTTTATACTGTTTATAACTAAGGGTCTGTTTGGTTAGAGTATTTGAATGAAGATTTAAATTTTTGTAAGAGAAAATATTGTAGCAAAATGATTCGAACCGTGATTTAAATATCCAACCAAACAGGCTCTAAGTTAGTGGTGTAAACCACCTTACACCAAACACATTATAAAACGACAACAAATATGAGAACCGAATACTTGAAATACAAAAGCAAAAAAAATGTTATGAAAGGATAGAGGCCAAGCAGAAAGCACTATTAAGGTGGTTGACGATAACAATTTTTCCATGTTACAATATTTTAAGCTCTAAATCTTATTTCCTAAACATAGTATAAAGTGTCTTGTTACTGCATAAGGATTTCGTCCTCGTGAACTGAATGGTTCGCCACCTGCCTAGGAATATTTCAATTTTATAATAAAAAAACAATATTTATGATGTCAACTAGACTGTGCGAAAGTATGGATTCTTTTACAGTTAATGTAAATTTATAATTGGTTAAAGAGTTAAGATGATCATCAACAACAATGATTTATAATATTGTTTCAATAATATTATGTATATTTCTTGAAAAATAAAAAAGTATAACCCATCATAGTTAATATTCAGAACAAATTGGAAATGTCCTAATAAACATCAGATATGAAAAATATTTGATATCGTTGGTGCTTTGGCTCGCTCAAAACATCAGTTGCATTTCCACTTCCCAACGGGGTCATTAACCAAGCTATAAAAAAAGTAACCGAATAAGAATAAATAAATACAAAACTTAACTAGGCAAAGTCCCACTCAAAAAAAAAAAAATAATAATAATGATACTACCCATTCGCACCAAAATAAAATTTTGATTTTCCTAAAAAAGGGAAAAAAATGTAAAGAGAGGCTCAAGAGGCAAAATCATACTTTGAATATGTAAATTAAAAAATTAAAAAAAAAGACAGTCGTTTGATCAATTAATAGAACACATTTGAACACAAGACAAACCACTTGATACTGAAACGACTGTTTTGGGTGTTGTCTGATTCTCCTGGGCTTTGTTTCTTCTTCCGCTTTATAATTTACGCGGAAACTTTTTTTTTTGGTAAAGTGTAAATTTAATCCTAATCCATTATTCGTTAAATTCGAGAGATCTCGCTTTCTATCTCTTCCTCTCTCAACTCCACCCACATGGCGGACTCGTACTGGAGGTACAGCGACTCGCGGCAGCCGCCTGCGTCCGCCATCCCTCCCATCGTCGGCAAGCGCTCTCGCTCCGACTACGGTAAGCGAATTAGGGTTTTGCTTTTCTGTCTCAAAGGTTGTGGTGTGATTGGCTCCTGAGAAACCGGCGGAAAAAAGGAAATAGAATAGATGAGGACTTGGGATGATTTATGTTGTTTCGTGTGTTTAATTAGTTTCTTAAGAATTCGAATTTGGCTCGAGAGAAGGAAAGTGGTCGAACTACGGTTTGTAGAATTGAAGAAATGGGTATCTGTATTTTGCAAAGAAAAATGATGAATTGGGGATCTGAGATTACATTGGCAAAACATAAGTAGCGAATAGCTTCTTCTTTTTTTTAAAGAATTTTGTATTCTAGATGTTGAATTTTAGGTTATTGCGACTAATAATCATCTTGTGTTTCCAGTATTTTTTGCACAGTTTATATTTTTCTATCTCTTGCTGAATTAATGCTTGCCAAACTTGGAGATTTGATGATTTTTTGGTGAATTACAAGTGGCGCAGTCTGTAATGTTTTCATTAAACTATTATCCCTATGTGCATGAGCAATTTGTGATAATTTCTAATCCTTGTACTGTAAAATGTGCCTTTTGCTGCGTATTTTTGGTTCCAACATGTATTGTTATCGGTAACCTAATTGTAGGTTTTCTTACAACTGTTAGAAGTATGATTTTCATTACGTACTTATGAGTCTACTACTATTATTATTATTATTATTATTATTATTATTATCAATTTTTTACTTTGTCCTCTTTTTTGCTCATTTTGTACTCCCTTAATTTTGTAGATGGCCCTGGAAGCCATGACCTCCCTGGTTATTTTCAGCGCGATGATGATAGAGGAGCAATGCGTGGAGCTAGAGATACCGAGTCCATTAATGCATCATATGACCGTTATTTGCGCAGCACGGTACGTTATTACTCTTGTTTTTGTTCTTGGATACTTGCTTTGCTCTCTCTTTGTATGTGTATATGTATAAGCTGTTAATGTCACCAATAAATACAATGTTTCAGCAAGTTTCATCTTATGGTAGCGGACAGCCTGGTAGACCCATGAGTGGGGGATTACCTGGCCGTGCTGTTGATGAACCACGTCTTATGGGCATTGGGGGAATCGACCCTGGGACAACTGTAAAAGATAGGGCACTTGGATTTGGAGGCGGAAGGCCTGAGGTTCCCCTTCCTCCTGATGCTAGTAGTACACTATTTGTAGAGGGCTTGCCTGCCAACTGTACACGACGTGAAGTGGCTCGTATCCTTTTGTAGGATTCCATTATTTTTATTTGTCATTAAGTTTGTTCTGCTTCTTTCTTCCATTTCACGCACTTGTCTTCTAGTGTTGTCCCTTTATTAGTTTTCACAGATATCTTTCGTCCTTTTGTTGGCTACAAAGAAGTGAGACTTGTAAGCAAGGAATCAAGACATGTAAGTCTACCTTTCTTTTCTTGGAGAGTCAATATTCAGTTAGTTTTATTCATCAGTGTCATTATTGTTATTAATTTAGTATTTTACTAATAATACCTGGAAGTTTATAAATTCATGATAATTGAATTATGCAGCCCGGAGGAGATCCTCTTGTTCTTTGTTTTGTTGATTTTCTGAGTCCCGCCCATGCAGCCACTGCTATGGATGCCCTGCAAGGTGAGCTTATACCTTCTTGTGAAGCCCTTTTGGATCTTTGTAGTCTCAGTTTCTGCAAGTTATTAGCAATAACCTGCTTGCAGTATGTAGTACTTGGCATTGCAGTAATGATGGAAACGTTAGATATGATGGAAATATCTATTGATTTAGATATTCCTATTAAGCTGATTCTGGGTATATTGCATTTTTTAATGAAAGAAGACAGAAGTTATGCCTATGAAAACTACAACAATTGGTTGAGTGCATTTTAACTTAAAAAGTTTATAAGATTACTAGGTGAGGCCATTGTCGTACTAAAATATTTCTGTTAAGTGGTTTAGTGTACTCGTTGTGTAGGTCTTTGCGTGTCTTCGTGTATCTTGTTCTTTGGCGGCTAAAAGAAAATAATGGAATCTGAGTTAAATTGATAACACTTGATTAGTAAGTTTGCCAAATTTAGCAATGCTACTATAATGTACAGGAGGTAAGTCTACCATATGAACCATATTGCACATATTTTAAATTCCAATTTTTGAAGAGTGTGCTAAATTTCTAAAAGCTTATGAATATTTACTTTTATTTTCCGGATGACAGTGATAAGCTGACTTTGGAAGGTTTTAAATTTTTGGAACTACCTGTATCAGATGTTTACTGTGGTCAACAAGCTTGCAGAGAACCACATGTATCTCTTTCGAGATAGTTTCATGAGATGATTCTGGTTTCAGAGTTGATAACGTATTTCTTTATATTGCATGGCTCGATGCATGTTCTGTGCGTAGAGAAGCCTTTGGAAATTCAATAAGCCAATAATTTGAAAATGTGACTTAACTTTCTGCGTCAGTCTAGATGTTGATTTAAACCTACTTCTGGTCGACTTTCCTGGGGGCTTGGTGAATTCAACGCTAGCTTAGTCAAATAGGCAAGGCTGACAAGCATCTCTAGGCATCCATAGGAAAAACAGTGCTATATGGGTGAAAACAGTTCATTCGTCATTTCCTGTACAGCCTAAATCTTCCCACGTGTATTCATGCCAGTAAAAAGGCCCCCTCGATTGCACTATATGCATTGTGTTAGGATAAATACTAGTAAGCTTTACGGTGGGGAAGGTGGGGACTCGGTGACCTGTTTCGCCTCTTGCTTGATGTGCCTTTTTGGCAACTGGGGATATGAGTGGTGGATCCACTGTTTTAGGTGTCTCATAGAGTGATATGAAAAATTAGACTATTTCATGATTCACGTCTAAAGATCTGAGTGCTCTGCCTGATTCACCGTTCAAAACGTGGCTAGTTGTTACAGCATAAATTGGTGGAGCTCGATTTTGCAGGTTATAAATTTGATGAGCATGACCGTGACTCGGTTAATTTAAGGTTGCAATTTGCTCGCTATCCTGGTGCGAGGTCAGGTGGCGGGCCTCGTGGCAAGCGTTGAAATTATGCGGTTTTTGCAGGTGATTTAACGAAATTTTTTGACCGTCTCGACCCTTTAATAATTATTTTTCGCCTTACGTGGTGTCGAAACAAACTTCTATCTGTCAACGACACGCTAAATCATGAAACGGCTCTTCTATGTAGGCTTTGCTCGGTATGGGGAGGTTGTGATAATGAGAGGCGAAACAACAGTTGCAGTCTCGCGGGTTACTTACCGGCGCGTAGTTAGGGCCGCATCGATTAATGTGGTTTCTATAATTTCGGGGCATGTCTAGAGATTTGGAGTGTGCTGTTTTTCTCTTTTCGTTAGAATCATGCGATCAAAAACTGCTGTTAATTTAATACTGCATATTTGTCTTAATAGCAAGTTTTTTACCAACTATATATGCTACGCTAGTCGTTCTCTATATATATAGAGTTGCACATGGTCAAAACTCTGGTTTTTTTTTATACCCTTCGATCAAAAGTAGTATTCCAGCTAAGAATAAAAGGAACATGGCAACATAATTCGTATAGCATTATTAGTTAAATAGCATATATTCTGAACTACAAAAGTTCTAAATGTTGGGTTTTTATTATTATTATTATTTTTAAGTTCGTGATGTTTGTTGCTGAATTACTTTCCTGAAAATTTCAGTGTGTATTGGAATCTAATTCCATAATCTTTAGTTTATGAAAATTAACTGTAACAACAATAGTGGATGATTATTGCATGGAAGAAAAAGGCAATCCAGTCTATTTTATTGTTCTCGTGGTCTGCAAGAGAATTAGTAATTTGTCGTCTCATCATATTGTTGCTTGGAGTTCTCAATCGTCAAAAGGAATGTCGCAGCTTCCTGGTAAATTTAATTTCATCCAAAAATCGGTAACTCTCTCAAGGCTAATTTTTTTTTTTAATTGGCCGATAGACATGCAACGTCCAGCTCTGTCGTTTTGTTAGCTTTAGGGGTAAATTGTGTCGTAGTTGTTTGGACATGCTGATTAAAATCAAGAATTACAAAGTGGGGGCATTGTATTGAGAGCATTTGGCAACATCGTTTAGAAAATTTTATTATAACTATTAGAGTGTAAAGTTCTCATATGTTACAGTAAAATATTTCAACTTTTGATTTTAATTGCGTTGTTAAATGCATTCTTTGTTGTGCCCATGCATGTAGTATGGTTTCATATTCATTGATGTACATCCTGTCTTGTTGCCTTTAGGATGTGGTAGGATACCATAATCTGTTGCTAGTAACAGGGGTGCTGGTAGTACATTTGAAAGTTACAGGAAAAAAGAGAGATCAGTGTGAAAGTAGGGGACGCTCACACCGATGGGATTTACTATTTTCAAAGAGGCCTCTTTTATTTTATTCACCCACTTGATAAGATCGTGTTAAGACCGTGTTCCATAGTACAATGGAGTCTCAATTATTCGTCATAGTCAGAATTTTATAAGCCGTTTAGAAGAATGGTTGGAACTAACAGTTTTGGTTTAAAAACTGTAACATGTAAGGGCTTTGTATTGTTTACAATTGTAACCGATGATTAGAACTATTTTTCCAAACGGCTTGCCTATAAGGTAAGGCGTGTGATGAAAGCTGCGTGGTCCATGACAAATGGCCTTTCATGCTTGACTAGTCAGAACGCTATAATGTGTATGAAGTAGGCTCCATAAGATGTAATGGCTGAATTCATCTTCCTGTCTTATGGTCAAGGGAACAATATAATATGGTGATTTGAAAACCACTTGCCTCTTAATGGTCTGGTGAAAATGACACTCACATAAGCATATTTGAGGGGGCAAATACACTATTAGCTTAGTTTAGTTGCTTATAAACAAGTTGGTTATTTGGATTGATATTTCGTTTAGTGCGTTGGTTTAAAATAGCATGGTTTAGAATTTTATGGTTTGAATTATGGAGTCTGTACTATATGGTTTAAATTGTGGTTTTAAACTGGCATTTGAAATGTAAAGGTTTAAAACGTGAACTGATATTTAGAAAACTATAGTTTATAAAGGAAAACAAAAATGAAAATGATTTTATTGTAAAAATATGGTTTAAAGCCGCCTGAACTTGAAGGAGGGTGGTGGTTTGAATTTTAGGTAATTTGACTGGTTTTAAAACTATTTCTATAGTTTAAAATCGTCTCAGTTATTACTCCTCTAAACGTCAGTTTAAACTATTTTTATGGTTAAAAAATGTATTGATGGTTTAAAATCTACACACTAAACGACACATGAGTGTGTTGCCAGCCAATGTACACGCGACAACCACGGGTTCAGCACGTGATAGGTATAATGCGTTGTTAGGAGGACGATAATTGGAGGATTAAGGGCATCCCAGCTAGGTCGAACTCAAACTCTTTTATTCCTTAATGTCCAGCTTCTAGGTGTTCCCAATTGATTCATCTTGCATTCATGTATGCATCTCTCAAGTGTTTTTAAATACTCTTAAGCAGCTACTACATTTTCCATCACTTACCTATATGTCAACACGTATCCTCCAATGTACTTTGAATGTACAGATCAACCGCTCTGACACAAAGAATGTTCAATAATCCCACGTCCCAGGCACAAGATAAGCAACAACCCAGTATTTAGAGAGCCTCGTGAGCTTATTAGGGCTTGGCTGGGTGTAAGTAAATACAAGCATAGAAGTAGTGGGAAGAAAGGGAATCATATGGGATGCAATTTGAAAATTATTCGGTTCATGAGATGTAAATTTCATTGATGCCCTAATCACCCTAGAAATTCTCTTATTGTATTAAAACATGTCAAATCACTTGACCTCGTTGTACACTATAGGACGAGTTCACAGTATTATGTCTAAAGTGATATTCATATAATTATATTAATAAAAAATATATAATTTATCTTATAAAATAGAGAACCAATTTTAATTAAACAAAACTTTACCAAAGTTGAGTGATAGAATCCCTACCTCTTTGACGAATAATCTACTGATAACTTCTAACTCATAACACTAACTCACCACGTAAGCTCCAATCACTTCCTTAACTTTAAGACGCATAAATATCATAAATTTAACTTGAATATTAACTACATAATTAGGTCATATTTTATTAGTGTGTCTCGTAATTAATGTGCTCCAAATATACATACAAATATTAATACATAATTTAATTCAAAGTTTGAGTTTTGAAAATTTAACTTTAAAACTTAGCTCAAAAATGTTATTTGATCTTAAAAATCCCCGAGCTTCCTTGATCTATGAGTTTGTGGGAGGTCGTTTTTGTGACTTTGGGTGGAAAATAGTGAAGTTTTGATGTTGGTTTCTTTGGTTTTTCCTCGGTTATGATTGTCGTGGAAGGGAGAATGAAGAAGTAGAGAAAAGACGAAAAAAAAGAAAGAAGGAGACAATGGAGAGGAGAGAAAAGAGGAGGAATAAAAAGAAGAAGAATAAGAAGAAGAAGAAAAAATTAAAAATTAAAAAAAATAATTCAACATCCCGTTGAATATGAGATGTTGTCTAAGTATCATAGGAAAGCAACAAAAGAAGAGGTGGAAATGAGTCTCCTTCAAAGACTTTGACACATAAAATATCAAATGACATTTTGTAATTAAATAAAAGTTTTAATGGCATTTTGGTGATTTGGAAAAATGGGTGTAGAAAAATTTTAGAAAAATTAAAAAATAGGTAGAATAAATAATATGATAGAAATTTTAGATGTAAAAATTTTTTACAAAATTTAAATTGACACACTAATAATTAAATTAGACACAATTATACTCATTAAAAATAACAGGTGTTACATGACTAAAAATGACTATCCTATGCCAAAACATTTCCTTTTTCGCAAGGATAAAATTTTACAAAAGTTCCTTTGTCAAATTCAAAACATTCCATAACGTTTTTCTTGTTTCGAAATTTTGTGCTTAAAATCTCATAAAATATATAACATAAAATCAGTATAGAATTTTCGTAAACCGTTCACAATTCTTAACCGTTTCGATAAGATCTACAACTTTTGTGTTTAACTTTTCTCAAAATCATTTATCTTGATAACGTTCTTGAAAAGGCAAAACCAAAATCAATGTGTTTCGGCTTGCTCTGATCAGAATTCGAGCAGAATTTTTTCACGAAAGTTGTTTGGCTTGACGTTTCTAATAAATCACGTGTTGAACCTAGAAATTAGTTCGGCCTCTGTCAAACATTCAATTCTTTAAAAAATGCCTTTAAACACATTTTTTTCTCGCCTTAACTTATCTTAGCTTGATTTCTTAAGGTTTAATCTCATTTAAACCTCTTCAGTCATTTAATCAAGCACTTATTACATAAACAAAACATGCTATAATATTTTCTTTTCATGTCGTAACTCAAAATCATTTTATCAAGCAAACTTGGTGTTTATGACAAAGTTGTCACACTTTGTCTTTTCAATCTTTAATTATAATTTATCATCTTTCCATCATGATCATCATCCTCTTAGCATAGCCTTAATCATACAATAGAGTCCCTTATACACTCCATAGTCCAACATATTAGAAAACCAATTACAGAACCCATGAAAATCAACAAACTTTCAAGACTAGGATTTAGGTTCTTACCATGAAATTTCTCAAGCTTTTTGATCCTCCTCAAGAGTGCTTGAACTTGACTAACTTTCCTTGACATAAAACATAGTAAATTCCATAAAAAAAAACCCCACTTAAAACCTATGGAAAAACACAAAAAACCTATAAGAAAAGTTTAATTTTTACCTTGAAAAGTGACCAATCATTGATCATTATCACTTGAACTTGATTTAAAGCTTGATTGGAGGTTGAGTTTTTGAAAAAGTATACGAGAGAAACAAGAGGAAAAGGGCCGGTTTTCTTTAGTGAGCAAATGGATTTATTTTTGCATGTTTCTTACAAAAATGATGGAGACAAAACTTAGCCTTATCCCTTAGGCTCTCTTTTTGCAATTTTAGCTTAATTTTGGACTTAATTGCAATTAAAAAAAAAACTTGTCTCCACCACATACTAAAACCGGCCATCATGGGGGAGATGTGGAAAAATTTCCACCTTAAGGGTGTCGCCAAATGGGCCCCACATTATTCTTTTAACAGTTTAACTTTACACTGACAGTATTTTTTTTATACTACCATTACATTTTTCTATAATGTTATAAACTTACACAATATTCCTTACTTATCTATATCCTCTACACAGAATAATTCTTATACTGCTTAATTTTATACGGTCTAATTTTTATATTGTATTACTTTTGCAGTATAATTTTCATACTGCTTAATTTTATCAGTATAATTTCTTACACTGTATTAATTTTACAATATAATTCTTATACTGTATAATTTTTGTATAGTAAAATTTTTTATATTTCTATACCTTGTTTTCTTTAGACTGTATCTTTGTCTTAATATTTGTTGCAAAGCATTTTGTAACAGCTAAGCTTTCCAGCTTATTTTCATATTCTTCCTTTCTTATATAAGACTATGGCACGATTTTTAACCTTAAAAATTTCCACTTTCACCTTTATGGGTTTTATCATAAAAATCGGATTTAAACAATAATCTTTGTGACACTCTTCACGCTCTTAAAATATTTAACAAGTTTTTGAGCATAAACTTTTAACTCAAAAATTTATAGATTGACTACTTAACATAATCTTTTAATTATTGCATTTATAATGCACTAAAAATTCTTGGGGTTACAAACTTACGCGACTTCGACGCTTCCCTCCCAACTCCAGGGCCTCCTTTTGCGACTCCGGCGCTCCTTCTGCATAACTCCTGCACGGACAAGGTGTGTGGCATTCCAAGAATGTTTGCGATTTTTCGCTCTCTCCCATATATCAGTACTGCTCTCTCTTTTACAACCAAAGCAGGTCCGACCAGTGTTGAAAACGATGACGTTGGCTGTTGCGATGCTATGATGGAGCATATATAGTTGGTGGATAGAAGGAAATAGGTACATAGAGGATAGAAGGGAATGAGAAAGAAACGGGGAGGAAACAAAGAGAAGGGAAGAGAGAGAAAAGAAGGAAGGAAGAAAAAAAGAAAAAAAATATTAAATGCTAATAATTAAATTGAGGTTATTTTTGTAATTTAACTAATTAATAAATGTGTATTTATATTTTTTGACCTATTTATTAGCTTTGTTTTAAAGTTAGACTAATAATTTTTATGCCAAAGTGTGGTCTATTTCCTCGTTCACTTCGTTTTTCAGCAAATTGTATATATATATATATATATATGTTAAATTCCCTTCGCACTAACTCGGTGGAATCGAAAAACAACACATATTGAAAAGACAATATCTTCCACGATTTATTTTTTTTTTTGTGTTTTTTTAAAGAAGGAACAAAAAATCTAGAGAGAGAATCATAATTGTAGTAGGAAACAAATAGAGGGAAAATTGTTACCTAATCAAAGTCCTAAGTAGTTTTTATATTTATTTATATATCGTTTCCCCAACATCGATCGCTTGAGTAGCCATGACCTCTTTCAGGAGAAGAAAAAACAAACCATACGTTAAGTAGTTTCATCACCAAGTTCAATCAAACCCTCAATGGAAGCCATCAAGAAGCGCAAACACAAGCACGGAGAGACGTATGGCGCTGCGCAGTCGTGTTGCGGTGGAATGTACTCTACCATCGATGACTTCGTTGATGACTTGAGGCGTACGTTTTCAAACGCCATAAGGTACAACCCTCCCTCTGATGAAGTTCATAAAATAGCCAAGGAGATGAGCGAGATTTTCGAGAGCAAGTTGAAGCTTTTGTATGAAGATAAGGCTATGAATAATTCTGCTGCGTCAGTGCTCAAGAGTTTGAAGACGAAAACCAGTGATTTGAAGGAAAATCATAAGGCGAAGGGTGGTGCGCTTGCAAGGACAACGCCTCTGCAAAGGAAAAGTTCCAAGAAATCAATCTCTTCTACAGGCATTGTCGTAAAGGTTTCGTCTCCCTATCAGATGACAAGGAAAAGTATTAGACGATTGAGAGCAGATGGTAAAAATACGAAAAGATCGGTGCTAGAGCAGCCTGTTTTGAAGGGCTCCAACAATTTCAACATTCACAGCAATAATGATAATGAGGTTGTAAAGGTGTTAGAGAAGAGTTTTGTTACTGAGGCAGAACTCTTACCCAAGAGGGCTCTTCAAGTTGAAGCCTTAAAGCAACGATATGCAGACACCATACTGAGAGCAAAGCTGAAGATGGAGGATTGCAAGAGACAATGTGATCGCCGTAGTCAAGTGGTGGCAAAAGAAGAACAGAATTATAGAGAATCAAGGATTAAGCAGTTGCGTGAAAGTGCTCGGAGGGCTATTCTCGAAACAGAAGAGAGAGCTGAAAAGATCGTTGAAAACATCGACAACATGAAGGATCTTGAGGTACTGTGCGGTTGTCGAGACGCCTCTACCATAGTCTGCCTTGGAATTCCTTTGAAGAAGCTGGGCTTGCATGTTAAGACTGAGTATGCTTTGGGAGAAGATTTGGAAGAAGAAGACGAAAGGCACTTGGATGAAGGAGAAATTTAGTTGTAGATTTTGCTTTGATTCTATTAGTAGTGCTTTTTTTTTTCTAGAAATTGTTCTTTCTTTCTTATGTTGTAATTTTTCGAACTTCTTTATAATATTAACTTATTTTTTTAGAGCTTTTCAATCCTGTCTGCTATTGAACCGTCTGTGATGAAACTTGGCGCATAACTCCTTGCTACAGCATAAACACATTAAATTTTCAAATCAGAATATGTAAACACACGGTTAAAGATGCAATCTTGTTATTTACAAACAATAAAATTAAAAAGAAAAAAGCTTCTATGAACGGCCATTACATCGGATATAAAACACTCTTGAGTTTCTGACAACTAAGAATATTTCATGTCCCTAAACTCAGTGCGAAAAAAAAAATCACAATTTTAATTGGACAACTTTTCACACCTCCAAGCTGACTTCTTCTAAAATCTTTTCCAGTATATGCATCTAGCTAGAATGAGGTTTCAAGTTTAATATTTAATCTATATAGTAATTTAGGAAGAGAACAACCAAGAATTCACAGTAATATTTTAATTAAAAAAAAGAGGACTGGGCACCAAGCACACCCAATTGAACAAGTATTTTGGCAGCTAGAGATTTGATCTCTTTCATCTCACTAGCTTTCTTCTGAGCAATGTCAATCAGTGGCATCTGAGCTGAACTTCCATATTTCCGCTTCAACTCATCCAGTTGAAATATCATCTCTAGACTCTTTAGACACTTACCTTGCAATCTTATAGAGTTTGAACTCAGTAACTTTATAATTGCTTCAATGGCTTTAGCCTTATCAAGAACCCTACTGCCATTTTGTGGTTTTTGGGCATCGATCAATGTCAAAAGTGCATCAAGAGAAGCTTCACAGGTTCCGACATCTTGCTCCCTGAGCATTCTCACAAGGGGGTCCACAGCATTAGCCTCTAAAAAGCAGAACGAAGACTCAATCCCACAGATGCCCAAGTGAGCGGGGCAGCTAGTTTCAGGTGAAGAACTGCAGCACTGAAAAAGCCCGAGCTTCTTAACTGGTTTGCTCAGGCTTTTTGAACTTTCTGAAAGCTGCTTAAGTGCAATGGCTGCCTTTTGTTTTGTGAAAGCAGTTCCAGAAGCTAAAAGCTGTACCAGCACATTTATGAGGCCGGCTTCAGCTACTCTCCTCTGCCATTCTTGGTTTGTGGAAACCGTGAAGCGGCAAAGAGCTCCAACAGCATTCTCCACTACCTGCCTTGTGTATGAGGCATCTCTATTCCTATCAGCGAGACATGCGCGAATGATTCGAAGCAAGTTGCCATCTAGAAGCCACTGACTCATCTCTGAACTGTTTGGAAGATTAGCCACAATACCAAGTGCAGCAGCAATCTCTTCCACATCATCAGCAGTCTCAATGATCATAAGCAATGTCTCGATGCATCGATGACTGACATGCTCCAAGAAGGAGTCATCATCGCCATCTTTCGTCAAGCAGCAGAAGAGCTTCACAGCATTTGCTCGAACAGAATGGTGATTTGCCTCGCATAGTTGAACCAACACTTGGACGGCAGATAGCTGAGAATCATGTAGACATGTAAAAATCCATTAAAGTAACCATTACATAAGGAATTTAATGATGGTTTTAAAGTTCTCATTTTAGGATCATAAAAGGTTGAGAACTATAAAAAGGACACTACCTCTCTTAACTTCATTCTGATGTTTAAACCAGAAGGAGACTGGCACAACGCATGGAAGGTCTTGAGAATGTTTTGTTGTACATCGGGTCCTGTTAGAGATATGAGGCAGAAAAGCTTAAAGATGTCTTCACCAGATTCCAACAACAAAACCTGCTCTTCAATAGATTCTTGGTTGGTGGTTGATATGGCAAGATGCATAATTGTGGCAGCTACCTGTTCATGCAGTGCTGGTAGTTGTAAGCTGTGACGATAAAGAACTTCAAACAGCAGTAAACCCGCACCTTCTCTGACCATTTGCAGGCCATTTTGTGGTAACTTAGAGAGTTGCAGAAGACATTTAACAGCCACTTTCTTCATCTCCAAGTCAGTGTGTGAGAGCATTTGAATAAGTGGCCCCAATGCCCCATCTTTAACAAGGGATAGTTTGCTGTGATCAGTCAACTCAATATCTGCCAGAGTTTCAGCCATGCTCATTCTAATATCTTCAGGTCCTGCGTCACATCATAAACCAAAATAACAAAAGAGTTTAGAAGATTGAGTTCAAGATTTTACCGGCACACTTGCACCAATTTTTATGCGATTTTTTTACAGAGTTTGAGATATTAATGGCATCTGCTAGTACTACATGACTTCCTAGTGTACCTGAAGAAAGACGTTGCAACAATGGCTTAAAGTAATTTGCCTTCGCCATCTGTTTGACATTCTGATTAAGGAAAGACAGATTCTCTAGAAGCTCTTGTGCCTCTCCAGAAACTTGATTATCGCCACTTTTCAACATGGTCACTAGGAGAAGAATGCAGCCCTGAACATTTCCCATTGTATCTCGTGCTGCATCGCTTGTGGATAGCTCCAATAACAAATGCAATGCTGACTTACTCTCCTCGTGTTGGCGTGCAAGTGAGTGAACAATGGATCCAAATGCATTATCAGCTTTAGCTATTCTTTCCTTTCAAATAGTAATACAGTTAATAAGTGGTAAGTATCTTCTACCATTAATTCTTAAACTATTATAGTATGCCAAGTTAAATAAGCTCTGTACACTTCTTGAAATAAATTTTGAGAGAAGAGAAAAAGAAAAAGCTGTTTGAAACTACCTTGTTTTCTTCAGTATCCTTTGCAAGGATGGACAGGATGCAAAGAGCATGCCTTCTTATTTCTCGATTTTTCGCACCAAGAAGTCCGATTAGAACCGGTATATAGTCCTCCATGGTCACCCATTCTCTATGCAAATCTCTTTCAGCGCACAACTCTTGCAGCTTACTTAAGGACTGCAGCACTTCTTCCTCTTCATTCGACCCTAGTATTTGTTTGATAGACACAAGGGTGATTATAGTGTTCCTATCTGTCCATTCTTCAATGGACTGCCGTAGACTTCTATTCGGGCGAAGCGCAGACATGTCCAAGGGAATATTAGTCAAGGGACACAGAGTTTTCCCCTCTGCAAACCATCTCTCTATAGCACTCTTCTCGAAAGTCTGGCCAGAGGAAGTCTCAACAGGGTCCACCATAACCTCATGAGTGAGGCTGCAATAGAACCCTTGAAGTGGTCGCATAGGCTGACTGCCTAAAGAATTTCTCCTTTCAAGATACTTCTTCTCTTTCTCCCGGGGAGATGTTGTAGCATCCGCATTCTCAAGCAAAGCAATGATCTGCTCCATTTGCAAAGACTCTTCCTGCTCTTTCCTCAGCTTGGCATCTTCTATCTCGTGCTTGAACTCTTCATATGCCTTCTTCAGTTCCGACTGCTCTGTGGACAATCCAAGAGCCTCGGCAATCTGAAAGAGCAAACCATTGGCATAAGACCGAGCACCGTTTCTTTCTTGTATTCCTAACTCAATCTTTGCCAAGATCTCTTCCTCAGCCACAGCCACCCGGTATTCGGCATCCAACATGTTCTTGCATAGCTTGCTAATTTGGTTATTTATGAACGAAGAGACGTTCAAAGAAGCCAAAGGGATTAAGCTCAGCGCTCGACTAATCTCTTTAGTAACTCTATTTAACTGATTAACAATCTTCCTACAATTGAGTAAGAGATAAACCTTGTTCCTTTTGCTGCACTCTACAACTAACTGCTTAGCAACTTTTAACTCTCTATTGAGAATCTCTAGAGCATTCGTTAAGCTCTCTGAACAGTCGAGGTTTTGCCTCAACAACTCTTTCATGATGGCTGACGTTTTCTCCAAGTACGTTGAGAATGTTTCAAAATTTTCTTTCTGAAAGAGTACCTCTCTGGCTGCTTGTGCAGTTTCAAGTAAGTCAAGGACAATGTGAGAGAGTAACTCAGAAGCCGGAACCAGTGAGAGGCTGACGACCACATCCTTGGCCATTCTTTGATGAGATCAAAATATATGGTGCAGAAAGGACACCCCTTGGAGCTTTAATTGAACCACAATTTAACCAGAAAATGGTGGAATGCTGACCAATTTGCTGTTGATAAACAACAAAAACCCAATTTACTTCCTTATCAAATCAGAACCAGAAACAAAGAACAAAAACCGAATTCAAATTTTACATTTCTTCCTCATGCAACTATAATCTGCTTTAAATATTAATATAAAAATATATATACACATTTAATTATTTGATCCTTGTGTTCTAAGTAGTTTTCTTTGAGTAAATTAATTGACCAACTTTCATATTCAGCTAAAGGTTAGATTAATTTGGCACAAAAAAATTGCTAGAAAAAAAAAATCTGCTTTCTGAGGACTCGTAGAGATAAAACACTCATTGATCCTTCAAAATAAATTAAAAAAAAAAAGCAAAAGGCAGACCTTATCATACTATGCCTTGTTTGGCGGCTAAGAAAGGACGACATGTTCTTCATTTCTTGCCCTTTTCATCACTTTCTCAGCCACCAAACAGCAAAAAATTCACATGTTCCTTTCTTTTTTTTTCTGAAATTCTCAGCAACCAAACAGCAGAGAAACAAAGAAAACAACTTTGGAATGATTGAACAGAAACAGAGAGGGACTAACCTGACATAACACAAGCCAAACAACAGAGATAGGTGAATCTTTGTCTGGCTTGATTTTCCGAGAAAATGCGGCAAACTTTCCAGGAAAAAAATAAGATGCCTCAACAAGAAGATCACTAGACCTTCATTAGCTTCCTTGAATAGCAAATTTGTCTCAGCCTCAAACTACTGAGAATCAAGTCTAACTTTTCTTTGGTCTTTGCCGTCTCTCCAAATTTTTAAAATAAACAATCCATATTTTCCAACTGTTTCTTTTTATTGCAGCGAGCAAAAAAAATCTCCTACCTATCATATCTGGCCATGTCATCAGAAGAGTTGTTGAATTTTCTGGGAAATTTTGGTATTTTTTCGTTGGTAAAAGACTTATGACTTAGGTGGGTGTAAATAACACGTTATTGAGCTCAAGGACTACGTTAAGTGTACCCCACAAAATAAAATCCAATGAATTAGCTGATAAATGAAATACATAACGAAAAATGAAAAATGAAAAAAGAAAAAAAAAAAGAAAAAGATTAAGGTGAAAGTGGCGCCAACGCAACGGTCAAGAATTATCTTTTTGGCTTGTCTGAACACGGAATAGTCATTCACCAACTGTTGGATAGACTATAATCCAATTCCGGGTAAATTGGGTCCCGCTCTTTTTTCCCTCTCTTCTGGTCCTCCACCAAGTCCGTCTAAAAAGCTCATTGGGAGTTAGGATTCTTAATTTGAACGGAAAATATTGTATTGTTTAAATTTTATAAGAAAAAATATCGTAATAAATATAGTTTAAATTGGTAAGGTTAATGCTAGAAAAATTAGTAATAGAGATGAAATATATACTAATATTGTTAAAAAAATAAGTGAAGGAAATATAGAATTTAAGGAAATAGAATATAATTTTTAAAATATTTTATATATAATGTTGAAAAAAAAAGTTTTAAGGGATAGGCGTCCATTCTCATTCATGTGTAGCTTCGTTCATGCGAATCGATGAACCAAATGCCCTTTCTGTCTAGAGTTACAATCTCTATTTTGGTCAAGTTTCTCCCCCTTTGGATATATATTACTCGTCGCAAAAGCAAGTTGAGAAAAAGATAACGTCGTCTTTTGACAACAATATTATGCCTTGCTCTTAAAATTAAGTGGCCTATGTAGTATAGTTTTGTATAAAAGTATATGTTCAATTCTATGGATATACAGTTGTATAAAGTGGACTAACCTAGAAGACGATGAACACTCCAAATTGGAATGACCACAGATTCTTCAACATCCATCTTTTCCTCATTAATCTCTCTCTCTCTCTCTTTCCCCTGTATACATGGTAAAAAGAAGATGGTGATTTATAAATTAGGTTAATTACATAACTATATTTTTTAGTTTTTATTATTTTTTAATTAATTTATTTGTTTTTAGAAACTATAAAGCTATTCTTTGAATTTAAATAACCAGTTTTAATTTTAACTCTCATGTATTTTTAAGTAGAAGAAAACATAGCAATAAGATAAAAATACTGTTAATTATACCTTTTTTTTTTCTAAAATATATTTTTCTCCTTAAGAAAATTTTTTATAATTATTTTAATATTTAAAATGTCATAAGACTTAAAGATCTTTTTTTAAAAAATTTCATGTTGTGTTTGAGTATTTTTTATAGTTTTAAATATATAAAATATTTTTCATAATTATTTAAGGGTAGTTATATTATTTTGTCTAATTTTTTCTACTCATAGGAATAAAATTGAATTTATTTTTTTAAATTCAAAAAACAACTTTGTAGTTTTTCAAAACAAAGAGGCATATATATTGAGAAATAGTTAAACTAAGCGGTAAAATTATGTAATTAACCATTTTACCAAATTTACAGATTTACAGGTTGTAACAGTTTCTTAAATAGTTCTTCAATCAAAAAATTTCTTTGATAGTTTCTTAGGGCCTGTTTGATTCGAGTATTTTACTGTAACAAAATGATTCAAATCGTGATTCGAATATCTAACCAAACGGGCTCTTATAATACTAACAAGATTCTGACAAGCTTATGGCACACTTTCGTCCCTTGCGCTTTTCGGATAAGATTAATTAGCTAAGCTAATAAAACATTGTATAAAGAGTCATGTACTAAGATAATTCCGAGCTATAATTTTAGGGACTTTTTCGCCTATAACGTGGAATTACAAGTCATGTTGAAATATAAGAAAAGAAAAAATTCGGAAGTTTTTTTATACACAGAAAAAATTAAAATCATTATAACATGTATTATATATTGTAGCATAAAACGTGAAAATCATTATAATAATTATATTTTTTCCATTTACTAAAATAGTATTTTCAAAAGATATTTCAATTTCACTTTTATAAACATGCCACGTCGTGTTATTATTATTATTATTATTTTACATAATTTTAAAGAGCCTGTTGGTACCACGCAGGCAGTTAAACTTCTTAGCTAAATATAATTCTCACTAACCTCTTGCAGCAAACTGCTAAGAGATTGTTGCAGATTTTAATTGTTGCTTTGGAAAGTTGAGTCCTTACAATAAATGAAATTGGTTGGCATCTTTGGATTTTTCTGTTTGTTCTTTTTCCTTTGAAAGAGGATGACCTAGTATGGCTTTCCCTTACCCTTTTTCTTTTTAGTCCCGCCGCCGCCGGCCCGCCCCCCCCTCTTTATTTCTTTAATGACCAAAAGCTTAGAACGCTGCCAAGTGGGATGGATGAGGCTCTTCATGGTCTTTCGGCAATATATGATTAAATTTATTCTATTACTTTTTTTTATATAATATATCTTCTTGCTTATAATATATATATATATATCATCAATCCTTACGAGTAACCCTTTATTAAAAAACCAGTATTAATTCAACGATGGTCGGTCGACTGTTTTTGCCCATGGTTTGTTTTGTCTCTGTGGAGTATGTGCCTCAGTTGTAACAGTAAGAGATGGTTTTCTCATTTTTTAGTCTCTGTTGTTTGTGCCTTGTCTGCAAGAGTTTTTTTTTTTTTTTTGGTAGTATTGTTCTTTTTTTTATTCATAGGGTAGATAGTGATCTTTGTATTACAGTGTTGTGGCCCTTAATCGCACTACAAGAAAAACTACATTTAACGACATTTAGTTTTTAAATGTCGTTAAAAAGTACATACAATGACATCTTCATTAAAGATGTCATTAACGACATTTGAAACAATAATTAACGACATTCATATAGATGTCATATTAAAGTTCTCCTTTTAATGACAATAGTTTAGTGTCGTTAAATTATTTAACGACAAGTAGGAGATGTCGTCAAAGCCTTGGAGATTCCACGACACCTCTTATAGACGACATCTTCCACGACACCCCTTATAGATGACATTGGTCAAGATGTCGTCTATAAGGGTTGTCGTGGAATCTCCAAGGCTTTGACGACATCTTCTACTTATCGTTAAATAATTTAACGACACTAAACTATTGTCGTTAAAATGAGACCTTTAATACAACATCTATATAGATGTCGTTAATTATTTTTTCAAATGTTATTAACGATATGTTTGTTGGAGATATCCTTGTATGTACTTTTCAACGACATTCAAAAACTACATGTCGTAAATAATATGTCGTTAAATGTAGCTTTTCTTGTAGTGTCGTTTAGTGTTGTTACAGTGTCATCTATTAAGAATTGAGGGACTATATTTGCCACTTATCAATTTCTTAAAAAAACAATATTAGATATCAAGAGAAGTTCAAGTACTAATCTTAACAATTCTACCAAAAAGTAATCTTAACAATTATAATTGATCTTTTCAAAGATACATCGATAGATATGCAAAATCTAGAGAAAGAAAGGAGTAGAGAAATGTCACTTATCATGCATGAAAAAACATAATGTATACAACTTTTTTGGCATCACAAACATATAATATAGGTTTAAAGTCAAGGTCAACCACTCACTAGATTTATTTTACTTAAGGAAAAAAAAGTAAAAAACTGAAGAGATTTCTATAATAGTATACTAAAATTTTCTTGAATAATTCTGCATGTGGGTTTTTTTTTTATTTTTATTTTTTATTAAAGACTACCGGTTTGTGCTTATTTGACTTAGAACTTGGACGGCTAACAAAACAATATTCTAGTAGTATTTTGTATTGCTTTATCTGTTTGTATGGATCAATTTTATTACCTCCACATGATTTATAATACAATTATTCGGTACATGGAATATAACTCTTATCTGTCATATATATTAAGTATGATTCAGAAACGGTCCTCTGTTTGATATTTTATTGTCTTCGGCATGTGCTGGATCATGCCTTCAAAAGCTCTGGTGTCAACGACGAGTCGGTACGAGGTTGCTTCTGATCAACATTGAGATATTAATGAGCATTAATATTGACATATTATGATCAACAGACGCAGACAATTCTATCTATGCCAATTTGTTTCAGCTTTGATCTAAAAGAGAATAATCCCAGTAGAAGAAAGAACAAAAAAATTTCATGAAGAAAAAAAACACTGATCAGTCGACAGATCAGTGTTATCATGCATGCAAACATACACGTGTACGTAGTACAAACACCAAAATAAACATTATAATTTATGCAATACACATTATATATATATACATAGAGACACAATATATCTTTGTGTCTTATCATCTGGGATCAACATCAAGCAAAACCCAGAAATTATATATGGTGAAGGACATGATGGCTGTTCTAACTATATTAGACATGCATCTAATACATTAATTAGTACTAGCTACTAAACGATTAATTTCTTTATTTTTTCTTTTTATAATTTCAATTATCCTACCAAGTGCCAATGGTAAACTTTAAAACTGATGACATGAAAATAGTTCCGAACTGACCTTTGTATGGATAATATATATACAGATTTGAGTAATTTGGCCGCAAAGTACTTAATTCTAACTGTTCTCTTCAGAAGTAATGATATTAATGGAGCAATACTTCGTTTATTAAGATATTCACGATCTTGAAGTATTGGATTCTCTTTCTAATAGCCCTTAAACAGGAGAAGAGAGGCTTGAATATGCCAATAAGGCGGCTTTTATTAAATTCAACTCATAGAACAACCCATTTTGAGAACGGTTAGCACCAATATTGCATACGTAATTAACATATACATACATCCTTGTAAACACAAACACACACAGATTCTTGTACTAAAATTTCTGCAA
Source organism: Artocarpus heterophyllus (assembly GCA_025403435.1). Taxonomy (NCBI): domain Eukaryota; kingdom Viridiplantae; phylum Streptophyta; class Magnoliopsida; order Rosales; family Moraceae; genus Artocarpus; species Artocarpus heterophyllus. Next base: position 4,120,799 of record CM046353.1, read on the forward strand.
GGAAACCAAATTTTATAATGACCAATAATATCATTTTTTTTTCATGTTTCGTTCATGTTATATATGGAAAAACTTGCAACAGTTGAGAAAAAAAGAGAAACAGAAGACCAGTAATACTAAATATATATACACACATGTACCAGCAAATTTACACTCCAGAGAGAGGGAGAGAGGCAGAGATGGAACGATGATAAAGCCTTATATGCAATATATATATGCAAGTTCTGTATATATGTTACGTATGAATATGCAAAAAGCATACAAGAGTGATATTGATTCGGCTCGTAATTCTCTCGTCAGAGCTAGCTAGCCATCAATTTTGTGAGCAAAGATTGGAGTATGAGCCGAATCAATATCACGCCCTGTTTACTTCTGCAGCAGAAATATCATTGATGATCAGCTTCTTCTTTCTTTTTTCTTCTTTTTTCTTTCTTTTGGTATTTATGAGCTTTAATTTGTTGGTTGACTCATAATGCTGAGTTTGAGGTGGGGGTTTGGAGAGGGAGAACTAGTTTTCCTTCCTATATATAGAAGTGAGACAAGTAATTGAGATCTGAAAACTGCGGATGGTTGGTTTTCACATAAATAAAGAAGACTAGGACCCAAGGATAAGAAAGGAACAATTATCATGATCGACATTATTTTAGAATCTTTTTTTTTAATAAAAAATGAAATTTATTTAAGAATCCCACTATCATCGCTTTCATTGTCTTCCCAAAAATAAAAAATAAAAAACAACTCTAAAAATATATAGAAGAATATTAACCTCATTCTATCCCATTCACCAAAGAATACAGAAGTTCTAGAAAAAATCTATTAAGCAAGTCCTAACGTATGTTATTATGCAACAAAATTCTCTTCATCAAATATGTTTGTCCAAATGGGATGGTGCGAAAAGAAATTATAATTTTGTGCAGTTAGATGTATAAGCTGTTTCAGAATGTAGTTCAAACAAAGCTGGTTTGAATTTTGTGAGAGAAAATATTGTAGCAAAGATTAAACATAACTTTATGGTTTGAATTAAATTGCTAAACAACTTATAAGTTTTTATTGAGTTATGCTCAAATTAAAAATTTCTCAAGATTCTCAAATGATTATGATGTGGATTTGATATTAAAATGAGATATCTTCTACGCTAAAATTTACATTAGAAATAAATATATTTTCACAAATATTACCTTATAAATAAACATATTTTTACGTTTTGTTACTTAACTACGAGTATGTTAATTGAAGGAGAGCTTTGAAAAGTTTTATGGTATCCATGTAGGAATAGTAATAAATACTAGACCTAGAAGTCTAAATACCAATTGCTCTAATGATGTCCCGGAGAAGAAGAAAGAAAACCTATTTTCTGATTAATGAAATCATGCCACATTATCACATTGTCATATAACATAATGCCCTAAAGTATGCTTTATATTCATGTGAGTTAATTAATTAGAAAAATTAAACAAATGCCTATAACCTTCTCTTGAGTGTTAAACTGTAAAATGACTCTAAGCCATGTGAGATCTGAGTGAACGAGGGAAAATTGGAATCTTCTCCCTTAATAGGCAATTTAAAAGTAGAACAAGTACTAATAAATAAATACTTAATTTTTTTCTTTTTTCTTTTCGCATGCTTTTGACTGTCGTTTTTTTTTTAAGAAAAATATTGGATCCTATATAGTATTGTAGTTCTAACAAAACCCGGTTGATATGTTTTGAATTTATTAGTCACAAGATAAGATTTCAGTTGCTTAAAGAGATCAAAAAAAGAAAAAGAAAAAAAGGAACTCTTCACTATAAAGAGAAAAATATTAAAAACATTCCTGAAAATTTTCTACCACGTGAACCTACTATTGTAAGCAATATTCTTAGAAAAAGTAGCATATATTAGATTGGCAAATTTTCCAGCATGATCAAAGTAATGTGATTTGCCAATTATTGCAATAAAACATAGTTAAAAGAGAGATATGTTACAATATAAATAGAAAGTTGAACAATTAGGTCATATCTTGATGTTTCTATATTGGTGGAGATTCTTCAATTGGTAGGGTACTCTAACTAATGCTTACTTTGATTTTCCTTCAAATTGTGGAATTTAATATCAATCATATAGTCCTTTTGATTCCGATAATGCTCAGAGACTGTCCTTCAGGTAAATATTTTAATTTATCTACAACTAAAGTAAATTACCCATTACACTTATATACACATGTCCCAGAATCATGATCAATAGCTGTCTTCCAAGGGAGTGAGTGGTGGGGTTAGTGATTTCATTATTTTATGTGTTTAATACGTGAATAATGTTAGATAATGCTTAAATAAAGATCACACTAATAAAGAGTTAGTCTCATAATTTTGGGACCCATATATTGTTAGAGTTTGATGACCTGAATTCAATTTGGGCCGACCCGAAAAGCTTGTAGTGCGAAAAATTATGGTGAAAAATAAATGTGGGATTTTTCATGAGATCTGTGGTAGTAGCAGAGGGCCCGATCCTGTAGTCTATTGTTGATCTCGTTGAGGGTGCGGGGGCAGAGCCCCACGGTGCGGTCGTTTGTATTTTGGGCTGTTTAGTTTATGTATTTTTTTTTGCCCATAGGGTTTTGTCTATACCTATATATATGATGTATTATGTTAGGGTTTAATCATTAGCAAATTTCAACCTCTCTAATGGCTCCATTGTAATCTTCGAAAGTTTAGTGAGTTTCTTCTCCTTTGCTCGTAATTTTTTCCCATCTTTGGTTTCCACGTAAATCTCTGTGTGTTCTTGTTCTTTGTTTTTATATCATTATTTTAGTAACAAGTGGTATCAGAGCGTGGCTTTGATCTTGGTGATGGCAACAATGAAGTATGACATTCCGCTTTTGGATCGCGACACCAAGTTTAGTCTTTGGCAGGTTAAGATGTGGGCTATGTTTGTGAAGATGGATTTGGAAGAAGCACAGTTAGGGTTTGAGAAGATGCCCTCATAATGGACGACGGAGGAGAAACAACGTAAAGATCGAAAGGCTTAAACTTAGATTCAACTTCATTTGTCGAATAGAATTTTGCAGGATGTTTTGAAGGAGAAGACTGTTGTTGCGTTATGGTTGAAGTTGGAGCAATTGTGTATAACGAAAAGTCTCACCAGTAAGCTGCATCTGAAGCAGCGTTTGCATCTACACAAGATAGATGAAGGTGCGTCTCTTGAAGAACACTTAACCGTTTTTGAGGAGATTGTCTATGTTTAGAGGCCATGGAGGTTAAGTATGAGGAAGAAGACTTAGGGTTAATCCTGCTATGTTTGCTGCCCTCATCATACGCAACGTTTAGAGATACAATTTTGTATGGTTAGGATACACTTACTTTGGATGAAGTTTATGATGCCTTGCAATCTAAAGAAAAGATGAAGGAGCTTGTGACTGAACCTGCTGCTTAGGGAGAAGGCCTTGTTATTCGTGGTAGGACTCAAGAGAGGATTTCTGGTTCTGGTGTTGATATGAGGGGTAGATCGATGTCCAAGCATAAGGACAAAGTCTACAACTATTGCAAGACAAAAGGGGCACATTAAGACCTACTGCTATAAACTGCAAAACAAGAATAAGAGAGCGACTGATCAAAAGGGAAAGCAAATGGATAAAATTGATGAGGCCAGTGTTGTGGAAGAAGTTTCTGAAAGGGAGCTCCTAGTGATTTCTGATGGTGAATCCAAACCCTATGAGGAATGGGTTCTTGACTCTACATATACGTTGCATATGTGTCCCAACCAGGACTGGTTTTCAACATATGAAATAGTTTCTAAAGGTTATGTTTTGATGGGTAACAACACTCTATGCAAGATTGCTGGTATTGGAATTATCAAAATCAATATGTATAATGGAGTAGTAAGAACACTGGGTGATGTGAGGCATATCCCTGACCTGAAGAGGAATTTAATTTCCTTGAGAGCTCTAGATTCAAAAGGGTATAGGTACTCTGGTGAATGTGGAGTTTTGAAGATCAACAAAGGTGCTCTTGTCATGATGAAAGGGCAAAAGAAGACTGTCAATTTGTATGTTTTACAGGGTACTACAGTTATAAGAGATGCAGCTGTTACTACATCCACTATGTCTGATAGTGATCTCACTAAGTTATGGCATATGTGACTGGGGCATATAAGTGAGCTTGGATGGCAGAGTTGAGTAAAAGAGGATTGTTTGATGGACAGTGCAGAGGCAAGATGGAGTTTTGTGAGCACGTGTCTTTAGGAAACAAAGGAGAGTCAGCTTTGGCAAAGGCATTTATAATACAAAGGATACTTTGGAGTATGTTCATTCTGACCTTTGGGAACCGTCTGCTGTTCCTTCTCGTGGTGGAGCTAGTTACATGCTTATGATTATAGATGAATTTTCTAGAAAGGTATGGACATTCTTTTTGAAGCAGAAGAATGATGTTTTTGATACGTTTAAAGATTGGAAGACTATGGCAGAAAAGCAAACTGATAAGCCAGCTAAACGTTTTTGCACTTATAATAGCTTGGAGTTTTGTTCAAATGAATTTAATATCTTTTGTAAATCAGAAGGAATTATGAGGGATTTAACAGTCTGACATACTCCACAACAAAATGGTGTGGTAGAGCGGATGAATAGAACATTGATGGAGAAGGTGTGTTGCATACACTCCAATGCTGGGTTACCTATGTCGTTTTAGGCTGAAGCCGCTTCTACAGCTTGCTACTTGGTGAATCGCTCTCCTTCCATTGCTATTAACAAGAAGACTCCACAGGAAGTATAGTCAAGTAAACCTACAGATTACTTTAATTTAAGAATTTTTGGCTATCCTGCCTATGCTCATGCTGATAATGGTAAATTGGAGCCTAAATCTATGAAGTGTGTGTTTCTTGGTTATAAGCCTGGAGTTGAAGGCTATAAGTTGTGGTGCCCAGAAACCAAGAAGGTGATTATTAGTAAAGATGTTGTGTTTTATGAGGCTACCATGTTACGTGGGACATCTACTACAGGATCTAGTGATATTGATCAGGAAAGATCTAGCAGACAGGTGGAGTTTCAGATAGAGATAGGTACATCATCTAGTTTGACTTCCCGATCAAGTTCAAAGAGTCATGGAGATGTTGTTTTCCTATCACCGCCATCGAGACCACCATAGTATTTTATCGCCAAGGATAGACCTAGGAGAGATGTTAGGCCTCCAAAGAGGTTTGCCGAGGCCGACTTGGTGGCTTATGCTTTATCAGTGGTAGAAGGTATTGATTGCAGTGAAGAACCTTTCACTTATTCAGAGGCAGTTAGCTGTGATGACTTTGGGAGATGGATGATTGTTATGCAGGAGGAGATGAACTTTCTTCATAAGAATGACACTTGGAATTTGGTGAAGTTGCCTAAAGATAAGAAAGTTGTTCATTGCAAGTGGGTGTTTAAGAGAAAAGATGGTACGCCAGGAGTTGAAGAAGCCATATATAAGACCAAACTAGTTACAAAAGGTTATAGTCAGGTTCCAAGTATAGACACAAATATGTTCTCTCCAGTAGTGAAGCATAGTTCGATTTGAGCTTTGCTTGGTATTATGGCCATGCATGGATCTTAACTTTGAGTAGTTAGATGTGAAGAATGCATTCTTGCATAGGGAGCTTGAGGAGGATATCTATATGCAGCAGCCAGAGGGCTTTGTAGTTTCAAGTAAGGAAGACCATGTATGTTTGTTGAAAAAGTCTCTCTACGGCCTAAAACAGTCTCCCAGGCAATCGTATAAGAGGTTCGACTCATTTATGACCTCTCATGAGTTTAAGAGGAGTGACTATGACAGTTGTATCTCCATAAAGAAGAACCATGATGGGTCTTATGTCTATTTGCTCTTATATGTTGATGATATGTTGATAGCTGTCAAGGATAAAGAAGAAATCAAGAGCTTTGCTTGATAGTTAGAGTGCTATTTTTCTCACTAAAGGTCAGATGTTTCATGTGAGAACTAAGCACATCAATGTTCGTTATCACTTTGTTCGTGAGGTTATTGCTCGTGGTGATATTGTTGTGAGCAAGAATAGTACCCATGATAATCCTGCCGATATGAAGACTAAGTCATTATTTACATCTAAGTTTGAGCATTGTTTGGACTTGGTTGGTGTTCGTTGTTGAGGTTTACCCTTAGGGGCGTTTTTGTGGAAGAGGTGAAGATAGAGTGTTGAAGATTTGTTCCTTGAAGTGGAATTCGTGTCAAAGTGGAGATTGTTAGAGTTTGGTGATTCAAATTCAGTTTGGGCCGACCTTAAAAGCTCGCGGTGCAACAAATTGTGGTAAAAAAACAAATGTGGGATTTTTCATAAGATCTGTGATGGTAACAAAGGGATCAGGCTACATGTATGCCACCATTGATCTCGCTGGGGGTGCAGGGGCGGAGCCTCGCAACACGAACCTTTGTATTTTTGGGTCGTTTAGTTTATCTTTTTTTTTTAGCCCATAGGGTTTTGTCTATACCTATATATATATGATGTATTATGTTAAGATTTAATCATTAGCGAATTTTAGCCTCCCTAACGCCTCCATTGTAATCTTCACGAGTTTAGTGAGTTTCTTCTTCTCTGCCCGTGGTTTTTTCCTATCTTAGATTCTCACGTAAATTTCTATGTGTTCTTGTTCTTTGTTTCTATCGCAATATTTTCGTAACATATATAAGACCCGTTACCTATATTTCCAAGTATTTTTCTCAACATATGTATGTCATGAGACTTATTCATGTTAGTTAATTTCGTTTCTTTCTTTCTTTAGAAGATCTTTTATTTTGTTTGAGAAAAGAAAAAACATGCATGAATGGATTTAATAATGGGGAAAAGTTTATCCATAAATGAGGGAAAAAAAATAGATGAAAGAGCATAGATAAATGCATGTATTTGCTAAGGTTGATTCTTGCTGTCATAATTGAGCATATATTACAGAATTCTCGACTTCACAGCAATATTCCGATAAGTGCTTACAATTAACCGGTGTGAAGAATATGCCAGTTGGCTGTAGACACTTCCAAAGAGATTAGGAGAATATCTGGCATGATAGGAAGTAGTGTTTAATTTCCAGTCAAGGGGTAATTGACTTGCAAAAAATTATTGGTGCAGAATAAATGGAAACAGAAAAACCTATTGCAATATCTGAGAGAGAGAGATTTTTGCACCTTCGATAAGGTAATCCAACGGCATTGGCACTGGCACCTACATATGCATGTACTGACATACATGCGTGCATGTGGATATGTACGCACACATATATATATGTGTGTGTGTGTGTGGGGTGAGGGGGGAAGAGATAAACATCAAAGGAAAACGAGGAAAGCCAGAAGAAAAATGTAAATCAACAGCAAAGACAAGGACGACAAAGCAACAAAGAAACGACAAGAAAAGTTAAACGACAAAAAAGTTTTAAACGACGACAAGTGACAGAGGGCAAAAACACAAAGAAGACAAGTGTAGAAAGCGACAACAAAGAGTAAATGGAAATAGAAAATTATCATTGACCCAGAAAGACGACAATAAAGTACTTAAACGACGCCAAAAGATGAAAGGACGAAATAAACGACAATATAAGTGATGCAAACGGCAACTAAGTTGGACCAATGAAAAAAATAATAACAAAAATGAAATTAGAAAACCGGGCAAAGATTTAAAAAAAAAATGCGCATGCAAATTAGATAAAGATGGAGAGAGAGCAGCAACAAAAACATAAATACATGTAAAAGAATCTATGTTGCAACGATTGAGACAATTAAATAACAAAAGGACATCAAACAACCACATGACAACAAACGACAATAAACGAAAAAAATGACAATGAAATAAAGCGACAGTAAAAGATGGAAAGTGTATAAGATATTTTTTTAAACAAAGATAGAGCACTTCTTTTATGCAGAATAGGTTTCATTATACAACCTCAGTCTCTCAAGATCAGGTGAAAGTTAAACGATTTTGCTGCTGATCATGACAAGGCTGAGTCGTTTCTGGTAAGATGGCTGAAGGAAATTGCATCACAGTATAAGTTGGACATTTGCTCGGTGGTGCTCGAGGAGAGTTCCTCGTGCTTATTTGTACAATGTGTTTAACAGAAGCTTAGAGATTTACCACTTGCAATTAAAATTAGTGCTTGTTTTGTATGCGTGAGTGATAAATTAACATTTGAAAGATGCTCTCTCCTCGACAAGCATTTATTGGCAGCTCTTACGTAAATGATTGTCTTGCACTGCACCTGACTTTGTCGTAATTTGTGTACCTACTGACTGGAATCTGTCCCTGTGGTCCCATGAACTTTTGTTTGAAAATAATTTTGAGGATAACATACAGCTTTTGACTGTACAGGTAGTAAATTATATAATGGGGGTCTGGAGAGAAGATTGAAACTGGCAGAGGGCCATATTGAAGTGGGGCGGCTTCTGTCATTCTATCAGGTTTGTATTTCTTTCAGCTTAAAAAAAAGGCACTACGTGAAATATGATCAATGATGTTATATTTTACGAGAGAACAGTCATGATATTGACTTTGGAGGAAAATATTAATACTTGTATATCTTTATATTTCTAATGCCAATCTCGGCCATGATACTGGTGTTCATTAAACTTGAGATTGGAATGTTAGCACCAAATTTATATGCGGAAACTTAAGGCATATAAAAATACAGCGGAATCATAAAATTTACATACCTCCCGTCATTGAAGCAGAGCAATCCGTCGGTGTCCGTTGCACGACATGGCTGCCTCCTTGTGGCTATAAGCGTTACTGCCTTGCTTGGGAGCTTCCAAGTCCTCTCAAAACTCAATTGATGGTGTTTTGTTTCTAAAAAAAATTGTGGACTTGGGGACCCAAGTTTCTCTATGAAACTTGTTCTTCACTGCTCACTCCATCAAAAACAAATGAAGAACATTTTTAAACTTATATGGGCAGCAAATGATGAATTAAAATTCAATAGTGGACCGCAATTATGACATGAAACCGTTTCCTCTGTGTTTTTAGGGAACGGTTTCTACATTCTCCCACTTGGTCTATATATTCTATCATTTATCACAGAAAGAGACAAAATACATGAATCATAGCGATAGGTCCTCTTAATATCGAGTATTGTCTTCCATGTATTACAATGCATCATATCCCTTAAACACTAGCCCATATACCTTAATGAATAAACATTATGTTTATTCTAATTCCTCTTAATGATATTTCTCAATTAAATAACTGAATGTATACAAAATAAATATAAGAAAATATCGCAACTGAAATAGAGTTTCATAAATTCGTTCCTATAATGAAAATTACACAAAGGAACCAAGTTCCACACTATATGCATAATCCATAGATCTGAATGTTAACTTGTCTTAAGTTAAGGATCAGCTTTGATCAATTCAATATTAACATGTTTAATGACTACTATTTTATCTTTTAACACGTTATCTTATGGCTAAACACTTAATGCCAATGTGCTTAATTCGACCACCACTTTAACTTTAGCCATAAAACTATATTTGAATTATCGCAATATATATATACTCAATGGCTTAGGAATCAAGTGCATTATCTGTAAGCCTATAAATGAAACTCTTTATCTATACACCATCCGAAATAGTCTCAACACAAATACAAACTTAATCTCTATAGTGGAAGTAGCAATTAAAGTCTGATTTGCGCTTCTCTAATATACAGCTTCACTAGCAAAAAATTATCTACCATTGCCATGGAAGTCTAAATAAGAATGGCCAATCACTTCCAATTTTTTTTTTTAGTTCATTTATATGTAAGCATGTAGTCTATGGTTCTCATACCTTTTCACTTTGTTTGCAGCTTTCAAGTGGTTTTTACCTTGATTACTCTAACGTATTCTAGACATTTCCACATCAATGCAATGCCAGTTTTGTATCAACCCAAGCATACATACGGCTTCCATAATTGAAGCATATGGAATATTTTTAATTTATTTATTCCCTTACATAATCCATTTTGGGGCACTGATTTATTTTCACAAAATGAGAGCTATACTTGGTGAACAATCTTCTGTACATATTCTCTCTAAAACCTTACTAATATAGGATCCTCGTGACAGAATTAAAATTCCTTTATATCTGTCCGTATAGATTCTTATGTCAATGACATAAGACATGTCACCTATATCCAATATATCAAAATTTTTAGAGAGAAATTGTGTCACCTCATGTAGCAAACCCTCATCATTGGTTGTAAGTAAAAATTATCCATATATATAGAACAAGAAAACAAATTATGCTCCCACTGACCTTCTGATATATATATTATTCCATAATGTTCTCTTCAAAACTAAATGAAGAGTTATCATTATGAAATACCACCATCAGGGTACTTGTTTCTATCCGTATATGGATTTCTTAAGCTTGCACACCAAATGCTCACCATTACTAGAGAAAACTCTTAATGGTTATTTATTGTAAACCAATTTCTCTAGATCTTATTAAGAAAAAATCATTTTCACATCCATTTGTTGCAACCTTAAATCAAAATGTGCAACTAATGCCATAATAATATGAAAAGAATCTTCCTTAGACACAAGAAAATTTTCCTTATACTTGATTCCTTTCTTATTTAATGAATCCTTTAGCATTGAGTCTTACTTTATATCTTTCAATGTTGCCCAATAAGTGCTTTTTTTGTCTTAAAGACTCATTTACAACGTGTGGCAACTCGACAAGATCACAGACTCCTTAGATACCATAGAATTGAAATCACCTTTCATGGCATTGAATCACAAGTTTGATTCAATTTAAGGTTTGTGAAAACGTTTCAAGATCATTACTGGCTCAAATATTATAGTCCAACTTTATATAGATATTCCTAATTATCACTAAGAGTTGCTGATTTCTTTATTCTAGTAGACCATCTTAATGTTGTATCAACACTTTCCTGAGAAATATGTTGTTCAACTATATATTCAATAAGTTCAGGCATTACCTGAACTATTTAATCCACTGGATTATAATCAGCAAAATTGTGAAATTTCAATAATCGGTTGATCAACACTTGTTGAACTTAAAGAGTGTTATGAACAACAACCATTAATCACTTGAGCAGTAAAATTGAGCAACTAAATGATCTTTCTTTAGAAACAATGTTCCGTGTTAGATTGCTCCCACTGATGAAGTAATTCTCAAGAAATTTTATATTTCTTGATTCCATAATCTTAGTGTTATGAGATGGACAATAGAATCCATGTTCCATAAACCTTTCGACATATCCAATAAAATATCGACTAATAGTATTTGGATCTATGTTCTTTTCTTGTGAGTTACAAACTCTTACTTTAGACAAGCATCCTAAATGTATATATGTTGCAAACTCGATTTTTAAACTTTCCATAATTCAAATGGTGTCGTTGGAATAACCTTAGTTGAAATCGGTTTAATATATATACGGCCGGTTTATGAGTTGTAATCCATAAGGATTTAGTGACATCAAGTTCATTAAAGTTCAGTTTCTTCTTTCTGTCACACCCTTCTGTTCTAGAGAACCAAGAATGATGTATTGGGTAATTATCCCATGTTATTGAAGAAACTTCACAAATGGATTGGATACTTGTCCATCCTCAGTGTATTTACCATAATATACTTCACTTCTATATGTTATCACGATCTTAATTTACTTTCCATGTTGTCTCTCTACTTAACTTTAAAATTTTAAAATTTAATGCTTTGTTCTTGTTATGAAGCAAGTAAAGACACATGTATCATGAGTAACTATTTATGAAAGAGATGAAATGTTTTGGACTATATGAATTCACATATGAATGTATGTTTTCTAATATGTTCGCATTCCTTTTTGCACCTTTCTTGGACTTGTTGGCTTGCTTTCACTTAATGTAGCTCATACAAGTGTTATAATCAGTGAAATCTACAGTACTAAGTACTTCATCATTCACTAATCCTTAATTCTCTTTAGAGAGATTTGTCTTAATTTTTGACGCCACTTTATAGAAGAATCTGTATTCATAACACAAAGTTTATACCAATATGAACGTGCATAACATTATGAGTGGTATCATTTTGTAAATTGATATTTAAAAAACTATTAGACAATGTACTATTCCTAATAGGAATATTTTTATAAACTAAAGAAAGTCTTTGAAAAACTGATGAAATATCCTAAAGGTACAAGTCTTGAAACCGAAATTAAATACCCAAAGAAAATTGGAATTTACAAGGTCTTTTCCAAATTTAAATAAGACCACTACTTAATTATTATTTTTTAGGTACATGTTCGAATTGCCTTTACATGTGAACACCTCTTGTTTCTCAAATAGATGTATTGTTCACATTCTATTAGTATCCTTAGGTTTTGCATACCTTGTAAGGCATTTGAAATATGGATTGTATAACAAAAATCAATCCACTAAGTGTTATGATTGATACTTATCATACTAGATTCATAGCAAAAATAAGATTGAATCATTATCATTATTACTTTATTCTTTTCTTGTGTTGGCAACAACACACTTTCACTCATTTCCATTATCAGCCTCCATTCCTCTTAAGCACACAAGGTCATAAATTTATTAATTGACCAATTTTCCTTATGTGTACTGTAAGATGTTGAAAAAGAGAGTTCATATTGTTATGAAAGAGTGATTAATTTACAGTGTACAAGGAAAGATTCAGTTATATCAATCTCTAGTGTCTTTAATCGACCATAGTGTTCCTTGTTTTCAATAAGTGTTCTTGCACATTTGGTGAGCCTTAAGGATGTAAATTTTATTATTAAGGTGATGGCAAGCACTTTATATGATGATGCATAATGCTCATCAACGATTTTTTTGTAATGCCTTGACATTCTTTATGCTTATCGACGGAACCTCTAACACTAGCATAAATATTGGTCTTTATGATCATCGTATCGAAAAGACGATATCGGTCCAATATTCATCAAGAGCTTATTTTATCTATATTGCTAGTTTTAGTAATAATAAATTAGTTTTTTCTTATAACATAATCTATGTCTAACCACCTAATATGAAGAACAATTCTCTCCTTCTATGTTTGGGAATTTTATTTTAATGTTAGAGTAATTCACAGGTCATAAAGCTACAACAATAATTTTATGCTTACATTTCATAATTTTTGAGACTTATAAATTTATTTCATGTTTTACCAATGGAAATCATGATTTAATATTATGAATCCAGTGACATAGAACTTGCCTTTGGGCTAAAGCTCTAATTCGATTAGATTCATTTAACTTTATGATAAATTATCAAATTTATCTTCTTTAAAATTATGAATCTAGTGACATAAAACTTGCCTGTGGACTGAAGTTTTAATTCCATTAGATTCTCATAACTTTATGACAAAACTGTCAAATTATGTTCCTTTTCTTAATCCTTGTGGGTAAATTAAGAAATATAATTTGATATTTTATAATAATTAACCATATGAATATAATAAAAATTTTTGTGGGATAAAATCTATTATATCAATTATGATTAATTACAATCAATGTTCTTTTACTAAATGTGATCCTAAACCACTTAATATATAATTTTATATAATTAAAGCTGTTGTTGCTATACTTTGATTAATAAAATTATATGGATCACTAGACATTTTATTCTATAATTTTGTTCATAGTAAATTGCATAAACTTAAAGCAATTTTAATAAATATGAACAAGGAACCAATAATTTATGTACTAATATCCATCATGCATGAATTAAAATTATACATCCCAAAATCATAATTTATCACCTTATTATACAAAATTTTGATGCACTAAATTATACAACTTTATATTGCATGCATATTTAAAATCATGAATTACACATAATGAACAATATATGTACATAAATTCACAAAAATATATCCATACAAATTGTATAATATTCATAACATGTACCAAAATTATGAAATTTTTTTTATAAATTATTCTAGAGTATGAAAAATCTCATAAAAATATCAAAATTATGGATATTATGAAATTTCACAAAATATTTCAATACTATGAAAAGATTTCAATCAATAAATTTTATGAAAAATTTTTCCAAATTATTACAAATTCTGGAAAAAATACCCAAATTTTTTTTTTTATTTCGGAGTCTTTTTTTTAATTTTCTGCTCCATCAAAACGACTTGTCGTTTTTGGGATTGAACCCCAAAACGACTTGTCGTTTTCTTGAATGAAAACGTGCCACTCCCATAATAAAACGAAAAGTCGTTTTTTGCCAAAGTAGGCAAAACAGCCTATCGTTTTTGCTTACTGCTTGGCTCAAAATTCAAAACGGCGTGTCGTTTTGAGTCGTCTTTAACCTTGCGTCGGGTCTTCTTCACCCGGTTTAGACCCAGTATAAAACCCAACTGATTCTAACCCTTTCGGACACCGTTTTTGACGTTTCAAATTACAGAAATCTAATATCTTAATGATTTCTAATCTTATTTTTGACTAAAAACCTCTAAATTAAAAAACCCATTAATCAAAAATTTTTCTACCAGGTATGTGTTTCTAAAAACCATATACTGCTCTAAGCTTCAAGGCAGAGGTTTCATCGGCTCTGATGCCAACTGTTAGCACCAAATTTATATGCGGAAACTTAAGGCATATAAAAATGCGGCGGAATCGTAAAATTTACATACCTCCTACCATTAAAGAAGAGCAATCCGTCGGTGTCCGTTGCACGACGTGGCTGCCTCCCTATGGCTATAAGCGTTACTGCCTTGCTTGAGAGCTTTCAAGCCCTCTCAAAACTCAATTGATGGTGTTTTGTTTCTAAAGAGAATTGTGGACTCGGGGACCCAAGTTTCTCCGTGAAACTTGTTCTTCACTGCTCTCTCCATCAAAAAACAAATGAAGAACGTTTCTAAACTTATATGGGCAACAAATGATGAATTAAAATTCAATAGTGGACCACAATTATGACATGAAACCGTTTCCTCCGTGTTTTCAGGCAACGGTTTCTACATGGAATAGATTTTCTGGCATAGGTTATGTACTTATTTGACAATATGATAGACTGTAAAGTACTTTAATTGATTTATTTTCTTGCATGCAATTGATCTGGCTTGTTCTTTTTTAGGTTCCGAAGCCAAGGAATTTTTTCCTCCAGTCTCATGGTGACGGGAAAGGTGTAAAGCAAATTTTTCACCTCATACTCTCGAAATTTTTACGTCGACAGCCGGGCCGATCAGATAATGATTGGGCAAACATGTGGCGTGACATGCAGTGCATGAGGGAGAAGGCATTTCCCTTTCTTGATCTGGAGTATATGCTTTTGGAATTTTGTAGAGGACTGCTGAAAGCTGGGAAGATTTCTCTAGATAGGAATTATTTAAAGGGAACAAGTTCAGTTGCTTTGGCATCAGATAAGGCAGAGAATCTTGTCATTCAAGCTGCAAGCGAATATTTTTATTCTGCTTCAAATCTTGCTTGCTCTGAAGTAAGTATGAAGCCGTTTTTTATGTGTTGTTACTTTACAATTTTTGAGTAGCCATGTGTTACCCTGGGTTGGTTACATTGGATATATGGTAGGTATGTGCTCTTAATTTTTCCAGTGTTCATCTGTTTTCATAAGCAGCAAGGCCTGGTACACGTATTGAGCAACTTAAAATAAGAATTTTTCTTTCAGGTCAACATAGAGCTTTTTAATAAATGCCGAAAGTTTCGACATAATTTGGTAGCGTTTCTTGGTCTGATGTATTGCGAGATTTAACTTGTTTCAGATTTGGAAGGCTAAGGAGTGTCTGAACCTACTTTCAAGCAGTAGAACTGTTAAAGCTGAGCTTGATATTATTGATGCGCTTACAATTTAACTTCCCAATCTTGGAATGACACTTTTACCTATGCAATTTAGGCAAATAAAAGATCGAATGGAGATTATTAAAATGGCTATCAGAAATCAAACTGGAGCATATTTACATGTTGATGAGATCACTGAGATCGCCAAACTTCTTGGATTGAAGTCTCGAGATGACATATCAGCTGTTCAGGAAGCTATTGCTCGAGAAGCTGCAGTTGCTGGTGATCTGCGATTGGCACTTGATCTCTGCCTTGTTTTGGCCAAGAAAGGACACGGTCAAGTCTGGGATTTATGTGCTGCAATTGCAAGGGGTCCAACACTCGAAAATATGGATATTAAATCTCGAAAACAATTGCTTGGTTTTGCTTTGGGCCATTGCGATGAGGAATCAATAAGTAAGTTGCTCCATGCGTGGAAAGATCTAGACAAGCAAGGCCAGTGTGAAATGTTAATGTCATTGACAGAGTTAAATGCTCCCAATTTCTCCGGTCAAGGTTCCTCGATTTTTTTTAGATGCAGACAAAACTGTTGACACAAAAGGTTTTCTTGAAGCAGTAGAAGGAGGTACCAGTGATGACCAGGAAGTACATATCCGTAAGATCAAAATGATGCTCCCTGCTGTTGCTAAAGACTTGCCGGTTGAGAAAGGACAAAGTTGGGAATCTGTGCTTGAAGACAATGGAAAAACTTTTGCATTTGCTGCTTTGCAACGTCCGTGGTTGCTTGAACTAAGTGGAAAACCTGAAAACAGTAAGAAGTTGATTCCGGGAATGCAACATGTGAGTGTAAGAACACAGGCTGTTGTGACCATTCTAACCTGGCTTGCAAGAAATGGCTTTGCTCCAAAAGATGATTTGATTGCCTCTTTGGCAAAATCAATTATTGAACCTCCCATTACAGAAGAGAAAGACGTAATTTTCTGCTCCTTTCTGTTGAATCTGGTGGATGAATTTTGTGGCGTTGAAGTAATAGAAGATCAACTGAGAAGACGGAAAGACTACCAAGAAATTAGTAGCATCATGAATGTTGGGATGATATGTAGTTTGTTACACAACTATGGAGTTGAGTGTCAAGGTCCTGCTTAGAGGAGAGAGATGCTACTCATGAAGTTTAAGGAAAAACAGACACATGGTACTGATGATTGGCTTCTTTTTATGTTATTTCACAAAAAAAAAAAAAACAAAGAACAAAAAGTTGTCATCTAATGGTGCCCTGTAGTTATCCAGTTACTAAAGAATGGTGCACATGTTCTTCTATAATTAACCTTTTTTGGTTGATATTTTTGTTCTTTCCCATATAGTTTGTTACACAACTATGGAGTTGAGTGTCAAGGTCCTGCTCAGAGGAGAGCGATGCTACTTATGAAGTTCAAGGAAAAACAGACACATGGTACTGATGATTGGCCCCTTTTTATGTCATTTCACCAAAAAAAAAAAAAAAAGTTGTCATCTAATAGTGCCCTGCAATTAGCCAGTTACTAAAGAAGGGTGCACATGTTCTTCTAAAATTAACCTTTTTTGGTTGATATTTTTGTTCTTTTCCATGTCATAATTTTATACTTCTCTTCGTTAGTAGTTTCTCCTTTCAGATGAGATAGCCAAAGTTGAAGAAGCGCACTCTACATTTTGGAGAGAATGGAAACTAGCCAAAGTTGATGAAGCGCACTCTACATTTTGGAGAGAATGGAAACTGAAATTGGAAGAACAAAAGTTTGTAGCAGATTGTTCTAGAGCACTAGAGGAGATAACTCCTGGGGTTGATACTGCACGTTTTTTCTCTGGGGACATCAAGTATATGGATAGCATTGTCCGCTCTCTAATTGATTCCATAAAGTTGGAGAAGAAGCATATTCTGAAGGACATTTAGAACTTGCTGATATACATGGCTTGAATCGGACAGAGGTATTTATATTTGTGAGCAAGAATAACAGTGGGCTATGTAGAATAACTTTTCGGACCGATAGAAGTGATTGTTTCTCTCTGTTTCCTTGCAGGTGCTTCTACACTATCTAAGTTCTTTGCTTGTTTCAGAGGTTTGGACCGATGATGATATTATGCATGAAATTTCAGTGTGTAGAAGAGAAATAGTTGGTTATGCTAAGACCATCCTCGTTATTTCCTCACTTGTATATCCTGCAATTGATGGATGCGACAAGTTGCGACTTGCTCACATATTTGGGCTGCTTTCTGATTGATATTTGCAGCTGGAAGAAACACAAAAATCATTACCATTGATACAGCCAGATCTAGTTAATTTGTCTAGTTTTGGATTTGCTCATTATATTACAAGGTGCTTGAGCAAGAATGCAGAAGACTTTCCTTTCTTACTAACCTCAATTTCAAAAACATTGCCGGATTTGGAGGTTTGAACTTAGAGTGCTTCAACTGTGAAATTTACCGGCATGTCAATGATAGTAGCTTGGAAGTCTTGGCAAAGATGGTAGAAACCCTGATCAGCATTTATACTGACTCAGTTCCAGATGGTCTTATGTCGTGGAAGGATGTGTACAAACATTAGCTCCTGAGTTTGTTGACGACTTTGGAGACTAAGGCTAAAAAAGATTTTATCGTCAAGAGGCCTGAAAACCTTCAGGGCTTAATATGTCAGCTCGAGCAACGCTTTGAATCATGCAGAAAATATATCGAACTCTTGGCACACGCTGATGCTTTGGACATTATAAAGCAGTATTTCATGGTAATTATACCTCTCAGTGATTCTTATGGAACTCTTCCTGACGATTCAACATGGTAGGACTGCCTTTTAATCCTCTTAAACTTTTGGATGAGATTAACTGATGAATGAAGGAAATTATATCACATACTAATGCAGAAAATTGTCTTGTATTCAGTCCAGATTGCTTAATGAGTTGTCTTAAAGTTTTGTTAAAGCTTGTGATTGAGGATAATGTCTCACCGAGTCAGGGCTGGAGCACGATTGTCAGCTGTGTCAATCATGGTTTAACTGGAGTTTCTGCTTTTGAAATTTTCATGTTCTGCAGAGCTATCGTCTTTTCTGGTTGTGGATTCAGTGCTGTTGTGGAAGTATTTTCTGAAGCAGTGCATGCTCCAACTGGTTTCATTTTGGCAGATAACACTGAGTTCCGGGA
Organism: Artocarpus heterophyllus; assembly: GCA_025403435.1. NCBI lineage: Eukaryota > Viridiplantae > Streptophyta > Magnoliopsida > Rosales > Moraceae > Artocarpus > Artocarpus heterophyllus. Next base: position 4,139,641 of record CM046353.1, read on the forward strand.
TCTCCCTCATCTCTACTTGAATCTCTTGGAACCCATTTTGCAACAATTGGCTGTAGGTGTGTCCCAGGACCACCAGAACTTCTATCATATGTTGTCTTCTGTGAGTAAATTAGAAGGCGATCTGGATGATTTGAAGGTGGTCGTGCATTTAATGTGGAGAAGACTGGCTAAGTTCTCCGATGATCTGCAGATACCTGGATCTGTTCGAGTTTACGTCCTAGAGCTTATGCAATTCCTCACAGGTAGAAGTGTCAAGGGGTTCTCTGCTGAGATACACTCCAATATTATGCTGTGGGAAGGATGGGATGAGGTGCATTATACAAGTGAACAAAGTGAAACATATGGCAATCAGGGTTTGGCAGTTCATAATGATACATCTAGCAGAGTAACTAGTACGTTGATTGCCCTTAAATCATCTCAACTCCTGGCAAGCATTTCACCAACCATAGAAATTACCCCTGATGATCTTTCGACCATAGAGACAGCAGTTTCTTGCTTCTTCAAGTTGTCCGGTGCTTCCCATACCGATTTTCATTGATACTCTTTATGGCAAAGCATGACGAAGAAGCCTTTATAGAAGCATCTGATGCTGGAAATGCCTGGAACAGTGATGATTGGGACGAGGGATGGGAAAGCTTCGAGGACATCGAACCTCCTGAGAAAGAAAAGACTGGATTCCCTGCTCTTCACCCTTTACATGTCTGTTGGTTGGAAATCTTCGAGAAACTTGTGACATTGTCTCGCTTTAGGGATGTGCTGAGACTGATTGACCAATCTAACGGAATCTTGCTTGATGAAGATGGTGCCAGGAGCCTAACGGAATCTTATGGCCTTGAAGTTAGTTCTCTTGCTCCCTTATGAGCCACTGTGGCTACAATGCTTGGCTGCTGTTGAAGACAAATTGAAACAAGGAGGGTTTTCGGACTCGGTCACACAGGACCATGATTTTCTAATTCTTTTATCATCCTCTGGACTTATATCTAGTATCATCTCCAATTCTTCCTATGGTACTACATTCTCTTACGTCTGCTATCTGGTTGGGAACTTTTCTCACCAGTTTCAAGCAGCCCAAGTGTCCAGGCCTGTGCACAAGGGATCACACGAAAGTGATCGGGACTTGCTACTTTTCAGGAGGATTGTCTTCCCCCACTTTGTTTCGGAGCTCGTGAACGCAGATCAGCAGCTTCTAGCGGGGCTTATTGTTACAAAATTCATGCACACAAATGCGTCCCTGAGTCTGGTTAATATTCCAGAGTCTAGTCTTAAAAGATTTCTGGAGAGGCAGCTTCTTCTACTGCAGCATTATAGACTTGCCCTCTTTCAGGCAGTTTAACATGAAACGTTAAAGAACACCATCTCTAGCTTAGTAGACAAACCGGAAACCGTGGTCCAATCTGCGTTTTCTTTACTTTTGAATAATGTTAGATGAAAATTTTAATCAGATTTTTTTTTTCTTTTTTTACTCATTTGTTTGGTAAAATTTAGAATATAGAAACCCATTGTGGCATGTAGTCATTGTACAAACTGTCTTTTTATGTATACGTTTTTGTTAGGTTGTAACTGGAAATGGCAGAATTCTTATATAGTTCATTGTTTCAGGTTGTACTCTAGGCCCTTTGTTTACCCTTTTTTTTTGGGAAGATAGAAGGTATGGTCTGTTTTGCATATCACAGAGCTCGGAAGTTGTTTTCAGGCTGTTTCTTTTGGGGAATGGTAAGGTTATGAACTCGTTGGCGTGATACACATATACATACATACATATACATATTCATAAACAAATTCTAAAAGAATATAAATTTTACAGGCTTTCACAAACATAAATTTAGAAGTAATTTTGGGAAATTGTACTAAGTAACATAATTTTAATTCTCAATGGAAGTAAATAGTACAATTTTAAAAATATTTAAGTATATAATATATTTATAATCACGTGCTTTTTTTTAACACTTAAATTTTTAATTTTACCTTCTCTTTTTTCTTCTTTTCTTTCTTTTTGTTTTACTTTTTACTTTTTAGTTATTTTAATGTTTCAATTTTTTCTCTACGTCATATTATACCATAATAAATTTCATTTTATCTAATTAGACTATTTACTTAACATTATTATATTTTAATCTATTTATTTTTTATCCTAATAAATGATGGTCTAGTTTCTGCCTTCTTTCAAGTATTTTGTAGTAAAATATTTTGATATGGTTAAAAAAAAAATAAAGTGCTCTATGGACATTGCAATAGCCATGGATTATTGAGTTTTCATCGAATTCTATTAAATTTATATTTCGCTTCATTTATAATATGATTTTTATGAAACTTACTATTGGACAATACTAAGAGGGTTTTTTTAATCCTACTATGGAATTCTTACTTCTTCTTTTTTTTTTCTAATGCGACCATTAATTTTGTTGAATTAGAAACTTTTTTTTTTTTTGGAGGGATGGATAGGAACATTTTAAGGATCTGGGAAGTGAGGCTCTTCTTAAATTTTATTCCAAGGAATCAAAACTATATTATGTTTGACATGTATGCCCTAAGGAGTAAAAATATAATGTGTTTTTTGAGACATTTTTATCAATAAAGAATTTCTTTATTATTCATATACCAAATTGTTATCCTCTTTAAGTTCATACTTGTTGAATGTATGATAAGCAAACAAAAGTCTGAAACTGTCGGTCTAAACCTTTAAAATCAGGCATATGATAGACAGATTATGTGGAAGACTTGATTCTAAAGGTGACAGTCTAAATTATAAGATCCGCAATCGAGGGAATAAAGTTGGGCGCTTTATTCATGCAAAGATTGTTATATTATCTATATCCCTAACGGGAGATGATTTGTCTTGACCATCAGATGTGGACTCCGCGAATGGAAACATTGTTGCATTGTCATAGGTGACGATGTATTAGATTGGGACATAAAGTGTAATTGATTTAGATTAATAATTTTGACTCAGAAAATCAATTCACTTTAGACAATCATATGTGTTATATCTTAATCTTGAGAAGAATAGTGGACCCGTTGTCTTGACTTATGTCTTTTGATGTACCAAAGGGTGACATCCATAGTTCATGTTGGTACACATGCCGATACGTTGGAGGCATGACTCTTACTAGTGGAGACCTATTATTCATAAATATGGAATTCATAGCTCCTCTTTAGGAGTCGTTGATGTAATGACCGAGAAAACGTCATCAATAAAACTTAATATTTAATTGGGTTTAATTAATAAATTTATTCTTAAAAATGTAAAATTTTGTAAAAATTGTAATTTATGTGAAAATTACAATAAAATATGAATGACCGGCATTGATTGCAAATTTTAGGACATATGTAATGCAATGGTGGATATTGTAAAATACAAATTTTATGAGTTTGATAACACAGAGATTTGTGCATAATATCCATAAAATTAATTTTATGTCACAATTAATTGTAAACTTGTTATTCATAGATATGGAATCCATAGCTCCTCTTTAGGAGTAATGATATCCTCTTATATGCATTGTCCTGTAATTGAAAAACTGGAGCGCTCAACCATTTGGATACATAGGTGTAACCGAATGGTATACTATCTTTGGATGGTAAGTTTTCTAATGGTGAGACAATGGAACGTAAGATAAAAATAATCAGGAAGGTAAGACAGAACTTATCCTTAAGCCGATTATGGATGATCATATGGGGATGCGATACACTATGATATGTCATGGAGACTTAGCTACACGAGCTTCGTAATTCTATAAAGTTCGAGAGTGCAGCTCCAAGCTTTTAGTGGAGTAGCGTTGGAGTTGATAATTGTGAAATGTATATCTGGGATATTGGGTTTCATAATTATCATGAGCTTGAACTTTATAGGTCCATTTTGGTCCCCTTTGCTAGCTCACAAAATCCTGTAACGACACGGCGTGCTTTTCCAATAATTGGTGACTTATGTCGGATTTATCAGATTGGTTTAAAATTTATAAGAATCAAATAATTCATGTCTGTTTATCGGTTGAATTAATTATGTAAGAAAATTAGTTCAAGATGAACTTGTTGAATTATTGCGTTCGGGTAATTCTTGTCTGTTTATCGGTTGTTTTAATTTTGGACAATTAGAACAAGATAAACTTGTAGAATTATTGTGAATTAATTTATTTTCTTAGAGATTATCTTGATAAAGTTTGTTTTGATCAGATATCTTTTCTATTGGGCTATTTGAATCAAAACTGAGACTTTATCCTTTAGAATCTCGGGTGGAAAATAAAAGATTCGCGGAGATTTTTTCTCGGCAGTTTGGCCTGCCGGATGACGTGTTCGGCCTGCCGAACTAGCCAGTTCGGCCTGCCTATCAGACAGTTCGGCCTGCCTATCAGCGCACATAAGATTACGCGTTTTTCACGCGTATCTTATCAGATATTGATCCGATAAGAATACTGCTAAATGAAAACGCAGATACGAAAAATGTCACGATTAGCCTCCAAAAGTAAGCGAAAAGTAAGTTAAATTTTTTTATACAGTCTAAGGATAGAAAGTACACTGAATTGACCATGGTAGTATAGGAAAAATACTGTGTGGTAAAAAATTACACAGCATAAATTTTTAATTCCATAAAGTGCACATTTGCTTGAATTCTACTGGGCCAACATGCCATGCAATGTGGCCCAATAGGATGAGGACACCTAGGGTAGTCTAATGGATGACCATGAGTCATCAAATGTGATAAGGAAGCATTTAAGGCAAAGTTATCACAAAAATTCATTTCCTTTCTTTTGTTCCAAGATCCGACAGCCATATCCAAGAGTTCTAAAAAAATTTCTCAGCCCCCAAACTTTGCAAAAATACCTCCAAACAAGTTTTACAAGCAAGTACAAGGATTTCCCACAAGTTTTAAGGTAAAATCCTAAACTTTTTCATGAGTTTTCAAGGGATTTTTCATGGGTAAAGGGCAAAAATTAATCCATGGTATTTTTGCATGGAAAGGAAGTCCAAGAAGAAGTTCAAGAAGCCTTTGAAGGCTAGAAATAAAAAAAAGAGCTATTTGGGTAAGTTTTAAAGTTCAAAGTTTTGAATTTTGTTTTGATTTTTATTTCTTAAAACCCATGTGAGTTCTTGAGCACACATTTGATGGAATTTCATGTATATGTGATGATTGGCAAGTTTGAGTTGTGAAATTTTGGTTTATAGTGCAAAACGGTAATTTTTGCAAAAAGTGTTGTTTTTGTAATTTTGATGTTAGACTTTGCAAAAGTGATGTTTGAGTATGAGAATCTTTTGATTAAGGCATGGAATGGTTTCTGCAGGGGTAGAATTACAATTTTTAAATGGATTTTTGTAAAAATGCCATAGGGACTAAATTGAAAGAAAAAGTTCCTTCTCGACAGATTTGAAAAATAGTCAAAAACGCCCCTTTACAGTGAGATTTTGGGAAAAGCTGTTAGACATGTATGCTCTAAGGAGTAAAAATGTAATACGTTTTTGGAGACATTTTTATCAATAAAGAATTTATTCATTTATATATACCAAATATTGTCCTCTTTACGTTCATATTCGTTGAATGTATGATAAGCAAACAGTAGTCTGAGACTGTCAGTCTAAACCTTAAGAGTTGGGCATATGATGGGATGATTATGCGGTAGACACGACTCTTAAGGTGATGGTCTAAAATATATGATCCGCAATCGAGGGAATAAAGTTGGGCGCTTTATTCATGTAAAGATTGTTATGTTGTCTATATCCCTTTTGGGAGATGGTTTGTCTTGGCCATCGGAGTTGGACTCCGTGAATAGAAACATTGGCGCGTTGTCATAGGTGACGATGTGTTGGATCGGGACATAAAGTGAATTGATTTGGATTAATAATTCTGTCTTGGCAAATCGATTCACTTTAGACAGTCGTTTGTATTGTATCTTAATCCTGAGATGAATAATGGGCCCGTTGTCTCGACTTGTGTCTTTTGATGTACCAATGGGTGACTCCCACATCTCTATAGTGGCATGCATGCCGGTACGTTGGAGGCATGACTCTTAATAGCGTAGACTTGTTATTCATAGATATGGAATCCATAGCTCCTCTTTAGGAGTAATGATATCCTCTTATATGCGTTGTCCTGTAATTGGAAAACTGGAGCGCTCAACCATTTGGATACATAGGTGTAACCGAATGGTATACTATCTTTGGATGGTAAGTTTTCTAATGGTGAGACAATGGAACGTAAGATAAAAATAATCGGGAAGGTAAGACAGAACTTGTCCTTAAGCCGATTATGGATGATCATATGGGGATGCGATACACTATGATGTGTCATGGAGACTTAGCTACACGAGCTTCGTAATTCTGTAAAGTTCGAGAGTGCAGCTCCAAGCTTTTAGTGGAGTAGCGTTGGAGTTGATAATTGTGAAATGTATATCTGGGATATTGGGTTTCATAATTATCATGAGCTTGAACTTTATAGGTCCATTTTGGTCCCCTTTGCTAGCTCACAAAGTCCTGTAACGACACGGCGTGCTTTTCCAATAATTGGTGACTTATGTCGGATTTATCAGATTGGTTTAAAATTTATAAGAATCAAATAATTCATGTCTGTTTATCGGTTGAATTAATTATGTAAGAAATTAGTTCAAGATGAACTTGTTGAATTATGGCGTTCGGATAATTCTTGTCTGTTTATCGGTTGTTTTAATTTTGGACAATTAGAACAAGATAAACTTGTAGAATTATTGTGAATTGATTTATTTTCTTAGAGATTATCTTGATAAAGTTTGTTTTGATCAGATATCTTTTCTATTGGGCTATTTGAATCAAAACTGAGACTTTATCCTTTAGAATCTCGGGTGGAAAATAAAAGATTCGCGGAGATTTTTTCTCGGCAGTTCGGCTTGCCGATCAGAAAGTTCGGCCTGCCGAACTGGCCAGTTCGGCCTGCCTATCTCACAGTTCGGCATGCCGACCGCGACAGCTAAGATTACGCGTTTTTCACGCGTATCTTATCAGATATTGATCCGAACTTGATTCTGTTTCGATTTTTGAGACCTAATCTGATATGGACTGACCCCAAGGACCAATAGGTATAAAAAGGGAGTGAGTCTAATGATTTACTCAGATCAATTTGAGAGATTAAGAGTGATACTCTTCTAGTGAGCATCTGAAAACTCCCTGAGAGCTTTTGTTCACAAATCACGAACACTAGCTTTGGGTTCTCTCTATTGGTTGGAAGGAGAGTCACCGGTGGAAGAGCTGTACGTGTGAGCCCACACTCACTCCGGTTGTGGATAGAGAATAGCAAAGAAGACCAGTTGGTTGAGGCTCTTCTGGAACGTTACTTCTCTACACAGGTCGCGGAGGTTCTTCGGCACACTGAGGTTAGTAAGATCTGTTTAATTTATACATATAACATGTCATACTTGTATTTTGGAAAATACTCTGATGAAAATTTTTAAAATTCCGCTGCGCACTTTGTTTCCAACAATTGGTATCAGAGCCCAGGTTTTTACATAAATTTGCAAGTTTGTGATCATGTTATATGCATAAATTTTGTGATCTTAATCTCTCCAATGCTTGAATTGAATTTTATAGAGAGATGGCACTCTAGGTTTCTATATAATATATATGTTGTCATGGATTATGTGGTGAATGTTTTTTAATTAATTATGGTTGATTAAATTGTTGTTTAATTATTTATTAATTAATTAATACCGGTTATGGTTCCTTAGAGGTTAGAATGTGTATCTAGGTTTTTCATGTAATTAGATGGCGGACTATCATCTCCGTCTAGGAATTATTATTTAATTTGTAAGAATTTTGTAATTAAATAATTATTCGGAGAAGACGGAACGAGAAGTCGGATCTTGAAGATAGATGATGGCGCCTCCAGGTATTTCCTGAGTCTCTAATTTTATGTTTTTGAATTGTTGAAAATAAAATTGATGAATTGCATTAAAATTGTATTTTCTGGATTGAGTGTTTTCTGCTCGGTCGGCATGCCGGACCTCACAGTTCGGCAGGCCGAAGGTCACAGATCGGCAGGCCGGACGTACGGTCCGGCAGGCCGACAGTGGGGCAGAAATTTTGGTGCTCTGCCGGCAGGCCGAACCTTCATGTTCGGCAAGCCGAACCACAATGATCGGCAGACCGATCACCTAGATCGGCCTGCCGACAGAGAGCATCCAGGTGTCCAGAAAAGGTGCAATTTTTGGTGCAGTTTTAATTTTATTTTTGGGACGATTCTGAGAAACATTAAATTTGGATATGACCGGAAATATGAAGTGTTCGATTCATACGGGATTGAGGACTTAAAGATGGATATTACATGAAGAAGGATACAGCTTGAGGATTCAAGGATGAAGAATCGATAAATGTCTCGATTATTCTCTTGTAATCTTAGTTTTTCTATTCTCTAGGGTGGAACCATAATATTACGGTTATTATTATTATGCTTGTAGCTTTGCTTGATTGCTTTGCTTGTCTGCATTATAATATGATTTACCATGTATATTGATAACATGTCATATAGAATAGGGAGTGCCGCTCATATTAAAATTGTTCATGCATAATTTTAAAATAAAACCTTGACTTCAAAAGATTGAGTGGGAGAAGGTTTTCGAAGAGAGAACCTAAGGCCTCCATCGTTGGTCCATAGGAAGAACATGATGGTCCCAACCCCTAGGAAGGGATTTCTATTATGTACCAGATTGGATCTCTAAAAGGATAAGGTATTTTAGTATGATTTATGGTTGCACACCCCTAGGTGGTGATTATAAATCATGGATAAAATATTGAAACGGTGGTTATACACTCACGTTAATTTTATTATTAACCTCCCCTAGGAGCTCTGTTAATAAAATTAATGGCCAAAGAAACGATTATTAGTATATGCTGGATCATACGGGTCCTGGATGGCATATATTAATCAGGAGGGGATCCGTGTTCCTGATTGAATTTGGCATGACTCCCCTAGGAGCTTGTTGAATTCTGAGTTGGGAATTATCGTTGTAAGGTTGTGATATTTTCAAGGTTTTGACACATAAACACATTTGTATGATTTTACATGATTGTGTTATCTTACTAAATTATTAAATATGTTTGCTTATGTTTGGTATATGATTCTTTATTGTAGATTGAAAATGTCTAAAAACGCTTTATCATCGATACTTGACAAAAACCAATTAACCGGTGAGAACTATAATGATTGGAAACGGAACCTGGACATCGTCCTATCCTTTGAGAAACTGAAGTATGTACTGACAACTCCTTGTCCTCCCGAGCCTACGGGAGACTCAAGTAATGAGCAATTCCAAGCGTACGACCGCTGGAAAGATGCTAATGATCAGGCCCGCTGCTATGTTATGGCTAGCATGAATAACGTGCTGCAGGCTCAACATCAGGATTATGAGACTGCGAAGCAGATCTTGGATAATCTTGAGGATATGTTTGGAGGCCAGGCCATAACAAAGCGGCAAGGGGCGCTTCGGAAACTCTTAAACTGTAGACAGAGACCGGGGACATCTGTAAAGGAGCACATGATGTTGGTCATGGGTTACCTCGCTGAGGCTCAAACCAATGGAGCCGACATCGATGCTGAAACTCAGATGACTATGGTCTTTGAGACTCTGTCTAAGGAATTTATTCCGTTTAGAGCTACTTTTAATTTGAGCAATAGACGGGATATGACCTTGACAGAACTGATGAAACAGTTACAGGAGTTTGAACTGCTGATCAGGGAGTCTCCTGCTGGTGGAGAGGCCAATATGGTAGCTGCTTCTGGTTCCAATCCTAACTCTGGGAATGGAAAGAAGCAACGGGCCAAGAGTGGTAAGTCTTCTATTCCTATTGCTACCAAGAGCAAGAAGAAAAAGAAGAAGAACCCAAAGAAGCTTAAGTGCTTCTTCTGTGGTAAGGTCGGGCATATAAAGAAGCATTGCAAGGACTTCCTTTCCAAGGGAGGTAGGTGTGATCTTCTATATTTAGAAACTTGTTTGGTTGAGGAATCCAGTGACATTTGGGTCATAGATTCCGGTGCAACTAATCATGTTTGTGTTTCTCTGCAGGGATTCAAAGAAACGAGAAGTCTACTTCGTGAAGACTTAACGCTTCGGATGGGCGATGGATCCTTGGTCTCAGCGGAAGCAGTGGGAGATGTCCATCTTTGTTTTGATAATTATAGGAGTTTAATTTTGCGAGATTGTTTTTATGTTCCTAAATTTAAAAGGAATTTAATTTCTGTATCTTCTTTATTTAAAGACTCCTACGTGGTATCTTTTAATGAAAAAGTGGTGATTCGTAAAAACAAATCTTTTATCTGTTCTAGATGGATGCAAAATAATCTATATTTTATCAAACCTAAGATGGACTTATTGCTTAATGCTGAGATAAATGATAATGACTCAAAAAGACTTAAAACTTCTCACTCTAATAAGACTTATCTTTGGCATTTGCGCCTTGGCCATATTAACCTGAATAGGATTCAAAGGTTGGTAAGGGATGGACCTTTAAGTCACTTAAAGGTGGAATCTATACCTCAATGTGAGTCTTGTTTGGAGGGTAAAATGACCAAAAGACCATACGGGTCTAAGGGCAATAGGGCCGAAGGGGTTCTAGAACTTGTGCATAGTGATGTTTGCGGACCAATGAACATCCGGGCACGAGGAGGGTATGAGTACTTCGTCACTTTTATTGACGATTACTCAAGATATGGGTATGTGTACCTAATGCACCACAAAAGCGAAACTTATGATAAGTTCAGGGAGTTTCGGGCTGAAGTGGAAAAGCAATTGGGTAGACCCATAAAGGCACTTCGATCTGATCGAGGTGGGGAATACCTTTCTGATGAGTTCTTGGGACACTTGTTAGAGAATGGGATTTTATCCCATTTGACTGCGCCGGGCACTCCGCAGCAGAATGGCGTAGCGGAGAGAAGGAATAGGACTTTGTTGGACATGATTCGGTCCATGATGAGTTATTCATCATTGCCTTTATCCTTTTGGGGATATGCACTACAAACCGCATGTTATCTTTTGAACAATGTGCCTTCAAAATCGGTCCCTAAAACTCCTCACGAGTTGTGGACAAGACGGAAGACATCCTTAAACCATATTCGCATATGGGGATGTCCAGCTCATGTCCTGTTTAAGGATCCGAATAAGTTGGAAGCACGTTCAGAAGTTTGCGTGTTTGTAGGATATCCAAAAGGGAATAAAGGGGGTTATTTTTATAACCCAAAGGAAAATAAAGTCGTGGTTTCAACTAATGCAACTTTCCTTGAGGAGAGTTACATGAACGACTTTAAACCTCAAAGCAAAGTGGTGCTTGAGGAGTTGAGGGGTAATCCGTTTACTCCAGAGGTTCCGAACGAAACCATTCCGATCGGTGTAGAAAAACCAAACAAACCTGAACAACAACCTCAGGGGCTTCGACGTAGTGGGAGGATCGGGCGTCAACCTGAGAGGTATATGTTCAATGGGGAGGTCTTTTTGGCTGAACCGGATGAACATGACAGGGATCCTTATACTTACGCAGAAGCTATGGAGGATGTTGATTCAAGACTTTGGACAGAGGCCATGAACATTGAGATGAAGTCTATGGAGACTAATCGGGTCTGGGAGCTTGTGGATCTTCCCGAAGGGGTAAAACCCATAGGGTGCAAGTGGATCTACAAGAGGAAAAGAGGAGTGGATGGAAAGGTCGAAACCTTTAAGGCTAGACTGGTAGCTAAGGGTTATACGCAAAAGGAAGGAATCGATTATGAGGAAACCTTTTCGCCTGTAGCCATGCTTAAGTCCATCCGGATTCTCTTGTCCATAGCTGCCGCTCTCGACTACGAGATTTGGCAGATGGATGTCAAGACGGCTTTTCTAAATGGCTATCTTGATGAGTCCATTTATATGGAACAACCAGACGGGTTCAAGGTCACGGGTCAAGAGGGTAAGGTTTGTAAGTTGCTAAAGTCTATTTATGGACTTAAGCAGGCTTCTCGTTCTTGGAACATAAGATTTGATCAAGTGATCAAGACTTATGGGTTCTCACAAAATGTGGATGAACCATGTGTTTACAAACACATTAAGAATGGGAAGGTGGTTTTTCTACTACTCTATGTAGATGACATTCTGCTAATTGGCAATGACGTTGGGGCGTTGTCATCGGTCAAATTATGGTTGACCAAGCAGTTTGACATGAAGGACTTGGGTGAGGCTAATTTTGTTCTCGGTATCCAGATCTTGCGGGATAGGAAGAACAAAATGATAGCTTTGTCACAGGCCTGCTACATAGATAAAATTCTCAGGAGGTTTGCAATGCAGGATTCCAAGAAAGGTGGGCAACCATCTAGGTCTGGAATTACTCTTTCTAAGAAAGACTCTCCAAAGTCTAATGAAGAAAGAGAATACATGAAGAAGGTACCTTATGCTTCGGCAGTGGGTAGTCTCATGTATGCCATGCTTTGCACTCGACCGGATATTAGCTATGCGGTCGGGATTGTGAGTCGATTTCAGGCGGATCCAGGACCGAACCATTGGGTTGCGGTAAAGCATATTTTCAAGTACCTGAGAAGGACTCGAGGGTATATGCTTGTGTATTCGGGTGAGGATTTAACTCCTCTAGGATACACTGATTCGGATTTTCAATCCTGCCTGGATTCTAGGAAATCGACTTCAGGGTTTGTGTTTACTCTGGGTGGCGGTGCCATCAGTTGGAGAAGTGCGAAGCAAGATTGCACTTCGGATTCAACGATGGAGGCCGAGTATGTGGCGGCTAGTGATGCTTCGAAAGAAGCAGTGTGGCTCCGCAAGTTCCTTGGGGATCTTGAGGTAGTTCCTGGTATGGATAAAGCGGTATCACTGTACTGTGATAACAGTGCGGCGGTAGCTAATGCTAAGGAACCAAGATTTCACAAGAAGAGTAAGCATATTGATCGGAAGTATCATGTGATAAAGGACTTCGTTGAGAGCGGGCATGTCACGGTGTGCAAGATCGCGTCAGAGGACAATTTAGCTGATCCATTTACGAAGACACTTTCTGGGAGAGTCTTCGAAAGGCATGTGGAAGCTATGGGGATGCGAAATTTGCAGTATTTACTCACTTAGTGCAAGTGGGAGATTGTTAGACATGTATGCTCTAAGGAGTAAAAATGTAATACGTTTTTGGAGACATTTTTATCAATAAAGAATTTATTCATTTATATATACCAAATATTGTCCTCTTTACGTTCATATTCGTTGAATGTATGATAAGCAAACAGTAGTCTGAGACTGTCAGTCTAAACCTTAAGAGTTGGGCATATGATGGGATGATTATGCGGTAGACACGACTCTTAAGGTGATGGTCTAAAATATATGATCCGCAATCGAGGGAATAAAGTTGGGCGCTTTATTCATGTAAAGATTGTTATGTTGTCTATATCCCTTTTGGGAGATGGTTTGTCTTGGCCATCGGAGTTGGACTCCGTGAATAGAAACATTGGCGCGTTGTCATAGGTGACGATGTGTTGGATCGGGACATAAAGTGAATTGATTTGGATTAATAATTCTGTCTTGGCAAATCGATTCACTTTAGACAGTCGTTTGTATTGTATCTTAATCCTGAGATGAATAATGGGCCCGTTGTCTCGACTTGTGTCTTTTGATGTACCAATGGGTGACTCCCACATCTCTATAGTGGCATGCATGCCGGTACGTTGGAGGCATGACTCTTAATAGCGTAGACTTGTTATTCATAGATATGGAATCCATAGCTCCTCTTTAGGAGTAATGATATCCTCTTATATGCGTTGTCCTGTAATTGGAAAACTGGAGCGCTCAACCATTTGGATACATAGGTGTAACCGAATGGTATACTATCTTTGGATGGTAAGTTTTCTAATGGTGAGACAATGGAACGTAAGATAAAAATAATCGGGAAGGTAAGACAGAACTTGTCCTTAAGCCGATTATGGATGATCATATGGGGATGCGATACACTATGATATGTCATGGAGACTTAGCTACACGAGCTTCGTAATTCTGTAAAGTTCGAGAGTGCAGCTCCAAGCTTTTAGTGGAGTAGCGTTGGAGTTGATAATTGTGAAATGTATATCTGGGATATTGGGTTTCATAATTATCATGAGCTTGAACTTTATAGGTCCATTTTGGTCCCCTTTGCTAGCTCACAAAGTCCTGTAACGACACGGCGTGCTTTTCCAATAATTGGTGACTTATGTCGGATTTATCAGATTGGTTTAAAATTTATAAGAATCAAATAATTCATGTCTGTTTATCGGTTGAATTAATTATGTAAGAAATTAGTTCAAGATGAACTTGTTGAATTATGGCGTTCGGATAATTCTTGTCTGTTTATCGGTTGTTTTAATTTTGGACAATTAGAACAAGATAAACTTGTAGAATTATTGTGAATTGATTTATTTTCTTAGAGATTATCTTGATAAAGTTTGTTTTGATCAGATATCTTTTCTATTGGGCTATTTGAATCAAAACTGAGACTTTATCCTTTAGAATCTCGGGTGGAAAATAAAAGATTCGCGGAGATTTTTTCTCGGCAGTTCGGCTTGCCGATCAGAAAGTTCGGCCTGCCGAACTGGCCAGTTCGGCCTGCCTATCTCACAGTTCGGCATGCCGACCGCGACAGCTAAGATTACGCGTTTTTCACGCGTATCTTATCAGATATTGATCCGAACTTGATTCTGTTTCGATTTTTGAGACCTAATCTGATATGGACTGACCCCAAGGACCAATAGGTATAAAAAGGGAGTGAGTCTAATGATTTACTCAGATCAATTTGAGAGATTAAGAGTGATACTCTTCTAGTGAGCATCTGAAAACTCCCTGAGAGCTTTTGTTCACAAATCACGAACACTAGCTTTGGGTTCTCTCTATTGGTTGGAAGGAGAGTCACCGGTGGAAGAGCTGTACGTGTGAGCCCACACTCACTCCGGTTGTGGATAGAGAATAGCAAAGAAGACCAGTTGGTTGAGGCTCTTCTGGAACGTTACTTCTCTACACAGGTCGCGGAGGTTCTTCGGCACACTGAGGTTAGTAAGATCTGTTTAATTTATACATATAACATGTCATACTTGTATTTTGGAAAATACTCTGATGAAAATTTTTAAAATTCCGCTGCGCACTTTGTTTCCAACAAAAGCTAAAACATAAAAGTTGTAGATCTCGATGAAACTTTTAGGTAGCATGGATGGTTTGTCTAAAAACTCAATCGTTTGTGAGTTTTTGATTTTTCAAGAATATGTTAAAAGTGAAAAAAGTGTTAAATGGCAAAAATATCATTTTTCAAAATGATTTAAGGTATGGTACCTTAAGTAAAAATGATCCTTGAGAAAAATAGGAAATTTTGATGCAAAGAAGTAAATTTTAGTCCCGGGGTTAAAATCGTCAAAATTTTCAGTTGAGGGACTAAACCACAAAGTTTTATGAAAACGGGGCATAATTGAGAAATAAAGGGATTTGACCCACTAGGGTATTATTTTGAAATTAATATGTGGTTATTTTCATAAGAATAATGAAATCGAGCTTGGGTAGGTTAGTGGACCCACGAAGGGCAAAATCGTCATTTTTGTCCAAATAACCCAACCGCTTTGAAATGTTTCCAATGGGATAAGAAAACGACTAGAAAGGTTCCCGCCCTTCGTTAGAAACGATAGAGTAAAGTTAGATAGAAATAAGAAAAAACTGTGGTTTTTGGAGTTGTACATAGTAATGCAACTCAATTTATAACTAACGGATGTTTCGTATTGAAACATAGTGGAATTTGGCTAATGGCTTTGTAATTGGCCAACAGGATCCTAGGAGTCTAGGAGAAGGGAAATCGAGGTTAAGTTGCTCAACATTCGCATAAAGTAAGTACCCTTCCCACCTACAGTATGAAATTTAGGTTTAGAAAGAAATGTATGTATATGTATACCTGTGTGTATAATTAAGTGTAAACTTGTATGTTTGTCATCATATGAATACCTAGGGGTATAGTCATGTATGAATAATTGTGAGCATACGAATGGATACCTGTATGTATAATATGTTATGTACCTGTGTGTACAATAATGAAAATGAGCATGTGTATCATGATTTTGTACCTGTGTGTACAATGATAAATACTTGAGTATATATAAAGTAGGTATCTGTGTGTATATTTTATGTTAAGTACCTGTGAGTACATTATGCTATATACCTGTGCGTATATTAATATGTACCAGTGTGTATATAAAGTAAGTACCTGTGTGTACTATGCTATGTAAGAGAATTTATGTTTCATGGATAATATGTGATTATCACTTCATGCATGGTATGTCAACCATAATAAATGGACTGGTAAATGTATCACCAGAAATTAAGAAAAGTGTCGTATCGACTCCTAACTCAAGGGGAGTTTAAAGGATATGTTACGGTCACGGTGTTACGTAGACCTAAATGAAATTGCGCAATGGTACGAACACTTGGGCCCTAGTAAAGATAAGAAATGATGAGGATAAAGAAAGTTTATAAGAAAGCATAATTGATTCATGCATTCATGTGAATATCCATGTGGGATTTATGGGACTTACTGGGCGTTAGCTCATTAAGTATTTCATGTTGTAGGTATTCCGACGAGAATGTCAGAATAAGTTCAAACGGTGAGCTGGCGGAGGGGTGGATGGTGTGCAGATTGGGTATGGAGTCCGCTGCTGTAATGTTTTTCGCTACGTATGTTTAAAGTTATTTTGAAATGAAATGTTTAAAAGAAAGATGTTGTAAAAGTAAAAGTATTAATTATGTAAATACAAGTATGTGAAAGTATTTTAGGAATTACCAAAGTTAATGTAAGCAGATTATTTATTTTCATTTTAAAAAAAAAATTTCCTAAATTTTTGCCCAAAAGTAAGTAAGAAAGAGTTTTATCACAGCCCGAAAAGGCGGGTTGTGACAGTTGGTATCATAGCGAAAATCTTGCCATCCTACTGCACATCGTTGTTTGCTCCATTGCCATAGCTCAAGTAAGATAGTTTGATTTTAAGTATAAGAATGTTCAGTACTACTCTATATGACACTGTTATGTTAATTATGACAATAAATATAGTATATGGCAGAGCCACATCATGATCGTGATTTGGAAGCTGATCGAAGAGCCAGTATTGCTTTTCAAGAGGAGATGCCACCGCGGTATTATGGGAGTCGGCAGCCTATGGTGCAGACCGAATGGCTTCATGTAGTTAAAGTGATTTTTAACGCTTGTCATATGCCACCGCATCTCCTGGTTTTATTGGCCTCAAGATTGTTGATGAGGGAAACCTTAGTATGATGGTTAAGAATTGAACCTGATAAGCAACCACGGGATTGGTAAAGTTTTAGAGGACAAATTCTAGCTGAGTTGCACCCATACCACCAGCAAACATTATTCCAGTCTAGGTGATTCCGATGTTATGAGCGGATGGGAGACACCGATTGTACCTATGAGTAAAATCGGTATAAGGAAGATACGTAAGCGAACCGGTAGATCATCAAATTCTTAAATTTCGCCGTATTATGGTATCATTGATTCCGCCACAATTACCCTTATGGCGCATCTTCGATCTGGTTTGGAGAGATCTTCCCAATGCGGTACAGCAACAAATGTCGTATCCAGGAAATTACCTTAGCATCCATGATTTTTTTTTATGGCAGCATTACATGTAGACCAGAATGTAGCCGCGCCATTAAAAGATCCTCCAGTAGGTATGGATGATGATGATGATGATGATAATAATGATACATTGATGAAGAGCCTGTGCCTCTAGAGTCTATAATCGCAAGTGATGATAAGTCAACTGATTCGAGTATGGAGGAAGAAGAGGAATCCTAAGGAGGATTCCGAATATAGTGACATGTCTAAAGTCGAGGCCGACAAAAAAAAATTCATAAGAAAATCTGTGTATTATGACGTACATAGATGAGATATTAGTACAGTTTTGGGCTTTGATGCCTTTGTATATGCATGTATGTTGGCTAGTGGTGTCCTTCTCGACAAGAAGGTATATGTAGCCGGAAGTGATAATTGCTCCCGGAGATGATATGAATAGTTATGTATGAAAGGAAAGTGTGTATGTATGTATGTTAGTTATACATGTAATGTTATGGAGAATGTAAAAAGGAAATGAAGGAGGTTCATGAAATGAAATGCATGAAAGAAAATGAAATGAAATGAAATGTACGAAAGGAAATGAAATGTATGAATGCTTATGAAATGAAATGAAATGTACGAAAGGAAATGAAATGTATGAATGCTTATAAAATGAAATGTATTAAGGTAAAGGAAATGAAATGTATGAATGCTAATGAAATGAAATGTATGAAGGTAAAGGAAATGAAATGTATAAAGCAAGATATTGAGTTCATGTAATTGTGTATGTTTGCATGTATTTATGTTGTTTGAATACATGCAATTATTGATTGGATACTATGAAGTTAATAGTATGTACTAATATAGTAACGAAAATACACGATAGGTATATAACGATTGATATCAATGGCTGATATACCAACTGCTACAGCTGTTCCGGTAGCATCCACTATCGAATTTTATGAAAGATTCCAGAGAATAAAGGTCCTAGAATTTGATAGATCTACAGACCCCTTAGAGGCCGACAATTGGCTTACAGGCATAGAAAGGGTTCTAAAATTTATGGGACTTAGTGACCATGAAAAAGTCTTATGCGCTTTGTTTTCTCTCACTAAAGATGCTAGGAGACGGCAGGATTCGGCAGAGAATAAAAGGAATGTAGACAAAATGACAAGGCCAGATTTCATTGAAGAATTTGGCAGGGCTTATTTTAATGTAGAAACCATGACAGCCCAACAAGAAGAATTTAATAATTTTAAGCAAGGCAATATGTCTGTAGCTGACGCTGTAAAGAGGTTTAATCAACTAGCACGACTTTGTCCCGAGTTAGTACCTACTGATCGGGAAAGAATAAGAAGGTTAATAAGAATGTTCAAAACCGACATTGCCCTTGTGGTCGATATTGGAGGGCAAGCTCCCAAGGATGTAGAGGATTGCATCAAACGGGCGACCAAAGCTGAGTTTAGAATTGCCCGTGATAAGGAAGAAAGAGCAAGGATTTTCAAGGCATAGAAGGAGGAGAAACTTTAGCCAAGCAAAGTCAAGTTGTACAAGTAAAAGGACAAGGAAGTGTTCCAAGTCAAGGGCCGTCCTAAAACGTTCAAGCGGGACGCAACTGCACTGCTAACAGCAAGAGGAAATGGAAAGTGAATAATACAAAGAATCCAAAAGGTCAACCCCATAAGAGGATTTACGATGTAGGAAACAACAAACCCATTTGCAGTCAATGAGGGAAAAGACATGCAGGGGAATGCAAGGCTGGCACAAACAAGTGCTATATCTGTGGGAAAGAAGGGCATTATGCCAGGAATTGTTTTTCTAATTCCCAAAGTCAGAACAGTCAGGCTCAGCAGAGGTCTTAAGGAAGCCAATTGCGTACGGTTCAAGTTCAGGCACAAATTGAAGGCCCTAGTGTCAGTCAAGGGTGACTAGAAGCTCCCGAACCAAGTGGGCAAATTTATGTCTACATGAAGAAGGAAGAAGATGCAAGAACCTCATCGGTGGTGACATGTTAGTTTTCTATTGCCCACACTGATGTATATATATTTTATTTGATTCTAGAGCAACATATTCGTTTGCATCGCTTAAGTTTGCGAAACGAATAGGAGGTAAAAGAGATAGGATAGAGCAAACCTTTAGAATTGCACTACCCTCTGGGGAGGTATTAAGTGCTGATTATTGGTTACGTCATGTACCGATAGTCATAAGTGGAATGCAATTGTATATTGATTTGATAATAATCGATATACAAGATTATGACGTCATCCTAGGAACAGATTTCCTAAGAAAATACACGGCTAAGATTAGTCATTGACACCGCAAGGTTACGTTTCGACCTTCCAGAAGTGAGAAGTTTATGTATTTAGGGAAAGTTCCCAAAGCTCCCAAGGCGTTGACTTCAGCATTAAAGGCAAGGAAGATGTTGGAAAATAGATGTATCAGTTATCTGGTGAATATAATAAGGAAAGATAAAGAAGCTCAGTTAGGACCAGAGAAGGTCCCCATAGTAAAGGAATTTATTGATGTATTTCCGAACGAGTTGCAGACTTACCACCGGAACGAAAAATTTTGTTTGAAATCGAATTGACGCCCGAAATAGCCACGATTTTTTTTAAGGCGCCATATCAAATGACTCCAGGGTAACTCAAGGAACTTCAGGTGCAACTAAAGGAAATATTGGACAAGGGGTTCGTCTGACCAAGTTATTCCCCATGGGGAGCACCTATTCTATTTGTTAAGAAGAAGGATGGAATGTTACGAATGTGTATTGATTATCGGGAACTAAACAAAGTCACGATTAAGAACAAGTATCCACTCCCAAGGATCGATGATTTGTTTGACCAACTTAAAGGAGTGTCAGTATTCTCAAAGAGTGATCTACGCTCAAGATATCATTAACTTCGAGTTAAAGAAAAAGATATACCAAAGACGGCGTTTCGAACACGTTATGGGCATTATAAGTTCTGCGTCATGTCTTTTAGACTGACCAATGCCCTAGCGGCTTTCATGGATCGAAAAATACCTTGATAAGTTCGTTGTTGTCTTCATCGACGATATTTTCATATACTCAAGAACGCCATAGGAACATGAAAAGCACTTGAGGATTGCACTATAATTATTGAGAAGGCATCAATTGTATGCCAAGTTCTCAAAATGTGAGTTTTAGCTAGAGAAGGTTCAAATCCACGGACACGTGGTGACACGAGAAGGAGTATCTGTTGATCCTTCCGAAGTTGAGCAGTGAATAAGTGGCCTACACCGAAAAGTGTGTCAAAATTTAGAAGTTTCCTCGGTTTAGCAGGCTACTATCGACGTTTTGTAGAAGGATTTTCCTGACTTGCAGCACCATTCACTGCACTTACATGAAAAGCAACAAAGTATGAATAGACTAAGAAATGCGAAGAAAGTTTCCAAGGATTAAAAAGGGCGACTTACAAGTACACTAGTACTGACAATACCAGATCCGAACCATGGAACGTTCGTAATCTATAGTGATACATCAAAAACAGGATTGGTAGCCGTATTGATGTAAAATGGAAAAGTGATTACTTACTCATCCCAACAGTTAAAGGATTATGAAAGGAATTATCTGACATATTGTTGGAAACAAAGTGCGCAGCGGAATTTTTTAAAAATTTTCATCAGAGTATTTTCCAAAATACAAGTATGACATGTTATATGTATAAATTAAACAGATCTTACTAACCTCAGTGTGCCGAAGAACCTCCGCGACCTGTGTAGAGAAGTAACGTTCCAGAAGAGCCTCAACCAACTGGTCTTCTTTGCTATTCTCTATCCACAACCGGAGTGAGTGTGGGCTCACACGTACAGCTCTTCCACCAGTGACTCTCCTTCCAACCAATAGAGAGAACCCAAAGCTAGTGTTCGTGATTTGTGAACAAAAGCTCTCAGGGAGTTTTCAGATGCTCACTAGAAGAGTATCACTCTTAATCTCTCAAATTGATCTGAGTAAATCATTAGACTCACTCCCTTTTTATACCTATTGGTCCTTGGGGTCAGTCCATATCAGATTAGGTCTCAAAAATCGAAACAGAATCAAGTTCGGATCAATATCTGATAAGATACGCGTGAAAAACGCGTAATCTTAGCTGTCGCGGTCGGCATGCCGAACTGTGAGATAGGCAGGCCGAACTGGCCAGTTCGGCAGGCCGAACTTTCTGATCGGCAGGCCGAACTGCCGAGAAAAAATCTCCGCGAATCTTTTATTTTCCACCCGAGATTCTAAAGGATAAAGTCTCAGTTTTGATTCAAATAGCCCAATAGAAAAGATATCTGATCAAAACAAACTTTATCAAGATAATCTCTAAGAAAATAAATCAATTCACAATAATTCTACAAGTTTATCTTGTTCTAATTGTCCAAAATTAAAACAACCGATAAACAGACAAGAATTATCCGAACGCCATAATTCAACAAGTTCATCTTGAACTAATTTCTTACATAATTAATTCAACCGATAAACAGACATGAATTATTTGATTCTTATAAATTTTAAACCAATCTGATAAATCCGACATAAGTCACCAATTATTGGAAAAGCACGCCGTGTCGTTACAGGATTTTGTGAGCTAGCAAAGGGGACCAAAATGGACCTATAAAGTTCAAGCTCATGATAATTATGAAACCCAATATCCCAGATATACATTTCACAATTATCAACTCCAACGCTACTCCACTAAAAGCTTGGAGCTGCACTCTCAAACTTTATAGAATTACGAAGCTCGTGTAGCTAAGTCTCCATGACATATCATAGTGTATCGCATCCCCATATGATCATCCATAATCGGCTTAAGGACAAGTTCTGTCTTACCTTCCCGATTATTTTTATCTTACGTTCCATTGTCTCACCATTAGAAAACTTACCATCTAAAGATAGTATACCATTCGGTTACACCTATGTATCCAAATGGTTGAGCGCTCCAGTTTTCAAATTACAGGACAACGCATATAAGAGGATATCATTACTCCTAAAGAGGAGCTATGGATTCCATATCTATGAATAACAAGTCTACGCTACCAAGAGTCATGCCTCCAACGTACCGGCATGCATGCCACTATAGAGATGTGGGAGTCACCCATTGGTACATTAAAAGACACAAGTCGAGACAACGGGCCCATTATTCATCTCAGGATTAAGATACAATACAAATGATTGTCTAAAGTGAATCGATTTGCCAAGACAGAATTATTAATCCAAATCAATTCACTTTATGTCCCGATCCAACACATCGTCACCTATGACAACGCGCCAATGTTTCTATTCACGGAGTCCAACTCCGATGGCCAAGACAAACCATCTCCCAAAAGGGATATAGACAACATAACAATCTTTACATGAATAAAGCGCCCAACTTTATTCCCTCGATTGCGGATCATATATTTTAGACCATCACCTTAAGAGTCGTGTCTACCGCATAATCATCCCATCATATGCCCAACTCTTAAGGTTTAGACTGACAGTCTTAGACTACTGTTTGCTTATCATACATTCAACAAATATGAACGTAAAGAGGACAATATTTGGTATATATAAATGAATAAATTCTTTATTGATAAAAATGTCTCCAAAAACGTATTACATTTTTACTCCTTAGAGCATACATGTCTAACAATCTCCCACTTGCACTAAGTGAGTAAATACTGCAAATTTTGCATCCCCATAGCTTCCACATGCCTTTCGAAGACTCTCCCAGAAAGTGTCTTCGTAAATGGATCAGCTAAATTGTCTTCTGACGCGATCTTGCACACCGTGACATGCCCGCTCTCAACGAAGTCCTTTATCACATGATACTTCCGATCAATATGCTTACTCTTCTTGTGAAATCTTGGTTCCTTAGCATTAGCTACCGCCGCACTGTTATCACAGTACAGTGATACCGCTTTATCCATACCAGGAACTACCTCAAGATCCCCAAGGAACTTGCGGAGCCACACTGCTTCTTTCGAAGCATCACTAGCCGCCACATACTCGGCCTCCATCGTTGAATCCGAAGTGCAATCTTGCTTTGCACTTCTCCAACTGATGGCACCGCCACCCAGAGTAAACACAAACCCTGAAGTCGATTTCCTAGAATCCAGGCAGGATTGAAAATCCGAATCAGTGTATCCTAGAGGAGTTAAATCCTCACACGAATACACAAGCATATACCCTCGAGTCCTTCTCAGGTACTTGAAAATATGCTTTACCGCAACCCAATGGTTTGGTCCTGGATCCGCCTGAAATCGACTCACAATCCCGACCGCATAGCTAATATCCGGTCGAGTGCAAAGCATGGCATACATGAGACTACCCACTGCCGAAGCATAAGGCACCTTCTTCATGTATTCTCTTTCTTCATAAGACTTTGGAGAGTCTTTCTTAGAAAGAGTAATTCCAGACCTAGATGGTTGCCCACCTTTCTTGGAATCCTGCATTGCAAACCTCCTGAGAATTTTATCTATGTAGCTGGCCTGTGACAAAGCTATCATTTTGTTCTTCCTATCCCGCAAGATCTGGATACCGAGAACAAAATTAGCCTCACCCAAGTCCTTCATGTCAAACTGCTTGGTCAACCATAATTTGACCGATGACAACGCCCCAATGTCATTGCCAATTAGCAGAATGTCATCTACATAGAGTAGTAAAAAAACCACCTTCCCATTCTTAATGTGTTTGTAAACACATGGTTCATCCACATTTTGTGAGAACCCATAAGTCTTGATCACTTGATCAAATCTTATGTTCCAAGAATGAGAAGCCTGCTTAAGTCCATAAATAGACTTTAGCAACTTACAAACCTTACCCTTTTGACCCGCGACCTTGAACCCGTCTGGTTGTTCCATATAAATGGACTCATCAAGATAGCCATTTAGAAAAGCCGTCTTGACATCCATCTGCCAAATCTCGTAGTCGAGAGCGGCAGCTATGGACAAGAGAATCCGGATGGACTTAAGCATGGCTACAGGCGAAAAGGTTTCCTCATAATCGATTCCTTCCTTTTGCGTATAACCCTTAGCTACCAGTCTAGCCTTAAAGGTTTCGACCTTTCCATCCACTCCTCTTTTCCTCTTGTAGATCCACTTACACCCTATGGGTTTTACCCCTTCGGGAAGATCCACAAGCTCCCAGACCCGATTAGTCTCCATAGACTTCATCTCAATGTTCATGGCCTCTGTCCAGAGTCTTGAATCAACATCCTCCATAGCTTCTGCGTAAGTATAAGGATCCCTGTCATGTTCATCCGGTTCAGCCAAAAAGACCTCCCCATTGAACATATACCTCTCAGGTTGACGCCCGATCCTCCCACTACGCCGAAGCCCCTGTGGTTGTTGTTCAGGTTTGTTTGGTTTTTCTACACCGATCGGAATGGTTTCGTTCGGAACCTCCGGAGTAAACGGATTACCCCTCAACTCCTCAAGCACCACTTTGCTTTGAGGTTTAAAGTCGTTCATGTAACTCTCCTCAAGGAAAGTTGCATTAGTTGAAACCACGACTTTATTTTCCTTTGGGTTATAAAAATAACCCCCTTTATTCCCTTTTGGATATCCTACAAACACGCAAACTTCTGAACGTGCTTCCAACTTATTCGGATCCTTAAACAGGACATGAGCTGGACATCCCCATATGCGAATATGGTTTAAGGATGTCTTCCGTCTTGTCCACAACTCGGGAGGAGTTTTAGGGACCGATTTTGAAGGCACATTGTTCAAAAGATAACATGCGGTTTGTAGTGCATATCCCCAAAAGGATAAAGGCAATGATGAATAACTCATCATGGACCGAATCATGTCCAACAAAGTCCTATTCCTTCTCTCCGCTACGCCATTCTGCTGCGGAGTGCCCGGCGCAGTCAAATGGGATAAAATCTCATTCTCTAACAAGTGTCCCAAGAACTCATCAGAAAGGTATTCCCCACCTCGATCAGATCGAAGTGTTTTAATGGGTCTACCCAATTGCTTTTCCACTTCAGCCCGAAACTCCCTGAACTTATCATAAGTTTCGCTTTTGTGGTGCATTAGGTACACATACCCATATCTTAAGTAATCGTCAATAAAAGTGACGAAGTACTCATACCCTCCTCGTGCCCGGATGTTCATCGGTCCGCAAACATCACTATGCACAAGTTCTAGAACCCCTTCGGCCCTATTGCCCTTAGACCCGTATGGTCTTTTGGTCATTTTACCCTCCAAACAAGACTCACATTGAGGTATAGATTCCACCTTTAAGTGACTTAAAGGTCCATCCCTTACCAACCTTTGAATCCTATTCAGGTTAATATGGCCAAGGCGCAAATGCCAAAGATAAGTCTTATTAGAGTGAGAAGTTTTAAGTCTTTTTGAGTTATTATCATTTATCTCAGCATTAAGCAACAAGTCCATCTTATGTTTGATAAAATATAGATTATTTTGCATCCATCCAGAACAGATAAAAGATTTGTTTTTACAAATCACCACTTTTTCATTAAAAGATACCACGTAGGAGTCTTTAAATAAAGAAGATACAGAAATTAAATTCCTTTTAAATTTAGGAACATAAAAACAATCTCGCAAAATTAAACTCCTATAATTATCAAAATAAAGATGGACATCTCCCACTGCTTCCGCTGAGACCAAGGATCCATCGCCCATCCGAAGCGTTAAGTCTTCACGAAGTAGACTTCTCGTTTCTTTGAATCCCTGCAGAGAAACACAAACATGATTAGTTGCACCAGAATCTATGACCCAAATGTCACTGGATTCCTCAACCAAACAAGTTTCTAAATATAGAAGATCACACCTACCTCCCTTGGAAAGGAAGTCCTTGCAATGCTTCTTTATATGCCCGACCTTACCACAAAAGAAGCACTTAAGCTTCTTTGGGTTCTTCTTCTTCTTCTTCTTGCTCTTGGTAGCAATAGGAATAGAAGACTTCCCACTCTTGGCCCGTTGTTTCTTTCCATTCCCAGAGTTAGGATTGGAACCAGAAGCAGCTACCATATTGGCCTCTCCACCAGCAGGAGACTCCCTGATCAGCAGTTCAAACTCCTGTAACTGTTTCATCAATTCTGTTAAGGTCATATCCCGTCTATTGCTCAAATTAAAAGTAGCTCTAAACGGAATAAATTCCTTAGACAGAGTCTCAAAGACCATAGTCATCTGAGTTTCAGCATCGATGTCGGCTCCATTGGTTTGAGCCTCAGCGAGGTAACCCATGACCAACATCATGTGCTCCTTTACAGATGTCCCCAGTCTCTGTCTACAGTTTAAGAGTTTCCGAAGCGCCCCTTGCCGCTTTGTTATGGCCTGGCCTCCAAACATGTCCTCAAGATTATCCAAGATCTGCTTCGCAGTCTCATAATCCTGATGTTGAGCCTGCAGCACGTTATTCATGCTAGCCATAACATAGCAGCGGGCCTGATCATTAGCATCTTTCCAGCGTTCGTACGCTTGGAATTGCTCATTACTTGAGTCTCCCGTAGGCTCGGGAGGACAAGGAGTTGTCAGTACATATTTTAGTTTCTCAAAGGAAAGGACGATGTCCAGGTTCCGTTTCCAATCATTATAGTTCTCACCGGTTAATTGGTTTTTGTCAAGTATCGATGATAAAGCGTTTTTAGACATTTTCAATCTACAATAAAGAATCATATACCAAACATAAGCAAACATATATAATAATTTAGTAAGTTAACACAATCATGTAAAATCATACAAATGTGTTTATGTGTCAAAACCTTGAAAATATCACAACCTTACAACGATAATTCCCAACTCAGAATTCAACAAGCTCCTAGGGGAGTCATGCCAAATTCAATCAGGAACACGGATCCCCTCCTGATTAATATATGCCATCCAGGACCCGTATGATCCAGCATATACTAATAATCGTTTCTTTGGCCATTAATTTTATTAACAGAGCTCCTAGGGGAGGTTAATAATAAAGTTAACGTGAGTGTATAACCACCGTTTTAATATTTTATCCATGATTTATAATCACCACCTAGGGGTGTGCAACCATAAATCATACTAAAATACCTTATCCTTTCAGAGATCCAATCTGGTACATGATAGAAATCCCTTCCTAGGGGTTGGGACCATCATGTTCTTCCTATGGACCAACGATGGAGGCCTTAGGTTCTCTCTTCGAAAACCTTCTCCCACTCAATCTTTTGAAGTCAAGGTTTTATTTTAAAATTATGCATGAACAATTTTAATATGAGCGGCACTCCCTATTCTATATGACATGTTATCAATATACATGGTAAATCATATTATAATGCAGACAAGCAAAGCAATCAAGCAAAGCTACAAGCATAATAATAATAACCGTAACATTATGGTTCCACCCTAGAGAATAGAAAAAATAAGATTACAAGAGAATAATCGAGACATTTATCGATTCTTCATCCTTGAATCCTCAAGCTGTATCCTTCTTCATGTAATATCCATCTTCAAGTCCTCAATCCCGTATGAATCGAACACTTCATATTTTCGGTCATATCCAAATTTAATGTTTCTCAGAATCGTCCCAAAAATAAAATTAAAACTGCACTGAAAAAATCGCACCTTTTCTGGACACCTGGCAGCTCTCGGTCGACAGGCCGATCTGGGTGATCGGTCTGCCGATCATGGTGGTTCGGCCTGCCAAACATGAAGGTTCGGCCTGCCGGCAGAGCACCAAAATTTCTGCCCCACTGTCGGCCTGCCGGACCGTACGTCCGGCCTGCCGATCTGTGACTTTCGGCCTGCCGAACTGTGAGGTCCGGCATGCCGACCGAGCAGAAAACCCTCAATCCAGAAAATACAATTTTAATGCAATTCATCAATTTTATTTTCAACAATTCAAAAACATAAAATTAGAGACTCAGGAAATACCTGGAGGCGCCATCATCTATCTTCAAGATCCGACTTCTCGTTCCGTCTTCTCCGAATAATTATTTAATTACAAAATTCTTACAAATTAAATAATAATTCCTAGACGGAGATGATAGTCCGCCATCTAATTACATGAAAAACCTAGATACACATTCTAACCTCTAAGGAACCATAACCGGTATTAATTAATTAATAAATAATTAAACAACATTTTAATCAACCATAATTAATTAATAAACATTCACCATATAATCCATGACAACATATATATTATATAGAAACCTAGAGTGCCATCTCTCTATAAAATTTAATTCAAGCATTGGAGAGATTAAGATCACAAAATTTATGCATATAACATGATCACAAACTTGCAAATTTATGTAAAAACCTCGGCTCTGATACCAATTGTTGGAAACAAAGTGCGCAGCGGAATTTTTTAAAAATTTTCATCAGAGTATTTTCCAAAATACAAGTATGACATGTTATATGTATAAATTAAACAGATCTTACTAACCTCAGTGTGCCGAAGAACCTCCGCGACCTGTGTAGAGAAGTAACGTTCCAGAAGAGCCTCAACCAACTGGTCTTCTTTGCTATTCTCTATCCACAACCGGAGTGAGTGTGGGCTCACACGTACAGCTCTTCCACCAGTGACTCTCCTTCCAACCAATAGAGAGAACCCAAAGCTAGTGTTCGTGATTTGTGAACAAAAGCTCTCAGGGAGTTTTCAGATGCTCACTAGAAGAGTATCACTCTTAATCTCTCAAATTGATCTGAGTAAATCATTAGACTCACTCCTTTTTTATACCTATTGGTCCTTGGGGTCAGTCCATATCAGATTAGGTCTCAAAAATCGAAACAGAATCAAGTTCGGATCAATATCTGATAAGATACGCGTGAAAAACGCGTAATCTTAGCTGTCGCGGTCGGCATGCCGAACTGTGAGATAGGCAGGCCGAACTGGCCAGTTCGGCAGGCCGAACTTTCTGATCGGCAGGCCGAACTGTCGAGAAAAAATCTCCGCGAATCTTTTATTTTCCACCCGAGATTCTAAAGGATAAAGTCTCAGTTTTGATTCAAATAGCCCAATAGAAAAGATATCTGATCAAAACAAACTTTATCAAGATAATCTCTAAGAAAATAAATCAATTCACAATAATTCTACAAGTTTATCTTGTTCTAATTGTCCAAAATTAAAACAACCGATAAACAGACAAGAATTATCCGAACGCCATAATTCAACAAGTTCATCTTGAACTAATTTCTTACATAATTAATTCAACCGATAAACAGACATGAATTATTTGATTCTTATAAATTTTAAACCAATCTGATAAATCCGACATAAGTCACCAATTATTGGAAAAGCACGCCGTGTCGTTACAGGATTTTGTGAGCTAGCAAAGGGGACCAAAATGGACCTATAAAGTTCAAGCTCATGATAATTATGAAACCCAATATCCCAGATATACATTTCACAATTATCAACTCCAACGCTACTCCACTAAAAGCTTGGAGCTGCACTCTCAAACTTTATAGAATTACGAAGCTCGTGTAGCTAAGTCTCCATGACATATCATAGTGTATCGCATCCCCATATGATCATCCATAATCGGCTTAAGGACAAGTTCTGTCTTACCTTCTCGATTATTTTTATCCTACGTTCCATTGTCTCACCATTAGAAAACTTACCATCTAAAGATAGTATACCATTCGGTTACACCTATGTATCCAAATGGTTGAGCGCTCCAGTTTTCAAATTACAGGACAACGCATATAAGAGGATATCATTACTCCTAAAGAGGAGCTATGGATTCCATATCTATGAATAACAAGTCTACGCTACCAAGAGTCATGCCTCCAACGTACCGGCATGCATGCCACTATAGAGATGTGGGAGTCACCCATTGGTACATTAAAAGACACAAGTCGAGACAACGGGCCCATTATTCATCTCAGGATTAAGATACAATACAAATGATTGTCTAAAGTGAATCGATTTGCCAAGACAGAATTATTAATCCAAATCAATTCACTTTATGTCCCGATCCAACACATCGTCACCTATGACAACGCGCCAATGTTTCTATTCACGGAGTCTAACTCCGATGGCCAAGACAAACCATCTCCCAAAAGGGATATAGACAACATAACAATCTTTACATGAATAAAGCGCCCAACTTTATTCCCTCGATTGCGGATCATATATTTTAGACCATCACCTTAAGAGTCGTGTCTACCGCATAATCATCCCATCATATGCCCAACTCTTAAGGTTTAGACTGACAGTCTCAGACTACTGTTTGCTTATCATACATTCAACAAATATGAACGTAAAGAGGACAATATTTGGTATATATAAATGAATAAATTCTTTATTGATAAAAATGTCTCCAAAAACGTATTACATTTTTACTCCTTAGAGCATACATGTCTAACACATATGACTTAGAGTTAGCGGTGGTTGTATTTGTGTTGAAGATATAGTGTCACCACCTGTATGGAGCAAGATGTGAGATTCACACAGACCATCAAAGTCCGAAGTATATCTTCACGCAAAAAAAAAAAAAAAAAAAACTTAACATGAGACAGCGAAGGTGGCTTGAGTTGGTCAAAGACTACGACTGTAAGATTTTATATCACCCACCCAGAAAAGGCTAATTAAGTAGCCAATGCCCTTAGTCGTAGAACAACGTCCTTGCTAGTAACGGTATAGATGATACCAAAACCTCTCCAAAAAGGATTTGATGGAAGCAGAAATAGAGCTAGTCACAGGAAGATTAGCTAATTGATCCTTTCAACCAACTATGTTGGAGAATTTAAAAGAGCGACAAGAAGTAGATCCGTCGCTACTTAAAGTTAGGAATGAAGTTCTTGAAAACAAAGAAACAGAATTTAGCATTTTGAAAGATAGTATCCTCCGTTACAAGAGTAGGATATGCATTCCCAATAATGGAGGATTAAAGAAGCAAGTATTAGAAGAAACTCATGAAGCACCATATGTGGCTCATTCAGGAGCTACTAGAATATACCAAGATTTGAAAGAACGCTATTGGTGGAATGGAATGAAGAATGATATCGCATAGTGTGTTGGCAAATGCCTTACACGCCAGAAGGTGAAAGATGAGCATCAACGACCAACAACCGAATTACAAAAGATTGATATCCTAGCGTGGAAATATAATCAGATAAATATGGACCTGATAACTGGGCTGGACATGATGGTATATGGGAAATTGTTGATAGATTGACTAAATCAACTTATATCCTACCCATTAAACTCAGCAGTTCTGTAGAACGACTAGCTGAACTATACGTAACCCAAATAGTTAGATACCACTAGGTTTCAAAGTCTATCATTTTTTATCGTAATGGTGGATTCACTTCCAAGTTTTAGAGAAGTGTTCATCAAGCAATGAGAACAAAGCTAACGTTTAGCATAGCCTTCCACCCATAAACGGACAATCAATCAGAAAGGACCATCCAAACTTTAGAGGATATGTTAAGAGCATATGTACTAGATTGTAAGAGAGGATGGGATAAAAAGCTTCCTCTGATCGAATTTGTATACAACAATAATTATCGAAGTTCCATTGGTATGGTTCCATATGAAGCTCTATATAGAAGGAGATGTAGACCACCTTTACATTGGTACGAAACCCAAGAAAAGGCGTTGTCGACCATAGATTTTGTTCATAGAACAACGGGAGATGTAAAGTTAATTTGTTAATGAATGAAAATGGCTTTTAGTCGGCAAAAGAGTTATGCTAATCATCGACGGAGACCTTTGAAGTTTCAAGTAGGAGACTTGGTCTTTTGAAGATAATGCCCATGAAAGGAAATTGTAAGATTTGGGAAGAAAGGAAAGCTCAGTCCAAGGTATATTGGACCATTTGAGATCTTGAAACAGATAGGTGTAGTTTATAAGTTAGCCTTACCCTTTAATCTAGCATTGATACACAACGTATTCCATGTGTCTATGCTAAAGAAGTATGTGCCAGACCCTTCACATGTTCTTCAGCCGGAAGAAATTGACATACAGAAGAATCTGTCTTATGAAGAAAAACCATTTCAAATCCTAGCACGAGAAGATAAGAAAAGTTAAGGAACAAGAAGATACCTCTCGTTAAAGTTTTATGGCGCAACCAACAAGTAGAAGAAGCAACGTAGGAACGAGAGGATGAAATGAGGAAAGACTACCCCGAATTATTTTGATTTTCGAGGACGAAAATTCTTAAGGGGGGTAGATTGTAATGACCGAGGAAACGTCATCAATAAAACCTAATATTTAATTGGGTTTAATTAATGAATTTATTCTTAAAAATGTAAAATTTTGTAAAAATTGTAATTGATGTGAAAATTACAATAAAATATGAATGAGCGGCATTGATTACAAATTTTATGACATATGTAATGCAATGGTAGACATTGTAAAATACAAATTTTATGAGTTTGATGACTCAGAGATTTGTGCATAATATCCATAAAATTAATTTTATGTCACAATTAATTGTAAAATTGTGATATAAATGAATGGATGATTAGAATGTAAATAGGACATAGAGGTGGTTCTAACCCTAACCAAGGGTAGAAATGAGGCTAAAGCAGTATAAGAATATTACTAAATGAAAACGCAGATACGAAAAATGTCACGATTAACCTCCAAAAGTAAACAAAAGTAAGTTAAATATTTTTATACAGTCTAAGGATAGAAAGTACACTGAATTAACCACGACAGTATAGGAAAAATACTGTGTGGTGAAAAATTACACAACATAAATTTTTAATTCCATAAAGTCGACATTTGCTTGAATTCTATTGGGCCAACAAGCCATGCAATGTGGCCCAATAAGATGAGGACACCTAGGGTAGTCTAATGGATGACCATGAGTCATCAAATGTGATAAGGAAGCATTTAAGGCAAAGTTATCCCAAAAATTCATTTCATTTCTTTTGCTCCAAGATCCGGCAGCCATATCCAAGAGTTCTAAAAAAATTTCTCAGCCCCCAAACTTTGCAAAAATACCCCCAAACAAGTTTTACAAGCAAGTACAAGGATTTTTCACAAGTTTTAAGGTAAAATCCTAAACTTTTTCATGAGTTTTCAAGGGATTTTTCATGGGTAAATGGCAAAAATTAATCCATGGTATTTTTGCATGGAAAGAAAGTCCAAGAAGAAGTTCAAGAAGTCTTTGAAGGCTAGAAATCAAAACAAGAGTTATTTGGGTAAGTTTTAAAGTTCAAAGTTTTGAATTTTGTTTTGATTTTTATTTCTTAAAACCCATGTGAGTTCTTGAGCACACATTTGATGGAATTTCATGTATATGTGATGATTGGCAAGTTTGAGTTGTGAAACTTTAGTTTATAGTGCAAAACACAATTTTTGCAAAAAAAATTAGACTTTGCAAAAGTGATGTTTGAGTATGAGAATCTTTTGATTAAGGCATGGAATGGTTTCTGCAGGGGTAGAATTACAATTTTTAAATAGATTTTTGTAAAAATGCTATAGGGACTAAATTGAAAGAAAAAGTTCCTTCTCGGCAGATTTAAAAAATAGTCAAAAATGTCCCTGTACAGTGAGATTTTAAGAAAAGTTAAAACATAAAAGTTGTAGATCTCGATGAAATTGTTAGATTGCGTGAACGGTTTGTCTAAAAACTCAATCGTTTATGAGTTTTTGGTTTTTCAAGAATATACTAAAAGTGGAAAAAGTGTTAAATGGTAACAATGTCATTTTTCAAAATGATTTAAGGTATGGTACCTTTAGTAAAAATGATCCTTGAGAAAAATAGGAAATTTTGATGCAAAGAAGTAAATTTTAGTCCCGGGGGTAAAATCATCAAAATTTTCAGTTGAGGGATTAAACCGTAAAGTTTTATGAAAACGGGGCATAATTGAGAAATAAAGGGATTTGACCCACTAGAGTATTATTTTGAAATTATTATGTGGTTATTTTCATAAGAATAACGAAATCGAACTCGGGTAGGTTAGTGAACCCACGAATGGCAAAATCGTCATTTTTGTCCAAATAACCCAACCGCTTTGAAATGTTTCCAATGGGATAAGAAAACGACTAGAAAGGTTCCCGCCCTTCGTTAGAAACGATAGAGTAAAGTTAGATAGAAATAAGAAAAAACAGTGGTTTTTGGAGTTGTACATAGTAATGCAACTCAATTTATAACTAACGGATGTTTCGTATCGAAACATAGTGGAATTTGGCTAATGGCTTTGTAATTGGCCAACAGGATCCTAGGAGTCTAGGAGAAGGGAAATCGAGGTTAAGTTGCTCAACATTCGCATAAAGTAAGTACCCTTCCCACCTACAGTATGAAATATAGGTTTAGAAAGAAATGTATGTATATGTATACCTGTGCGTATAATTAAGTGTAAACTTGTATGTTTGCCATGATATGAATACCTAGGGGTATAGTCATGTACGAATAATTGTGAGCATACGAATGGATACCTGTATGTATAATATGTTATGTACCTATGTGTACAATAATGAAAATGAGCACGTGTACCATGATTTCGTACTTGTGTATATAATATGTTGTGTACATGTGTGTACAATAATGAAAATAAGCATGTGTATCATGATTTTGTACCTGTGTGTACAATGATAAATACTTGAGTATATATAAAGTAGGTATCTGTGTGTATATTTTATGTTAAGTACCTGTAAGTATATTATGCTATATACCTGTGCGTATATTAATGTGTACCAGTGTGTATATAAAGTAAGTACCTATGTGTATTATGCTATAAGAGAATTTATGTTTCATGGATAATATGTGATTACCACTTCATGCATGGTATGTCAACCATAATAAATGGACTGGTAAATGTATCACCAAAATTAAGAAAAGTGTCGTACCGACTCCTAACTCAAGGGGAGTTTAAAGGATATATTACAGTCACGGTGTTGCGTAAACCTAAATGAAATTGCGCAATTGTACGAACACTTGGGCCCTGGTAAAGATAAGAAATGATGAGGATAAAGAAAGTTTATAAGAAAGCATAATTGATTCATACATTCATGTGAATATCCATGTGGGATTTATGGGACTTTACTGGGCGTTAGCTCATTAAGTATTTCATACTGTAGGTATTCCGACGAGAAGGTCAGAATAAGTTCAAACGGTGAGTTGGCGGAGGGGTGGATGGTGTGCAGATTGGGTATGGAGTCCGCTGCTGTAATATTTTCCGCTACGTATGTTTAAAGTTATTTTGAATGAAATGTTTAAAAGAAAGATGTTGTAAAAGTAAAAGTATTAATTATGTAAATACAAGTATGTGAAAGTATTTTGGGAATTACCAAAGTTAATGTAAGCAAATTATTTTTTCCCGTTTTAAAAAAAAATTCCTAAATTTTTGCCCTAAAGTAATTAAGAAAGAGTTTTATCATAGCCCGAAAAGGCGGGTTGTGACAAGTTGATATCCTTTCATATGCGTTATGTTGTAATTGAAAAACTGAAGCGCTCAACCATTTGAAAACATAGGTGTAACTGAATGGTTTACTGTCTTTCGATGATAAGTTTTTCAATAGTGAGATAATAGAATGTAAGATAAAAATAATCGGGAAGGTAAGACAGAATTTATCCTTAAGCTGATTATGGATAATCCTATGAGGATACAATACATTATGATATGTCATAGGAGACTTAGCTATTTGGACTTCGTAATTCTATATAGTTTGAAAGTGCAGCTCTAAGGCTTTTTAGTGGAGTAGCGTTAGAGTTGATAATTATGAAATGTGTATATGAGATATTGGGTTTCATAATTAAATGGAGCTTGAACTATATAGGTCCATCAGGTCACCTTTGCTAGCTCATAATAAATCCTGTAACAATACGGCGTGCTTTTCTAATAAATTGGTGACTTATATCAAATTATCAGATTGGCTGAAATTCGACAAGATTAGATAATTCATATTTGTATATCGGTTGAATTAATTTTATGAAAAATTAATTCAACCGATAAACAAATATGGTATTTCAAGATAAACTTGTTGAATTATCGAGATCAGATAATTCGTATCTGTTTTATCGATTGATTTAATTTCGAATAAATTAATTCAAGATAAACTTGTTGAATTATCAGGAATATTTATTTTTCTATAGATTATTTAGATATGACTGTTTTAATCATACAACTTCTCTATTGGGTTATTTGAATTAAAAGTGAAGCTCAATCCCAAGAACCTCAGGTGGGAAATAAAAGATTCACATAAATCATTTATCGTTAGCTCGGTAGGCCGATCTTCAAGTTCGGCTTGCCAACCAAACGATTTATGATTACGCGTTTATAGACGTGATTTTTATTAGATATTGATCCTGATTCGAATTTTTGAGACCTTATCGGATAAGAATTAACCTATGGGCCCAACCTCTATAAACAGAGAGTGAGACTAATAAGTTATTTAGATCAGTTAAGGAATTAAGAGGGAGCCCTCTATACTGTGAGTCTCTGAAACTTCCTGAGAGCTATTGTTCACAAATCACGACCTTAGTTTTGGGTTTCCTCGATTCATTGGAAGAAGAGTCACCAGAGAAAAGCTGTACAATATGCCCCTACACGCACTCCGATCATGGATTAATAATAGCAAATAAGACCCGTTGGTCAAGGTTTTTCTGAAACGCCTTGCTCTTCACAAATTGCGGGAGCTTTTCAGCAAACGAGATTAATAAGATCTGAATAATTTATGCATATAGTGTGTAAAACTTGTATTTTAAAAAATACTCTGGTATAAAATTTTTAAAATTTCGCTACGTACTACTTTTTCAACATATTATAATTTACTTATAGAAAATTTAGACATATAACAATCTTAATAGCAAGGATGAAATATAACATAATATTTAAAATATTTTATAAATAGCAAAAGAAAATATTATTACTACAAATACATTGTATTTTTGTATTATGAAATGTGAAAAATTTTATAATTATTACTGTATAATTATTACGCTATTCTTGAAATATTTAAAAAATGCAAAATTTTTGAATATTATACTTCCAAAAATTAAAAAAAATTAAAATTATGCTACATAATAAATTTATGAAAGTGAAGTTAAAATATAATAAATTTTGAAAAATATTTTAAAAATAACAGTTAGATTTGCACGTCCATTTAGAAAACTTTTGGCCGAATAAGTTTGAAACTAATTTCATTTTCCGCGGTAAAATTGAAAAAGACTCACGCCTAATTAACTGTAATTTATTTTCTTTCCGTGAAAAAAAAAAAAAAAAAACTGTATAAATTTTCATGAGATAGAGACGCTGTTTGAATAACACGTGTTAGAACACGTTATCAGAAGCAAGAGTTCCCGAATCGACCAAAACAACATCATCAAAATCCAAAACATTTGCTTTCACTTGAAGAAACAAAAAAAAATTACTTGGAACTAATCCAGAGTTACAGAAGAAGGAAAAAAAACTGAATTTTTTCATAATTTTTTGGAAAATTTTGGCTTTGTTTTGTTTGATCATTGATGGAGGGATTGCCACTGGAGATCTGTCTGAAGATCTTCTGTTTCTTGGACTATCAGAATCTTGCCACCGCTCAACAAGGTCGGTCATTTTTTTTTTCTTCTTTCTTCCTTTTCTTTTCTCATTGAAATTTCGTGGAAGTTCGACGAAGATAAGAATTCTTTTATTTTATTTTATTTTTTGTATTAAATATGCGGATCTAAACTGGGTTTCATGATTTGGTCTCGATTTTGCATTTCTCTAACAGTTACTCTTATAATTGAGTTTTCTAATGAAATATTACGAGGCTTGTTTGATGATTTTGCTTTCAATTGTTTTCACTTATTTCAGAGGCAAATAGTGTAATTTCCGAGATCCTGGTGAATCGTTTCTTGGGCTTTTCAAATCATCAGTAACTTTCTTTTTATTCATTGGAACCAAGAAAAGAAAAACAAAAGATTGTTGAATTTTGGAGAAGTTTCCGTCTTTTATGCTTTAGTTTCAGGAAGCAGTTGTCAGAAGTTTTGAGAAAAGGGCTTCCCTTTTTCAATTAAGTACATAAAGATAACGGTGGTCCACTGCGGAGTAATTTGTTATTTCTCTTTGCTCTGTAAGCGATCCAATACATGAGCTTTTTACTGGTTGTTCTACCAGAATCATCAGATTGGTAAAGAATAAAAGATCCATCCAATTAATCTTATGCTTTTCCTTTAAGGCAAAAGGGATTGATTGATCTAAGAGAAATTCGTTTTGGTTCATTTTTGCTTTTGTTTTCAGTTCTCCTTTATCTGGATCCATGGCTTGAGCTTATGTTGTAAATATGGCAAATTTTTGGTGTTGTGAAGTATGCAGGAAGTGGAAAGTGTTGGCCTCAGACAATAATCTTTGGTCCAATTTATTCAAGGAGAGATGGGGAGGAGATCGGGCTGCATTTTATGCTCCTGTAGGTTCAAAATCATGGAAGGATGTGTATGAGGTCCAAGACCGTTGCGATCGCATTGGACTGTAAGTTAGAAGTTTGAATCGATACAATACTCGATTTCTTTCTTGTATTGTTCATTTCACAACATATGCACTTGCACAAACAATGCGTTTGATGGTATTATTTTTCGGTTATTCTTGTCTAGATGGTATCAATGCCTTGTTAGATCCGAATAGAAGGTTAAATAGTCAGCTTTCCAATGTGAAGAAATTTTTTTCTTATTACGAGGATATAACAGTAATAGGATGCTCAACACTTTTTCAATTCAAATCTCTCGAGTGTTTGGAACTTAAAGTTCCGACTAACTTGCCAAACTAAGGCTTCTGTGAAATGTATTGGTGAAATAACAACTCTAGTGATTGAAGAAGTGGGCATGAGATTTTGGTTCCTTTTTGTTGTGTTTAACTGAGCATGGCTAGTAACAAAATAAAATTCTTGATGGAATGGAAATGTTGCAATGACTAGGGGGTTGAAGATAATAAGAGAGGGAGGCGACTATTATCTTGTTCACCAAGGCCAGATCCAACGCTATTTGGGTTCGAGGAGACAAAGAAAGGGGCTGAACGGTCGCGCTTTGAGTTTGAAGAGAGAAGGCTGTGGGGAAGGATCCCAGGAAGAAGAGGAGTCCTGCCGCGGGATCTTGGATAAGATCCTTTTCTTCATTGGGGACCTAGAAGTTGCTTCAACGGATGCTAAACGTGCCAGAGTGCTTTGAATTACTTCTTGATTCTAGTGTAAAATTTGGCTATATTTGTGTTAATTTTGTCTGTAATGATTTCCAATTTGTGTATTTATGTATTTTTCAGCTTGGAAACTGGTTAGTGTGGTTTGGCTCTTCATTTAAGACAATAATAAAAAGATCTCTCGCGATTTGGTCATTTTCATCAATCAAGTTCTTTAAAAAAACCTCAAATTGATATATGACTTTTAAGCTATTTCCTCTTTACGTGGCAAAGCTGTCGTTTCTATAACTTCAGATGAAAAAACAAAACAAAACAAAAAAATGCGATTTATAACCACATTATGATGGTCAGAGGGAAAAAGTCGCACAAAAAATCACTTGCAATATTTACCAAGTCGAATAGAGGTTTCCGATGAGTCAATACTTCGTAACCATTCAGTGTCAAAAATGTCAGATTAATGATTATAATAAGTTTTTTTTTTTTTTTTAACCATATCTTAGACATTGGCGCAGTTTGACTTACATCTTAATCAAGAAAATGTGTAAGATATTAGACGGTAAAAAAGAATAATATTGGCATACAAAGTGGATATTTCTTCCCCAACATTAATGGCTGAAAAGTGAAAACTAATACGCTACAGAGGTTCTGACTGAGCCCTTCTCCTTTTCTTCTCCTTTGGTGGGCAGAATCACTATTTTTCTTACAAGTTGTGTTCACTATCAAATTGAATACTCCCTCAACTAACAGGAATCACAGCAGTATAATGAACGAATCCAATGGCGGTTACCGCCGTCATCTCAAAAAATCCGGTGGTCTGAAGGCCAATCATCAATTACATGTTTAGTGGCTCCGCCTCGGTGTCCCTTTCCTTCATTGCCGTCCAATCTTCAGTTTCTGCAACAAAAACATGCAATGAAAGCCATAAGTACCAAGAAAACCATTATTACTCGGTTCCCTTGATCCAGGTACACATGATTTCGTTTGAATATGGTGAGACAGATATAGTGCCATGCTATGCAGCAAAAGAATTGATTAAATTTTGTACTTACTTGACTTGTCCGCAATCACGAAGAGCCTCCTCTGTAAGAAACACGCCACTAAGAGGAAAATTGAGCACATGCCGAACATAACAGTAATTGGGAACGCATCCACCTATAATTAGAAATAGAAATAACAAGTCAGTTTTAGAAGTAGAGTCCTGAAAGAAATATGGTTGTTTTCAAAGTTGAAAAATAACAGCCTGAAACATACATTGTACAGCACAATGCACACAAAGATATTGAGAGGAATGCGGAAAAAGTTCATGATGGTGCTTCTAGCCTCCTCAGGAATGTATTGGGACCTCATCTTCATGATGGAAGGCCAGAATATTCCGACACAAGTCTCAAAAGCACAGAAGCCCAGAAGCTGGATACAACCTGCAAATGATATGCTCCCACCTCTCTCCTTGGAAGGTGCTACCAAAAACTGTTCAAAAGCATATAAGTTAATGAACACCAATAAATAATATCCAAGGAAAGGATAATATATTGGAGCCATGACATACGCTGGTCAAAATGGGCAGCAGGAGAGAAGCCGATGAAATTGCAAAAACAATCTGCATGTAGCTCTCTACCCTGGGTGATGTTTGAGCCATCAACCGAGAGGCCAGAGAACTTCCCAACATTGAAGCCAACATGAAAGTTGCGAAGATAAACCCATGAGGAATATCCTCCCCATTTGGGCTCAAGGCAGGAGTCCAGAGAAACACAAATGTATACATTGAACCCTCAAACAGGGACTGTACGGCACCAAGTAATGCAATCTTTTCATCTGAATCAGAAAAAAGACACCGCTAAATGAGGAAAAACTACTTATGGAATATGTGTAAAAGAATGCTAAGTCGAAATATACTAAAACGTTGAGACTCTACCAGATGCAATGGCCACAGCAGCCCCCCTGAACTGGGTAAGCAAGTCCTTGCTCTCAGAAGGATCTCCATAGTTCTCTGTCCAAGAAGCTAATATGATTGCCATGCCGATTGCAAGAAAGCATGAAGCAGCATCAAAGGGTGCTACAGGCCCAAGAGCCAGAGTATCAACTAGTAGATTCCCAAACAAACCAGCTACAATAGCAACAAGGCCATTGCCAAGAAATATTGCCTTTGAGAATGTTATTGATAACCATTGTTGTTCAAAACCTCTCTGCAGAGATTGTGAAAGACACATTTGTTATAATTTGTATAAGGAGGTAATACTGGATGATGGTAACCAAATTTAAAGGTTCTACAATGCTACAACATATTGCGGACGCAATAGGGAACAGAGAAGGGAGCATCTAGGTGAAAACATGTTTGAGAAATCTTAACCAGTTTTATGGAATATTAACCTCATAGATTATAAAGGACGCGAATAAGACGTAGTGCTGTGAAGATTTT
The DNA here is from genome assembly GCA_025403435.1 of Artocarpus heterophyllus. Lineage (NCBI taxonomy): Eukaryota > Viridiplantae > Streptophyta > Magnoliopsida > Rosales > Moraceae > Artocarpus > Artocarpus heterophyllus. The sequence goes on from CM046353.1 coordinate 4,181,585, forward strand.
ATTTGTTATTGAAATGCAAGGACTTGAACCCTTAAACACCACATAGACAGCCACCACCATCAACCACTTCGTGGAGGAGAGAATTACAATCTCTATACATGTTCCTATAAGACAGGTCACTTAACACTAATAGGTAATAAGAATGAAATGCAACAAGAGCATATGGTGATAGAGTAAACTTTGCTATACTTGACCACGATTCCTCATGAACTAGTAAAGTAAATATTTAACAGGATTACATCATCAACTTTCGTTATTTGTGAAGCAATTACAGGTGTGAGGACAGAGAAAGTGCCAGTTACCTTGTTGTGTTCGGCAACAAGCCATGACTCGAATGCTGAAAACAGGAGGGAAGTCGCAATACCTCCCAAAATACGACCAATCATCAAAATTTTGTACTGAGGAGAATGCTTGGTGATACAGCTCAGTATGTAAGTAATGCAATAGGTCACACTTGCCCTCCTTCGACCACTGAATTTGACACACAAAGAGCATCATCTACTGTCTTTATAATTATTAATAAGAACATTATTTTACAGAGAATACAAAAAATTAATAACAATAACTCAGAGGAATATCTCACTGTTTATCTGCTAGAGATCCAACAATTGTCCCAAACAGCATGGACGAGCCAAAACCGGCAATAAAGAGTTGTCCAATTTCACCTTTCCCAAACCCATATGTAGTGTAAAGATAGTAAACATACGGACCCTGCAACCAGTCTCCCGCTGTTTATAAAAAGTAGCCAGTTAGTAAATTAATATTTAACAACAATTTAAACACTGCACACTTCATTATCTGCAACTATAGGCAAGTTCTAATAAATGAAATTAAATAAGATTTAGTACGAATTTGATCAAAAAAGGCTGTGAAATGTTTTGAAGGTTAATTCTGATCATACACAAACTACAACTTCACCATTTAGAGTATAGTTTGCCAACTCTTTGAGTTACTCAATTTCACAGATAAATTAACCAACCGAATTTCTTAGGAGATTTACTACGTCCACAATAATTATAAATAATGAATTTATAGAAAGATCTCCAACAAGACATGAATCTACTTAAGCAAAATTAATAGTAATTTTAAAGAGCTTAGAGCCTTGATTAATCTAACCATCATTTCTTGCATATGAGGGCAACGAAAAGGGAAAAATCTATAAAACAAAGACCAATACATCATAAGCACATCAGAGAAACGACGATAAAAGTAACAAAGAAAAAGCCAGATCAACACAAAAGCAACCATCTAGCTGCGTAAATTCAAAATTTTCAGTTCGAAACTACGAAATCAACAAACGACATTTTCGTCAAAGACAGATCTCAAGAGCGCGTCCAAAATCGCTAAACAAGTCACGTCCAGATCAATCAAAGACACGACGCAGCAAAAGGAAACACAGATCTGACAAAATGTGGCTCCGAATTCACCATAAAACTCCAAGAGGCTCAAGAATAACCTCAGAATTTCGCTAAACCGAGACAGACACAGTGATGCAAAACGATGATACAAAGTGATGGAGAAAAATGGAAGGAGATCTAACGGAGGTCAGATCTAGGAAGGAGAGAAAGCGAGATAGAGAGAGAGAGAAAGAGAGAGAGAATGAGATGTTTTACCCATCATGAGAGAATAAACGACAAGATAATTGTTCTTGAAGGAATTGAAAGCCGGCGTGGTGTTGATTCGGTCCTTGTTATTCTTGCTCAGCTCCATTGCTGCCACCAGCGCCCCAAATCCTCCGAAAACCAGGTAGTAAAATATCTCCATTTTCGCAACAGAGCTTTAGAGAGAGAAAGAAAGAAAGGAGAGAGTATGTATTTTTAGACACTTGCAGAGATGTGTGTCATATATATAGTGAGAGCTAACGAAGAAGAAGAAAGGAGTTCTAATCCTCTGCTACGCTATTCATCTTATTCAGTCTCGTTTTCCGTTTGGCATGTTTGAATCTTTGACTTTGTGTGGTCTGACGACCAATATTGGTGGATTTCCGAGCGTACAATGGAGTGACAGCGTCAGAGAGCAGAAATCGACGACAGGTGGGACCGTAGAAGATAGAATCCCGTCGTACGCGGAATTGAACAGAGGCATTTTTGTATTAGTTTAATCAGCATGAATTAACAAGTGGCGGGTCGAGGTTGTATAATTGTAGAGTATTTTTTTACGTGTCGGTGGTTCTGTTAGCTGCCAGTGATCGGACGGTATTGAAACGGCACGTATTGGATCGCATGTACTTTGATCAGGGGAAACGAAGGGACCAGACTAGTGGGGCCCAGTTAATCAAGTATGTCCATACCGTTCGATCGATCTATCTGAGGCAAACCTGTCCACACCTCCTCGGTTGATGAGAAATTTCACAAATATGGATGGGACAATAACTCGTTGTTGTTGGGTTTTGGTTTTTTGCATTGATAGAACCTATTCACTTAATAAATTTAGCAATTAAAGAAAAAAAAAGGAAGAATTTGTGGGTAGGTATGAAGAAAAAAAAAATGAATGATTCTATTTTTAAGAGTCATATTTAATTGTATTTTCAATTCTAAGCATTGCATCATAAAAAGTATGCAACAACCAGAATCTGGTACTAATCCGACAGGAGACTTATCTGTACTTTTTAATATAATTTTGATTAAATGTAATCTTTAAAAGCATATCTTATTCATTGATTTTATAGTAAAAATAAATAAATAAATAAACTCCTTGAAAAAATACAATTCAAATTAAAAAAAAAAGTAAATGATGCCAAGGAGTATAATTTTGAACTTACAGACAGAGTTTCATTGATTTATATAGATAATATAATTCATAGTAAATAAGAAGTGTAATGGTTTGTTTGTTGCGCAGGTTTAAAATGGTATGCTTTTATAACTTTATGATTTAAACTGTAGATTTTAAATTGTATGGTTTAAATAGTGGTTTTGAATAGACGTTTGGAACATAAAGGTTTAAACGAGAATAAAATATCACATCAAGTTTAAAAACGAGAACTGACGTTTGAAAAATTATGGTTTATGAAAATAAAACGAGAATATGAATGATTTTTACAGTAAAAAATGGTCTTAACCATGTGAACTTGAGAGGGTTGCAGTTTAGATTTTTGAGGTTTTGGTCATTTTAAAACTGCTTTATAGATTGAACTGGCTTTAGTTATTACTTCATCAAACGTCAGTTTGAGCCTTTTTTTATGGTTTAAATTGCTTTAAACGGTTTTAAACTTACATACCAAACTATCTATAAATGATCTCATAAAGTGTAATTTTTCACTATGATTTAAACTGAGCTCAATTGTTATTACACAAAATGTCAGCCTTAAACGGTGTTAAATATACCTATGAAACCGGCTATGAATAATCTCATGGGGTGTAATTTTTCACTTACATTTGTTTAATTGATTATATTTTTGACGTAACGCCAACAATATTATATATATATATATATATGAATCTCACCAATAATACTTTTTTTTCCTTAGGTTGTTCTCGAATGATGGAAATAAATTAATGTCGAGGGAACAAGGTGGGAACCAAGAGGAATAAGCAAAAGGTGAAGTGGAGGGTAGTGTAGACCATTGACCTTCTTATTCTCATTCACATGGTGATAAGGTGGTTGAATAACCAAGCTTTGCCTCCCACTGATTGGGCTTGAGATGGTCTAGTGGAATTCGGCCTACGGTATCTAGAATGGATCCTTGGCGAACTTCCTCACCCATAAACATGGGCTAAAGCCGAAATCATTGACCATTTGATTATCGGCGTAATAAGAACTCTTACCGCGCGAGTAGACGCTGTTATTTTAAGTTTTAAATTAACTTTCTAATGCTATAATATATTAGTAATTATGTTAAAAATTTAAAACACTCGATGTAAATTGTTTCTATTTATAAATTAGACTATTAAAAAATTAATTTAGTATAGTTATTATCACAAATTTAACCTATTTATATATTTCAAATTTTATCTTAATCTTGAACTTTCACTATTTTGTCAGTATTGAATGATACTTGTTCATCATTTTTTTAAGACATACTTGGCATTAATTAATTCAAAACAATAGTTTACTGGTATTTTCTTTGATTTATATATCTATGGCCCTGCCTCTTCTGAAGCTTGTAAGTCGTTGGAAACGCTGTTTTCAGCTAGATATGGCGAGGGAGAGGCATCATGTGCCAGGTGGGTGTGCTTGATGGCGACTAAAAAAGAATCCTTTTTTATTATTATTATTTATTTTCATAAACTCGTATGATTGCTCTTGCTATCGTTCATTTATTAAGGCCCTGTGGCATAGTTTCTTCTCATATTTTGTGCCTTTAGTTAGTAAAACAAAAAAAAAGAAAAAATTGTAATTTTTTAATAAGTGTTTAAAGCTATATTTGAAAAAAAGTTTAATAGATTAAAATGGTTTTAATTTTTTTAAATTACAAAAATATTATATTTAAACTAATAATATATTGTTAACACCAGTTCAAATTTTAAACTCTATTTGACTAATTTTTTTTTGAAGAAGTCACATTTTGTAACTTTGATTGAAAGCATTTTAGAGAACAAAAAAACTTTTGATGGATCATTCAAACACTTTCAAAAATAACTTTTAGACTTTAAAAACCAAAAGTAACTTTTGAAAAACCCTCTTAGGCAACTGTTCCAAGCTTCTCTTCAGTTGCCATGGAGCATGTAGGCAAGCTACATGTACAATAAGGCGTTTGTTTTAAATACTCTTTATATTTAGTGAACTCAAATTTAAATTTAAGTATCAAGAATTCTTTGGATACGTATTTATTTTCCCCAAAATCTGAATACTTTGAGTATCAAGAATTCAAGTTTTTAAAGTTCTGACTGCCATAAACTGTTGATACTCTCTCTTATATTTGAGGAAAAAAAATCATAACTTCTTCATTTGATATCCAATTGAGGTGATTATTTTTTCATTATATTTCTAGTGAAAAGAAGAATAAATTAAGATTCATATTGCATATTTTTTAAGATCATTAGCATTAAAATTTTATTAGATTTGTTAATAAATCAAAAACTATTTTCACTACTTTTCTAAACATAAATTTCAATTTCATACTATACTTAGATTAAAACTTAAATTCATATCCAAACATCAATTTGGATAACAATTCAAATTACTAATTCAAATCCTAATTCAAATCACAATAACTAATTTAAATCCGTTACCAAATACACCCTAAGCCTCGGCTGCTGTATCGGGTGACAGTGAAGCACCGCTAGATTAGCGGACACATTTGTCAAACTATGATTTGTCTTAGTGTCACAACCAGAAGATTGAAGTTACCACTAAAAGTTTTCATGTGTGGGAACGATGTTTGTGATAACCACAAGGGCTTTGGGACACGTTCAACAAACCACAAACAAATTAATGACAAAGATAGTGAAATTAGATAAGAAATTTTTTGGGAACTTGGACACAAAATTGGAACCAAAATGCCAAGGAAACGAGTGTTTAGGGACCATTCGCAAAGAAAATGAATATTTTTGAATGCAATGTCTAATTTTCAGAACAATAATCCCAGTGCCAGTGATCCAAAAATTCGTAGATCCGAGGTGAAAAAATCCTAAAAAAATAATTGCCACCTAATAAAAAGCAAAACAAATTAAAGCATCGCCATGTGACAGTTTTGGTATATGTATAGTGATTATGTCACAAATTCCATATTTTTTTAGGCAATTTTTTTAATAGAACTAAAAATATACCCATTGATGAGTTTTTATCTTTCATTCATCAAATTTGTAGAAAAATAATAATAATTTAAATATAAATCATCAGTGAAGACTCAAATTTTCTATCTAAGATTTCGTCCCAAAATAACGTCTAACTAATGATTTCATGGCACATCATTCAAAAAAGACTTTAAAGGCTTAAAATATAACTTCCCGTCGCCCATACTTAACGTTTAACGTTTTTGTTTCCAGTTTATTTGTCCTATACCGTTTTTTCCTCGTTCGAATCAGCAACAAGATAATCAGAAACGATATCACATAGATGTACATAAAAAAAAAAAGGTCAAAAAACTCCTAACTGACTAAACTAATAATATCACATATATGCATATTAAAAAAGGGTCAAAAAACTCCTAACTGACTAAACTGATCCGTTAATTCTCATTTTGATGGCATATTTACCATATTGATTTTTAATGCAGCATTTATGGCTAATGAAAAACAAACATGATGATACAGTATATTGCTTAATATTTTGTATCTTAGGCTCATCTGCTCGGTGCCATCAATGTACAAATATATAGGCTTATAAAAGAGTGGACAGCATGGGACATAGCCCGCCGTGCCGCATTCGCATTTTTTGGCATCTTTGCTGGCACAGAAGAGAAGCCTGAGTTCATACAAAGTACGAAGTATAACCAACTTATTCTTCCTTTATCATAATATTAGCACTTTGTTTTGACAACTTACAGATGTAGAAAGTAGAATAAACCAGATATTTGTCTTATAATAATAGCTGTGGGATAAAAAATAAGTAAAGACGCAAAGATAATTGTGGCTTGTGCAACTGGGGGCACAATGAAACCAACACAAAATCTCCCAGAAGGTCAACAATCAAGGTAATTTCACATAAATCCTTGTGCTCTAATTTCCCTACAGTCGTTTGGCCATTGCCCAAAAAGCATGTGAATTATTTTACTCGTGCTGCTTTCTACAGATCATTAATAGCAGCATACTTGCTGGCTCTCAACGGGTATACGAACATATTCCACTTGGAAGGGGGCCTTTACACATGGTTCAAAGAAGGATTGCCAGCGATATCTGAAGACAAGGTGTGAAAAGTTTGGTTTTGTTCAAGTTTTGTCCCTAACAAGAATCTAAGAATTTAATCATGACTAACAGAAACTATGAAACCTCATGTGGATCTCATAATTAAATAGATCTTGCTTCGGCAAATGAACGTACAAATAGTATCAAGATTTTTTGAAGCTACAGAAAGCACATTTTTTCAATCAATAATCAGATTCATACACTATTTTCCAGGCAAGTACACTTGAGTCACATGCTTTTATGTCTAAAACTGAAGAAAAGGAGACAAGAAAGTAACAATTAGTCACAACATGATTGTGATAGTCAGGCAACCTACCTTTAATGCTGCATTGAATCAAGTATCTCAACATATTTGAAACAATCGGACTTAGGATGTCAACGAAGCTCTTGCCATCGCCAGAGCACCTTCAAAAGTTTGATTTCCGCCGATAAACCCACTCATGTGAACAAAAACACAGCCTGGGATTCCTGCAACCTCAGAGAGTTTGTCAAATTCTAAACCCCTCCATGGCAATGGCAGAGGCTTCCGACTCTCAAATTTATCAGGTGACACTGCCACTGCCTGAATTCTCCAAGTTCCATTCCTGTCATCCTGCAAATAAAATAAGCTTTATATGCCCCAACCACGGTTAACAATTCCAAATTAACATGTAACATGAAAAATATGTCAAGCGAAAGATTGCATGGGTAAATTCATCCCATCACCTCCTCCGAACTCACCACAGATAACTAAAAAGAGGAAACTGTTGTCCCTATTTGAGGAGGTAAGAGTTGGGAGTCAGTGCTTTGTATCACGTCATTTGGTAATAAATACCTGGTAAATGACATATTTGATGGAACGGCTCATCTTCATTTCCTCCTCAAGCTCAAATATGTGAAGCTTCCACTGTTGAAAAAAACAACAACGACACAGACAACAAGGATTTACTAAATATCAGATTCATTCGTTTTACCAATACAAGAGCCAAACATGGATCAAGCAAAGAAGCCCTCAACCAACAAATGCTTGAATACAAGATATTTACTCATAAATACCACTTCATTCGCAGTTTAGAACCACATGACTTCGTTAGAAACGAAATTTTGCATTCAGTAAAACGTCCATAAACAAACACACCACCTCTAAGTTAGAGATACTCAAGATTACAAACTGAAAAATGCAGCAAATCTAAACTCCAAAGGACAGCATAACCAAATAAACTGAGATAATCAGATACTAGCGAAACAAGTAGGAATGGACTAAGGCAGAACATGTCTACCCACGGGGCAAGATTTAGTAAGCACAACGATCTCTCCACTTGGATCAATATTTTCTCTTGCTGCGAGACACTCCATAACAATTGATCGAGCCGGTAACCACGATTTGGCGTAGAAATTTAGAGTCTGCAATACAAAGATATGTGTGATTAATCAGCGTCCAGTCAACTAAAAAAGACCAAAAAATACAAAAAAATAAAAAAAAAATCATACACTCAGAAATTCACCACCGGCTAGTTCCATTGCACGATGGAAGGCCTTATTTTCTTTCTTAGATGACTGATCAATGTCCACCCAATCCAGATTCAATCTACCAACTCTGGAAGACAGGCTTGTGCTATTCACATATTTTGGAGACTGGTCTATGTCATATTGGTTTACCCCATTGTCAATAGCATCTATTGCCTGCCCCATTTGAAAGAACTCTACCATAAGATTGAAGCCAATAGCTGCAAAAATTCCTAAAATAATGAAAAACACACCAGAAAATAATGATACCTCCACAAAGTTCTTGTAGAGTGCTGGAAATAGCCGGTGCACATTTGGATGTCCCTCATCAACACGAAGCTCCTTTGATATTATCTCCATTCCATAATGCTAGAAGAATAAGGAAAACAAAAAGGTTTGTAGTAATGTTAATCCTTCAACTAAGTCTACTAACACTGCAATAATTTGGTCCTTAATTTCTTTTCTTCTATAAATTCATTACTGAATTAATTTTTACTGACAAATTTAGTCCATGAATCTTATAACCTGTATTGAAACATAATTCAAACTACAATTCAAATTTTATGAGAGAATGCTGTAGCAAAACCAACCCGAACTAATTTTTTTATAGTTTAAACTATGTTCCCAAACAAGACTTTACTATTTTATATGCACCCCACATAATTCTTTCTATAAGATTTTAGTCATTATTTTAAAAATCCATCACCAGTTTTGGGGCTGAAGATCAAAACTATGAATAAAAATAAAATAAGAAACTAAACTACGTAGAAAAAGGCTCAAGAACAAATAGAAACGATATATATTAGTTCAAACTTCAAATAGTCCCAAAAATAAATCAAATAAATAATTAAAAAAATGTATCAAAATTGAAGTTTCAAAAAGTAACTCAGAATTATCATCTTTCTTACCAAAAGTAAAATAGAAGTTGATTACCTTATAGACTAGTCCGGCGCTACTGAGCTTGGTGGTGAAGCCATGGCCAAGCACTTCGCCGAACCCTTGCTGGTGGTGATCGTAACGGTCTCGGATCGGGTCATATACACCTCCGACGTCGACCACCGCGCCTAACGAATCCAAAACCTACTAATCGACCGCCGCCAAAAATTTCAACTCACAAAAAATAATAACGTAAAATTTCCCGGCGTTTTTTTGCGGGAAACAAGCACAGGAATTAATCGAGCGAACTGAAAAACGTTAAGGTTGAGAGGGACCTGGACGTCGCGGGTTCGAATGACGTCAGCGCCGGAAAATTTAGTGGTGAGACGAAGCAAGAAGCAGGCGAGGGCTTCGTCGCAGTGGAAGCTTCCGTTGTGAGTGCCGACCTGCTTCGCCACCGCCGCCGCCGATGAGAAGGCGAAGCTGTTCGGAGGTGGCTTTTTTGCCGTCGTTGGAGAAGGCCACAGCCATCGAAGCGATGGCGTTTTGCTGAAAAGACGTCCCGCGCTTGACATGACTCGTCGCAAAGGAAGGAGAGGGGAGGGAAAGAAAAAAGCCCCGCCCATTTTTTTATTACAAAGAGGGTCTTACTTTTAGTATTTGCATAAATGACCAAAACTTCTAATATTTCAGAGAAGGTCAGAAAGACTTTTAGAGTGTTTGAGAAGTGAGTTAGGACTCAGAGTTAGAAATAAAAGTATTATGAGATGTGAATGTTTTATATTGTAGCATATTTTTATTTTATACAGTAACATTTTACATTTTTTGAGTTTGAATTGAGGTAACCAAATGCTTTTTTTATTGAGATTCATCTTTGTTTTAGTGAATCTTGAAGTAAATTATGGTTATAACAGCAAATTATTCAAAAAATTATGCAAGTAAACGTTCTCTTTTTTTTTTTTTTTTTTTTGAGGAAAGAGTAAAAATTAAAAAAAAAAGATACCGTTTGTCATTTAGCTGTAAAATCTTTTCAAAAAATAATTTTAACTAGATCAAACAATTTCAAATCATTCACTACAAATGAAGATTCCCCCCTCCTTTTCTTTTTAATCAAGGGAAGTTTCCCAAATGGACATTTGTTTTGTAATTAGTATTGACGATGGCCATAGGTTATCCACCGTCTGTACGGAGTGAAGCCGGGCAAAAACAAGAAAGTGTTGAAATTAGTATAACATTTTTTTTTCCCTCCTAACCAATCGGACAAACAACATTCAATTTATCAAACAGACAACTGCATAACAAAAGGAGTGTTTTTAAACCCGGACAGAAGTAATCCTGTCCCTCTCACATACGGTGGGCACATGTGGGACTCATAGGGTGGCGCCCACCACACGCAGGGAAATGTCGCTACTGCCTCGTGGGGATAAATTTAAAAAAAAAAAGAAGAAACATTTCTAAAAAAAGACACACGATAAGGGCAGTCTGCTAAAAACAAGGAGACGGTAATCAAGGCATTCGCAAAAGAAACCACCGCTACACTGCAGGCATGTCTTCATTGTTTAGACATTGTTTGTTTCTTTCAAAATGTAGAACAGCATGAATAATTCAAGAAAAGGGAAACAAAAGAAAAGTTAAAATTAAAATCTTTCTTCATATTTGCATTCTGCCATGATAAATCAAAAGGTGAATATCTGATCATTGTTCAGAAACTTGACATAATATCAAATCGGCAAGATCTTCGGCTGCCTCCGTGCGTTGCTCCCATGTACATAAGTTTGACCATTCCAAATAAAAACCTCTTAAGGCAAAGGCATGGTAGGCCCCCCTGAACAAACTGCGATGCTCGCACCAGCAGAGTATGTCCTAACACTTCAAGGCAAAGGCTTTACAAGGTGTGACAAGTCAAATGCCGCTAGCCTTTAAGATAATACCGAGGAATTTTCGTCAAGCCTATAAATGGTGATCTCCTGCTGCTTAAAATATCGCCGGTCCTCTTCATCGACCAGAACAAGATTCAGATAATACTTCACACTGAATTTGTTATTGATATTTTTATGTGTTGGTGTCAGTTCATATGGACTAAGAAAGAGTCTGATTGGAATCGATTCACCTGACAAAGCAAGCACATGCATTAAGATAGTGAATAAATTATTAAGCATATGTATCAATCTCCCTTTCTGTAATTTTCATGGTTCGAATAAATAAAACAAATTAGTAACAAACCTCTGACTGGAGCACCATCCATCAATTCAAACTTTGCGAGTGTCTCGGTCTCAACATGGGTATTAGCCCCTGATCCTGTCGACTCTCGGCGTCGAACCTCCAGATCCATATTTTTTATCTTGATTCTTACAAGGAGAAAATATATCTTCCCAATAATAACGTCTTTCAGATGATACCTGTACATTAACAAAACTGTTACTTGCCAACTACAAAAGCATGTTATACTTCAGTAATTACACCATTAAATTATCCATGCACTCTATATGATCAGGGGAGATCAGGTTGTGGTTGTAAAGTCAGTTCTGGGATGGTAAGCCATAGCAGAACCAAGCTTAGCTTACCACTTAAAAACCAATTCTTTCCAGATTTCAACACTCACTTGCAGCCCTTTAATGATAGACTGAAACTTCGTCACAAGAAATGTTCAACTTACTTGCTTTTGTTGTACTCAAACTCAATGTGCAGGCAATCTTCAATTCCAACTTCCATCTGCAGAGGCATTCAGATTACTACAACGACCTAGGGGGATTATTCAAGTGATAGACAGATGCAGAGTAAAAAATAAAACAGAACTAAAAAAAATGGATCGTGGAAGCAAGAATATCTGCTATACTCAATAAATATGTGGGCCCTTTGAATTGCCTGATCCCTTGAAAGAGTAGTATCGTCATGCCACACAAGTTTACCATACAAATATTGTTATAATGGCACTCACCTTGATGCTATTGTTAATTGATGGAGGTGGAGAGTAATTGCGAACCTGAACCACAAAATTAAACCATTAAAAATGAGAAAGCAAGGTAGTGCAGAGAGTAATCATAATCATATATGGAGAACATTAACAGCAAGGTGAATAATTCTGGATGTAAAACCAACCAATCGAAAGTAATAAATGAAATTATCATATACAAAACTAAACGCAACTTTTTATCTGGGCCTACATTGATTCGCACTGCATGTCAAAAGGGATAGACTATGGAGACAAACATGCATGGATAATCCACTTCAAAAGATTGAGATTTGTGAAAAGTATATCGGAGTCTTAATGAAGTTAGGAGGTCACTGTGATGATGACCACAATAGTGTTTAAGGATGCTATCACTGACTATCAAGTCTTCTTCACAACTCCCAGGTGGTAAAAGAGGAAAAGAAAATGTAAACAGTCTTGTCTCTACTACATCAATATTTCCTTGGTTAAAATATTATTACACGTGAAAATATTAAAATCCTTGATGGATAAAAATATCTGAAATCAGTCAGCAAACTTTACAGTAAATGACCTTGTCTCACTACCACAAACACTGCTTCCTGACCTAAGTAGCTAATAAGTAACGGCAAGAAAAATCCTAGTCTCACAGAAAACAGAGCACATAGAACGTACACATAACTAAAACTATAGAGAGGGGCATAAATAGCAGACAAAAGAAATATTACCACAAAGTCCTGGTATTCCACTATGCTACCAGCATAACCACGGCTGATTGTCACTTTCAACACATACCTAAAAAGAAACATACAGATTGGTGTACTCGAATAAATAAATCTGAGGATCTGACTCAAAACACGAACTGTCTCGGACTATTACTTTTACCTCAGCCTCACATTAGCCCCATTATACGTCTCATATGGCATTTCAACTGTAGAAAATTCAAACGGGAATGCTTTCCTCTCGTATATTTCTCCAGGAATATCCAGTTCACGAACTACAAACAACAGCAAGAGAATTAGACATTCAGAGAAAAATAATGCATAACTATAAAAACAAAATCCACTACATGAAATGCGAATCATTGCATGCAAGATATTGAATCATAAACAAACATGTATCAACCGATATAGATTACAATAAACCATATTCCTTAGCTCAGAATAGAAGATTGGAGTTATATCAAGAAAGATGAATTAGACTTAAGTAAAAACTGTTCCAAGAAAATGACAGAAAGCCAAAGCACGAGAACACTCACCAAGGGAAGTAAAATCGTAAAAGTTGCCTCTGTCAAAGTACATCTCTGCAAAGAGAGACAAAGTCATTTAGAATATTCTATATAAGAAAGGAAACTTCTGGAACTGCCTTATATTATATAAAAATGAATCATTTAATGAAGTAAAATGACAGAAAATCTACCTATCTGACCAAGGAGCTCAACTTTTATACCATTGTGTTCGACCTTCTTTCCCGGAATGGGCTCAACAGAGACCTACAAATGGCACCACAGAATGGAAATATCTTTAAACACAGATAATGCTGACAAATAAGAATATCATATATTAATCTTCAGATATTAACTCCTGTGACTTCAAAATTCTAACAATCAGATAAAATATATCAGAAAACAAACCTTGCCAGAAATATTTTCTTGACTTTGAAACAGTGGGAGCATCACTGTTTGACCATTTTCCTTCTTGAATGGAACCTGCAGTCATAGACATAAGTTGCACAACCAAGCTCCTAAATCAATTGTGATTTCCTATAGATGATGAAAATTTGGACACGGGTTCAAATCAATTTCAATAGAAGACAAATAATACGACTTTAATAAAGAAATGCCACCAACTTAAAAATCATAAGCCAATATTCCCCAATTACGGAAAAGGACACATTGACATTAAATCCTTCAGCTACATCAAGCTTAAATACCCATATCAAACTAATTTTTACCTGCTTGCGAGTTTTTGCATCGGAAAATGTGATTGAAATGTTGCAAGACGGTTTGAAAGCTCCAATTATGTAATTCTGAAAATTATTAAAACAAAAGTATCATTACTGTTATAAATTTATTGTTAAATCAATTCAGAAAGCAAACGTACTATCAAATATAGCTCATGGGATCTTACCATCCTGCTGATGATGAAAGACCAACTCCAAAAAACTCACTCACTCAACAAACCTGCAACAATAAATAAATAATCAAGCCCAAATGCAGGGAAACAATGTTCTTTTTTCTTTATTTTTTTAGCTCAGATGGAAACTATGCTCCTTATGTAATCAAATCAACAATTAATTTTATCAACATAAATTTGCTAAAGGACAATGCATGCATCTAAAACACTGTCACAAAGAAATAGAAATCCATCATTCACTTGAAACTCAAATTACAATTTTTAAAACCCTAGAATCAATATATACATAAATTTCCCAAATCCACCATGCAAGCACCATCATTTCCAAATTGAACAACGATCGAGAGCGAAAGCGAGCTCGCAAACACACAAATTACAAAACCGCAACAATTGGCATCAAGAAAACTCGATGAAATGTCACAAAATAGTGTAATTGAAATTCGATGATCAAAAATCCAGAATTTGGAGTTACTGAGGAATTAGATGTACCTTGGGCTTGATCACGACGAGATTGGCGAGAACGGCTGCACCGGAAAGTGAATAAGAGCCGAGAAAGAAAAACCCTAGAGTGGAAATGGAGGATTTGGGGAAAAATTACAGAGAAGGAGGAGCAAAATCTCTTCTCGATGATGGCTCCGTGGGTTGGACAGTTGGAATGGGGACGAAGACTGGTTGTTCTGTAGTCCTAAAACGCTAAAACTCGGCCGAACTCGTGATCACGTGCATGGCCCGTGATACAGGTGCTTTTTAATTGTGTTCGCTAAGAACGGGAATTTTCTCATGTTATCCTTTACAATTAAAAATGTTACAAAAATTTCCCCATGCTAATCCTAAATTGCAACTTTGATACCTATGCAAATAAGATGTTAGTTTTTTTCGAAAGGTTTTAATTATATGGGTCACGTGACAGTTTAATAAACAATGATAAAGGACGTCGGTGGTGAATGATGATGAAAGTAGCAAGTAAAAGAGGCAACAACTAAGATTAAAGTGAGGAAAAATTTGTAATTTTTTAAATTTTAAAGCCTATTTTGTTTAAAGGTATTATGATTACCTTAACTTGTAGTCGTGAGATATACAATAATTAAAATCGTTAAAAATTACGTCTCACTAACATTAGTATTAAAGTTGTAATGTATTATAAGTTAAGGAAAGAGTTTTGTGTTATTCTGAATTGTGAAAGGTAAAGGAGACAATCACGAACAATCACTATTCGTGAAGGACTAAACTTAAAATTAAGGGTATGTTTGTTTCATGTATCATTTGAACTTAATAGACTCAAATTTGGATTCGAGTATTAAGAATCTTTCGGATACGTATTTGTTTCCTCTAAAATTTGAATAATTTGAGTATCAAGAATCTAAGTTTTTAGAGTTCTCATTCCCTTTAAACTTTTAATACTCGGATATCTTTGCTACAGTAAAAACTAAAATTCTTTTTCCTATATTTGAAGAAAAAAAGTTAAAATTTCTTCATTTGATATCCAATCGAGATGATTCTTGTTTTACTGTGTTCCTAATAACGAGAGGAATAAATTAAGATTCATATCACATATTTTTTAAGATCATTAACATTAAGATTTTATTAGATTTATTAATAAATCAAAAACTATTTTCACTACCTCTCCAAACACACATTTTAATTTTATTCCATACTCAAATTAAAACTTAAATGCACATCCAAACGCCAATTCGAATAACAATTTAAATCACTAACGCACATCCTAATTCAAATCACTCTAACTCAAATTAAATCACTAATTCAAATCTATTTACTAAACGGATCCTAAAGCGTTTTTAGTTATTGGACTAACACGAATAGAGGATGAAAGTCAATGGTCGAAATCCATGTAAAGAAACCCAACAAAGGGAAAATCTTAAAATTAAAGAGAATATACTCAAGCTTTATATCCAACATCTATATTTAAGTCCTTTAATTCAAATAGCTAGTATGATTATTTATAGTCCGCTTACAAAACAATAACATAATAGCTACTAAGATTTTAGGACAACTCTTTCTAAAAATAAAAAATTACAACATCTAAGCAAATAACAAAAACAGAAGCTAAAAAGATGTTGAATGTTTAAAATCATATTTTTAAAAGATGTTAAATGAGTTAAAATAATAACAATTTTTTTTATTAAGTAATAAAAATATTACAATAAAGTTTATAATGTTTCATTTAAATTTTTTGAAATAACAGTTTGTAGTTTTAACTAAATGCACTGTTAAAAAGTCAAACAAACACAAAAACAACATTTGGACTTATGAGCCAAAAACATCTTCGAGAGTGCCCTCTGGGTAGGTTAAAGTGTTCTTTTCATCTTCTCTAGTAACACAAGTCATCATCTCTCTCTGTATCTCTTATTATTCCTCAATTTTAACCCTATTCATTTCCATGCGGTGGCCCACAGATCTTAATCCTAAGCTTTAGTTCGTGAGCTCTGAAGCTTAAACACGGAGGTAATTTATCCTCTCCAAACTCTAGCTTTCCATTCTCGAGCTATTTGTGATTTATTCATTGTTAATTTTAACCTCTTTAAAGCTCGTATTGTTTCTCTCAAATTAGTACTTTCAGCTAGTTCTTGTCTGTGATTTTCATTATAGCAATGTATAGCTGAATATGTACATTTCTTGGCAGTTAATTTTTGAATTTGAGCTCAACATTTTCGAATATTCTTTTCATGCCTTTTGTTGTATACCTTTTGTGTGACGTGTCGGTTTATTGGTTAAAAACGTTTGTTTGTGTGTATGTTTTTTTTTAATTATTATTACTATTTGCAAATAGAAGTAGAAATGGCTAGATTATGTGATTTTCCTAAGGGTTTTTAGAATATAGTGGCCCGAATTCAGTTTAACCGAACATAAAAAGTTTACGATGCAACAATTGTGATAAAAGAATCAATGTGGGGATTTTTTATAAGATTAGTGGTAGGTTATGAGATCGAGCCCACGGTATAGACCTTTTAAAAAAAAATACAGTACATGTCTAAATTATTGTTATGAAATTAAAATCTAACATAATATTTAAAATATCTTAAAAATGTCCTTAGTGATATAGTAATTATCTTAATGATATTACATATTATATTATATAATTATATATAAATAATTTTAATGATATCATTATGAGACAATTGTAAAATTTTTACAAATTAAAGTCATATTTTAATTCAATAAATGTAATTGGGTCAATTGTCTATTTAACCCTAAACCTTTGTGTTTTGGGCTGTTTAGTTTATATTTTGGGCTCATAGGGTTTTATTTATGCCTGTATAGATGATGTATTACTCTAAGGTTTCAGAATTATCGTTTTAACCTACCTAATTGCTTCCATCATATAATCTTTGAGTTTAGTGATTTTTTTCTCCTCTGTTTATGATTTTTTTGAGTCTTGGGTTCGGCGTAAACCTATGCGTGTTTTTGTTCTTTGTTTCTATTACTTTATTTTCGTAACAGGAGTATTAGAGGACATTATGTAGCGGTTATCTCCCTAGTCTCTGATTCTATTTAAGCGCGTTTGTGAGTCATGGTATGATCTCATCAATGACCTGAAATTTTTGGCCAAGCACCTTCGCAACACGCACAAGATGTTCTCCGACTCGTCTCAAGTAATTTGCTTGAGTGCATTGTTTGCCATTGATCAACCCGAACCGGAAGGAGGAAATCAAGGTGCAAGGAGCTTCTTTGCTCGCAATGGCCACTCATGATTCCGATTACAATGACTGCGCTCCTTTTGTTGAAGATTTTGGTTAGGTATTTTGAACATCACTCCCTTTTAAGACTAACGGGTCATTGTCACGAATGACTTAATTTGTTTGTTGAATCCCGCACTCAAGGAATTCAAGATTGTACTTAACGGTCGCCTTGATGATGAATTTGAAACGGCTGCAGTAGGATTTGGCTGGGATTCCAGAACAAATGATTACAAGGTTGTTATCATCAAGTCTCCTGAAATTAGAGGTGGTTTGCTTTTTTGTTGCCCCATACCAGACATTATACTGTAATGGAGTTTGTTATTGGTAATGGGCAAAATGTTAATGGTTCGGCTTAACCACCCCAAGAAGAAGGGGAGGATATCGATGAATGGACATGGATCGCGGTTTGGGACAATTCAATGGTTTTATTTTTCTATGGTAAAAATGGTCCCTCAACGTTCATTGATATGTGGGTGAGAAGTGCCTCTTCTTGGGGTGTTGAAACTGCTTATGGTTGGACTAAACATCCAACCTTGGGACCCCTTGACAGCATTAAGCGCCCCTTAGCGTTTCTGTATGATGATTGGCTGCTCTTGGAAACCCAAGATCGTGGAATTACCTCCCGCAACATCTGCGTCTTTGTGTAGAACTATCTCGTGGGAAGAGATCTTTTTTGTTGTTTATACAAGGAGTTTGGTTTCGGTGCTCAAACAAGGGGGAAAGAAAAGCCTAGCCGCGGAGACTATTCGTCCTATTTCTAGCACATTTTCTTCGTACATCAGTGCTTCGTATAAACGAGGGGTCCAAATTCTCTAATGTCCATCTTTAAGTTTGCATTCGTTTTTCTATGTTGTTACGTCTTCTCTATAGTTTCAAGTGTTTTTTGTTCTTCATTGTTTTTGTGAAAGTCCAACATTCGTTTTTCAATGCTTTTACGTCTTCTTTATAGTTTAAAGTGTCTTTGGTTCTTCATTGGAAGTTTTTGTGAAAGTTCAACTATAATATTTACTTGAAGTGTTAATAGTGATTCGCTATTTGAGACTATGATATCTTTTTTTTTTTGGATGGAAATTTTTTCGGAATCCTCAGATTTCCTCAGATTTCAGAAGAATTAAAAAGATTACAAGCACAAAACAACATTCACGTTGGGTAGAGGCACACACGGTGTCACTTAAAGGCCTAAGCTTCCACTCAAATTTATTTCTTTTCAAAAAGTATGTACATAAATAAGTATTGTATTGTGTAATATATATATATACATGTATATATATATATAACCCCCACTAAGAATATAAAAATTAATGGTATAGCTCTTACTAGTTTTTATTTTAGTTGTTTAGCCCACTAACAAGAACTTTGACTCTGTCGCTGGGCAAGCAAGGGCATAAATTGGGTAGATAATGCATGAATCATTTTTTGATAAAATTCCATAAAAGAATATCATTATTCATTATGATCCTCCCCACACAATATTAGTCAGTTATAACAAAGTTCGACATTTTAGGATTTTATGTAGTTTTTTTGTTTCTAAAATCGCCTTTTTTTTAAATGGTAGATCGCTTTTTTTTTTTTTTTGGAAAATTATTGTACGTTTTATATAGTCACCAAAAGTTGGACAAAATTTATTTTTCTTTCTCACAAAAAAGAAAAGATGGATAAAATTAAAATAATAACAAAAAAATAAAACTATGACATTTGCTTGCGGCTTGAAAATGCTAGCTGCGATGTCAAAGATTAGAAAGCCGTATTAAGATGATTAGCATGCTATTAGGACAAGCTAGGAATATAAGACCATGGCTACTTTAAACGACAAAAATAAAAGGAATATTTTAATGCGATTCCAAAGTTTGAAAATGAATGTGGTTGTGTTTGAACATTGAAATCAAATCTCAATCATCTTTGGCGTGTAATTGAAGGTTTCCTAATAAATAATAGTCAAAGTTTAGAGGTCAGTATCCATCGACTATCTTGAAGATCTATTTGTTTATTTAAGACAACCTTTAACGTAATTGACACTAATGACTTTCAATCAAAAAATTTGATGCTTAAAACTACAACATAATTACACTTATGCTTAAAAACTTAAAAATGAATTTGTTTTCCTAGGGTACTTAAAAAAAAAGAATGTTATCATTTGCCATATTCAGAATAAATTCGAGTTAATTTTTTTCTTGCACAACAATTGTCAGTGAAACCTTAACCCATGGGACTCTTTTCAACACTTTAATTATTTGAAATTCTGCATTAGTCAAGCCAATAAATCAAACGTTAACCGTTTTGGGACATTCATCACAAGTCATGAGATTATTTTACATTGTAAAGAAACGACTATGGAAAAATATAATCTAAGTAAGTTAACTCCTTAAAATAATTCCTTTTTTAAAAAAGCCTAAAGCCAATTACGTAAAATATATATAATGAAACTTAATTTTTGTAACATCTAAAAAAAAAAATTGTCTCTACATGGGTTGTACTGGTCCATCGTGAGCCTCGAGGCGTGGGCCTTCCTTATCCGACGGGCCCAAGTCCACCAAAGACTCCTCTTTCCTTCTACTGCCCAACCGAAAAAGCCCATACAGCTTCCGAAACTCGCTTACTGTGTGGATACTCTCCCGGCAAAACACTCCTCCCGGTTCACCCGACTCGTACCCGGACCGGTCCGAACGGCTCTTGCTCAACCGCGGAGCCGGAGGCGGCTTCCTTCCTTCGCCGGCGCTGGTTTGCAGCGCCGTGATGACTGACTTCAGAGCCCGGCTCGGCGACGTCCGGTTCGAGATCATAATCTCGCCGATTTCGGCCGGGCTCAAGCTCGGTCCGGTCTGGAAAATCTCCTCCACCTGAGGGAAAAGCTTGTGTTCCTTAAGCCCTAAGTAATTGTTGGCCAGGCTCTTGAAAGCGGAGAAATCGCACAGAGGGAAGTTCACGTGAACGTCAATTCTTCCCGGTCTCATCACCGCTTGATCAATTTGATCCTTGCCGTTCATCGTGAATACCAAAACCCGTTCCTCTCCGCAGCAGGAGATGATCCCGTCCATGAAGTTCAACAATCCGGAGAAGCTCACGGCGGAGGCAGCGGAGCTGGAATTTCCAGTCAAGAACCGGTCGAGATCCTCGACGACGATGAGCGACCTCGGCGTGGTCTGGAGAAGGAGCATCTTCAGATCGGAGTCATCGGCAATCCTAGCGACATCGAGGTCGTAGACGTCGTAGCAAAGGAGCCTCGCCATGGCGGCGACGAAGCTCGTCTTGCCGGTGCCGGAAGGGCCATAGAGCAAGTAGCTCCGCTTCCATACTCGGCCTAGCCTGTGGTAGTACTGCTTTGATTTCAGAAATAGCTCGAGATCAGATTTGATTTTGGATTTTAGGTCGGAATCGATGACGACAGTCTCAAAGCTCGCCGGATGCGTGAACGGAATCGATCTCCACCGTTCGTTTCCTCCGCCACCGCCGCCGCCGCCGGAGTAGCCTAAAATGTGAAGCGTAATCTCCTTCTTCCGCTGCTCAATCTCGTCGGAGACGGAGAGGATGTGCTGGAAGTACTGACGGAAAACCCTCCTCTTGTCGCTCTTCTTGAGTCTGAGAACGAAGGAACGGACTCCGTCCGGTTCCGACTTCTGATTGGTCCAGCAAACCACGGCTCCAAGAAACGTGTCGCGAATGGATTGGCTGACGTCCAGATAAAAGAATATATCGTTGGATTTAGAACCGGAGAAGAGGTTCGTGTAATCAGAGTCTTCCACGGAAGGAAGGGAGTTAAGGTAAGTGGAAATCTTTCGGTACAGTTGGTTCTCTTGGAAATGCTCGTTGTACTGTGGCACTTTGTACAGTTGGTACACGTGAAAACGGTCGACGAATGATTGCCATGACCTTACCAGAATCAAAACCACGTTTGTCTTGTACAGCAATCTAAAAACCAAAAACAAAGCTATGAAGATGAACAAGTAAGAGAATAACATTATCGGATTTTTGGGCTGTTCTTTCTATGATGTTTTTTTTGGGTGAAACCCAAGAAAAAGAAATGGGGTTTGAGAAGAAATATTGGGGGGAGGGGTGGGTCAATATTAAGGGGCGTTACTTTGGTGATGGCTCAAGCCGGCATATTAAACAGGGTCAAAATTCAAAAGTAAGAACGAGTGTGTGTGGGGGAAAGAGAGTAGAAGGATGAGAAGAGAAAAGAAAGGAAAAATATGGAAGCTCGTTTTTGTATGGTATGGTTGTAATGTATGACCAACGACTATGGACCATCGTTGGGAATTAGTCGGATAGATAATAATGATAATAACTAATAGTTTTTTCATGTGGGCATTTTTTTTTCAATGGTATTCATGGATTGGCTTTATTTTTTGGACAAACGGCGCTTGATTTGTGGAAATTGTTTATTATTATTTAGTGCTTGATCTGTGACAGTTTTGATAGTATTGCACTACTTTACATATTGAAAGGTTGGGGCAATGATCACGTGCATTTAAATATACTATGCAAAATTTGGCTACTTTTTAATTGAGAAATGATGTTACGTAAAGTGAGACCTGTTCTTGGGACGTAAGGTGAAAATTCTTCAAAATTTGTGTTTTGATTTTTCTTGTTTGCAAAAGCCTTTTCACCTTTTATTTTTACTATTCTAGTGTGCTTTTTTAAAATAAAAAATAAAAAAACTCCAACTATTTCAAGGTCATGTATCCTGGCCTAACCCTCACCAAAGTTTTTAGCTGACGCTTCTATGCAGCCTTTCTTGAATTTAGACATGGAAGGAGAATCTGTTTTTGCAAGGAAAATAACCGTGGCAATAAAATGGTTGATCCAAAGGCTCCTTTCTTTATAACTGAAATCTCATATGAGTCTCCATAGAAAAAGACACGACACATGAAAGCGACAAAGTAGGAGAGAAAGGAGAAAGTAATTAAAACAGAGAAAACAGAAGTTTAATAATACCACCAGGCTGAAAAGATATGTCTTTTTTTTTTCTTTTTTTTTTTACATTTTTCTTTTTCACCCCTTGATGAAGCTGCTTACTTTGAACAAGTAAACTAAGCCCTTTAAAAGTTTCACACGGTGTCCTTATCTCCTGTTAATAATAATAATAATATAATATAGTCATCCATGGACACAACTGCGAACAAAGAGGTCAATTGTTAGCTCACTTAGACTTTCGTTAAATACCCTAAGCATCATGCATCTTCGCTAATCAGTAGTGAAAATAAACTGCAAAAATAGTGCTTATTGCTCTCCCTCTCTCTCTCCAAGTTCTAACATTATAGCGAGACAAATATGCAACTAAAATCTAAAAGGATCCTTTTACTCCAAGCACTAGTTTTTTGTGGGCTGCGATGGACTAAATGGTGCCTCAGATTCAGCAAGAGAACATTAACCAATTGATAATTGCGTTTTGATTCTTGAACTGCATCCACAAATTGTTGTGTGACAGGAATTGATATGATGTGGACTGTATTCACAAGTGTTCTATGAAAAGCACTCGTAATCCCTTATCATTTAGATTTGGTTGTTTCAGTAGCACAGAAAAGTACAAAATTCCTCACCGGTTCAATGTCACATATATTTTTTTTTTCCTTTATTATAGTTACAACGTTCATAAGAATCGATGGTTTGAGTTTAACATATCTTGCTGTTGGATATTTCTTCTTTCATTGTCTACTGAAAAACAAATAAATGCACAAAGCAGTTTGAGCTGCACGTGGTATTTGTCTCCAATCTTGATTATAAGTGTCCGTTTTATTTTCTTTTTGTTATTTATTTTTTTTCCCTCCGCTGAAAAGGCATCAAACATGTTTCTATGCTATCGTGTTTTCATATCTTTTTTCACTTTTCTATCATCCACCACTTTCAGCGTGGGTCTTCTTAACCGAAAATGTTCTTTGCATTTAATAGTAAACATGTGGTCCTTCCTGCATAGTACGAAATAAGGGTACTTTTATTGGCCAGCTTTCCATTCAGTACACCCAGCAATTAAAGTCTTTCAATCAAACCAAACTTACTCCATTGCCAGCTATTTCTTACACGAACTTAATCATTGGGGTAGCTGCAAGCGGAGCAAATTGCAAAGCATGTGATGTGAACTCACAAAATCCCCGCATAACCACCAACCACCACCCACCACCCCCCCCCCAAAAAAAAAAAAATGAAACAATATGCACAAATATGAAACAAGTGAAACAAGGCAATTTCCCCAGCAGCCAAAAAAAAAAAGTTTCGTCAGTCGAGATATCTGTTTTTTAACCATTAAATCTACAAAAACAATAATTTGATCAAATTTGACAGTTTTAGAACATATACCATCGATAGGCTCCTACCAAAGAAGTCCTTGTGAAATAATGACTAAGTTTTCCAAAAAGAAAAAACCATAGCCTTATAAATATATCGATAATGAAGGTGTACGGCAAGTCTAAAAGATCTAACTAATGGAGTTAAAACTCTTATAAACTACAACAATGCGGGATTAAACAAAAACACATCTTCCATGAAAGCTGGAGTCATGATTGTTTTTATGGGTCTTGGGAATCTGATTGGAGATTCAAGACATGGGAAACCACAAGCTTCGAGAGCTCGTTTATAGCAGCTTGAACTGGATAATCACCCGAATCCGCACTCCTCGACCACCTGGATGATTGTGAGCTTAATCCACTGTATTCGCTTGCAGCAGCCTTAGTCTTCCTTGATGTGGAGAGAACTTTTTCCAAATCTCTCTGAGAAAGAGGCCTTGGCGCCTGAAAAAGAGACAGAATGGCAATAAGTTACTTCAGATTCAAGACCACGAGTCTGCTTTGCTAAAGCGTATAATGCCTAATTTCCTGTATGCCACCAAAAAAATATACTTTTAAGATATGATAGGATGACGATCCACTTCAAGGGTCGAAACCAAATCATTTCATGTTAAGATGTATAACTACGATATAAAAATGTGATAAACGAAACACATTTCATTCATCCATGACCAGGTTTATTCTAGGTGATCTTTTCAACCTGGAAAACAGCAACAGTATCAAAATTTGCATCATTCTTGGTATTGGGGTTGTGAGGGAGCGCAAAATTGATGTCAGAAACCAAAAAAAAAACAAAAAAAACAGAAAAGGGCCGACAAAACGGCTAATATACTCACAGATGCTCGCTTTCCATGTTTCTCCGCATCTAGTAGGTCTCTGATGGAAAAATAAGCTGCTTTCTTGCAAAGTTCAAGCAGATCAGAACCTGTATAACCCTCACAAAAGCTAGCTACATAGTCATAATCAATGTTGTCTTCAACCCTCTCACCCTTCAAAATCACCTTCAGTATCTCAGCCCTCTCCCTACGATCAGGTATTCCAATCTCAAAGGCCTGAGGAAGACGACGGAGTATTGCTTCATCAAGTTCTGATGGACGATTTGTAGCAGCGAGAACCATGACTTGAGCATTCTCTATAACAACAACAATATGAAATTGTTTGTCAATGACGTTTATCAAAATATCTTATATTAGAGATGCGACAACTTCAACGATAGTTATTTGAAAGAACCTATTTTTCTTTGTGAATTCATGAAAGAAAAAAAAAATATATGCATATACAAGCATATATGCAATTTTTTTTAGCCACTCTAAATAAGAGGAGAGAGAGCACTCACGATCAGTTGTAAAGCCGTCCCATAAAGCCATGAACTCGGTCTTCATGTTTGTTAATGCTTCGTGATCAGTATTACGACGCTGGCCCAAAAAGCTGTCTACTTCATCAATGAAGATGATAGCAGGCTGGAGTTTGTAAGCCAAGCTAAACACAGCGGCAACTGCAAAAATCATGTAAAACTATATAAATTTCTCCCAATAGAGACCTCATAATATGTGCATGACAAATTAAATTCAATGATCCCAAAGGGAAAAAAAAATAAAAAGAAATGTTAATTTTCCACATAGCTTTCACAATCTTAATTAAATACTACAAACTCCACTAACTCTGGTCAAGAAGCCATTCCATCTTGCTTTTATTAACAGAACCATTCCAATGCAAGAAAAAACTTGCAACAAGATCAACACTCACCAAGTTTTTGAGCATCCCCAAACCATTTACTCATAAGATTCGATATCCTTACATTAATAAAAACAGCTCCAGACTCTTTTGCAATGGCTTTTGCGAGCATGGTCTTTCCAGTACCAGGTGGTCCGTATAACAAAACCCCTTTTTGTGGACCAAGAAGCCTTCCATATGCAAACAGCTCAGGCCTCCTTAGTGGAAGAATCACCAGTTCATACAATGCTTGCTTGATCGCTTCTAATCCTCCAATTGACTCAAATTCCACATCGATGTGATCCGGGTTTATAACATCACATGCTATAACATCCTGTCAGCAACAGAAAAACTAAGTTGAACACCGTATTGACTCATGGCCTGTTTGTCTTGCAGGTTTAAAGTTCACACCATTTTGCTGTAATGTTTTCTTTCACAAAAGATTTGAATTTTTGTGCAAACCCATGAACCAAAGGGGAAAGCATTATTTATTCTATCTTTATACCAACAAATGAGCATCTCATGTGAAAAGGTATGATAGAATGTTCCAGCACTTTTCTCACGTCATAAGAAGCACAAAAACAAAATCCGTTTATCAAAGGTGTTTTCATTGACATTTAACTTCTGAGACACAAGAACAACCATCAAACAATGTTCATATTGGTGACAGTATGAGTGCTGAATTTTCAAGAAAAGTGGAACAATCTGACAATGTGAGCAAAGAGTTAACGTGAAGGGAGGAAAAAACAAAGGAAAAGGGAAAAAAAAAGTGTATCCTCAGGCAACTTGAAACACCTATAGCAACCTTTGTGTTTGATAAAGTAATGAGCTTATAATCAAATATCAAAGTGGGTACTAGTCCAAGTTCAATATTTAAATACTCAATAAGACAAAAAATAATTAAATTAAGCAAAATCAATTTCCAAATTCCACACAGTAACTCAAAGGTTAAGTTACATTATATATGTATATATGTATATATTTATTTGTTGTTGTTGTTAACAAACAAGGAAAAAAAATCAAGCACACCAAGCAATGTTTCAAAATTCAATAAAGGCGACCAAAAGGTCTAAACATCAAAATTTATTTTCCACCACAAAATTGTCCACACCTTCACCATCAAATCCCCAAATCGATATTGAAATATCAAACAACCAAACAAAAGCAGAATAGGCAAGCGCTTTGCTTTGACAAACCGACATAGCAACTCTCTCTCTCTTAACCGACCCTAAATCCCTAAAGTTCGAACCTTTCAACAAGCAATAACAACTTCAAAATCTAAAAAAAAAAAAAAAACATATAATTTCATGGAGATCAATCGAAAACGAGGAACCAATTTTTCAACCTCGTAAGGGTTTGTCTGAATAAGAGGGCGACCCAAGCGCTTGGCAATCTCCTTCTTGTGCTCCAAAGCTTTCTTGGAGGCCTCGCGATTCGGGTCCAGATGTCGGAGGCCCGCGAACAGCACCAAGCAACTCAGCGCCGCGCTCGCCGCGTACAGAATCAGTTCTTGCAAGAACTTCGTCTCCGACGAACCCCCCATTTTCGATGATATATCACTTCAAATAATTTCAATTTTGCTGTGTACAATTTCTTAAATTTCCGTAAGTTTTGGGAGGAGAAAAGACGCTTGGAGATGAAGAAAGGGCTTTTTTTTCATTTTTCTTTTTTCGTTGGGTTTCGATGTTCGTGTAAGTGGAATTACGAAAAGGAACCGGTATTACGTTTGGCTGAGGCTTGGATGGGGAAGATTGTGTAAATTCACTTTAGTAGCTTCTTGGGTCTTAGGCTAAGAAATTGGGCCAGATTGCACATTCAAAAACTGACTGGGCTAACCCATATGCTAAAGCCCAATCTAGTCATTAATGAATTGGGCTTTTGGAGTCAGCCCATGGATTTCGGGTTCCTTTTCAACCCTGCAAAGTGCACGCTTTTGAAGGGGAAATAATACAAGAAAGATATGTCTCTAATATAACAATATTATCAACTAGTTCCTTTTTTGGTTATTAAGATAATATAATTCTTAAATGTATGTTTTAATGTGAGCAGTAAAGGTTAACAAGACATATGGTATAATTATGACTGTAAAGTTTGAATATGACTCCAATTTGTGAATATTATACATAAGACTTAAAAATAATTACTCTATTTCTAGATTATGATAATTTAGCCATGTAGTATAATATTGTTTTTGTAATGAATTAATTTTAAGAATGGTTAACAAAGCATGGGAATGTCGTTGCTGACCTACATTCAAATATCACAATTAAATGAGTGAATCTTTTTTTAGACCTCATATAACAGACATATGTAATAACTCTTTGGATGGTGGGCACGTGCTTTAACAATTTTTTTTCGGGAATACACAATTATTTGGGTGAATGCCTTCAGAAAAAATTTAAGATGTTGAGTAGTTGCATATTCGGCACCCTTGCCACAAATAGTCGCATCGCGATTTCCATACTGATTACTTCTCAATATAATTTCTTTTAAATTCATTATAATTTCATATACGGATTCTTGAATACCGACTATAGTAGAATACTCATGTGATATTTTTCTCGGATTTTGCACGTGTGATACATGTTCTTTCTATTTCTCCAAGCAAAGCTCTTCGCATCGCAATGCCTATTGTATCGGCTTGTCCTTTCATAAGTGGAGGAGGAATCAGCCTGAGTTGGTGAAGCAATAGCTCACCAAGGCGATGATTAGTAGATGGTCCAATAGCATGATCAACCACACTAGGAGTGAGATACGGCTCAAACTCCTACGGGAGGCAGCAGTGAGGAATTTTCCGCAATGGGCAAAAATCTGACGGAGCAATGCCGCATGAAGGTAGAAGGCCTGTTGGTCATGAAATTCTTTTCCCAGAGAAAAAATTTAATGAAATAACATTTCGGCAAAAAAGTAATGTAATATGTGAGTTGCTAATGTGGAGAAAAACCCTATACTTATTAAGGTTAGGAGATGTCAAGCTTTTGTGTTTAACTGATGACTTTTTAGTACTTATACATGTCAGAGGATGTCAAGCTTTAATGCCTAATCGATATGGGACTTTACATTTAAGTTTTTTTCCTAACAAAATCCAAATATCAATGAGCACAATTTAAGCATAAATTTCTCATTCACCCGATTACCATTTTGAGCATATAAATATATAATTTCGATCTTCTAACGACGTAAAACGGAAATCCGCCAACACCTATTACTTTTACAAAGTAAGTCTCACTAAATATTAGCCCTCAAAATGGCTCCTCAAAGTGGTTATTAACCACTTTTTTCTAACATAATCTACTTCCAGGAGCTTCTTTTCCATTTTTCTCTGTGTCTAGGTTGCCTCTGATGGGAAATATAAGCCGCTTTCTTGCAAAGTTCAAGAAGATCGGAACCTGTATATCCGTCGCACAAGCTAACTACATAGTCATAATCAATGTTAAATCTTCGACCTTCTCATCCTTCAGAATAACCTTCAATATCTCAGCCCTCTCCCTTGGTCAGGTATTCCAATCTCGAAGGCCAGAGAAAGACGGCGGAGGACTGCTTCATCAAGTTCTGATGGACCATTAGTAGCGGCGAGGACCCTAACTCTAGCATTTTCTTTAACAACAACAATAAGAAATGGTTTAGCAATGATGCTTATCAAACTAAGTCATTGTGAATGAAAAAAAATAATCAGCCTATTTAGTTCATAGGTTGAAACAGAATGTACGAACAGAATTTTAAATGTTTATAAGAGGAAGTACTATAAAGTAAACCAGGCAACTGATAGATAAAATAACGCCCGACCAGTTGTAAAGCCATCCCATAGTGCCATGAACTCTGTCTTCATGTTTGCCAACGCTTCATGATCGGTATTATGGCGATGACCCAAAAAGCTGTCTACTCCATTAATGAAGATGATAGAAGGTTGGAGTTTGTAAGCCAATATGAACACAGCGGCAACTGCAACAATTGTTTCAAATTGTTGCATATATGGAGCCAAATCAAGTAGACAACCCAGCAAAAGGAAGGAAAAGGGAGAAAATCGCGTCCTCGAAGGCAGGAAGCAAGCGCCGCGGCTCTGGCAGAAGAGCGCCGCGGCGCTGGGGCGAGGCGCCTAGGCGCCAGGTGAAGAGCGCCTAGGCGCCAGGACAAGAGCGCCTAGGCGCTATGTGGCAAGCGCCTAGGCGCCAAGGGCTAAACGCCTAGGCCGAATGAGGATGGCGCCTAGGCGCCAGGAGAAGAGCGCCTAGGCGCCGCAGGGGAGCGCCGCCGCGCTCGTTTCGAGCGCCGCGACGCTGACGCGCTGTGCTGCGCGATGTGTTTTGAATCAAAGTCGAATTCAAAGGTCCCAAAAACGGGAAACCACTAGGGTTTCCCATTAGTTGCTATTTTTCTCCTCCTTTGGTTTTAAATAGACACAAGGTGGCTAGGGTTGTGTGTGTGAAAACTGTGTGTGAAAAGTGTGTGAAAATTGTGAGAGGCAAAATTCTTGAGAGCTCCATCCTTGAGAGAGAAAAAATTCCCATTGGGTGTTAGATAGAAGAGAGTTTTGGTAAGCACAATTTGTGAGTGTGAGAAACTGCTCTTGTAATCTGTAATCTCCTTCATCATAGTGGAATCTGCAAGCGGCAGAAACAGGACGTAGTCTCAATTTTGGACGAACCTGTATAAAAATTTGGTGTCTCTTTTTCTTCTTTTCTCCTATTTATTTTCTGCAATTGTTCGTTCTTGCGATCCTTGGAATTAGGAGTCGTCTAATTCCCCAACAACTGGTATCAGAGAGGAGGTTTTGATCAAGAACGATGACTGGAGAAGAAGGTATGGCAGCCGGCATCACCAAATTTGATGGTTCAGATTTTTCCTATTGGAGGATGCAAGTAGAGGACTACCTATACAGCAGGAAACTGCACTTGCCCTTGGGTAATAAGCCCGAAGGCATGAAGGATGAGGAGTGGAGTCTCCTTGATAGACAGGTACTCGGTGTGATCCGTTTGACTTTGTCAAAGAACGTTGCCCACAACGTTGCGAAGGAGACTACTACAGCAGGAATGATGAAGGCTCTGTCAAAGATGTATGAGAAGCCCTCAGCCAATAACAAGGTACATCTCATGAAGAAGCTCTTTAATTTAAAGATGTCTGAAGGTGCTTCGGTGGTAGAGCACCTGAACAGTTTCAACACCGTCCTAAACCAATTGGTCTCGGTAGAGATTAAATTCGATGAAGAGATCAATGCTCTAATCCTCTTGGCCTCGTTACCGAATAGCTGGGAACCTATGAGGGTGGCCATTACAAATTCGCTTGGGAATGCCAAATTAAAGTTTGTTGATGTCAGAAATTCTATTCTGGCGGAAGAAGTTCGCAGGAAGGACTCAGGAGAAGCCTCTTCGTCGAACTCGGCCCTTAATGTTGATAATAGGGGCAGGAAACTTGACAGGCAATCCAACAGGGATAATGACAGGAGAGGCAAGTCGAGGAATGGGACAAGCACGTCTAGGAATGGTAGGACCATGGAGTGTTGGAACTGTGGGAAGACGGGCCACTTGAAAAAGAACTGCAGGGCTCCAAGGAAGAATGAAGACAAGACTAATGATGCAGCCAACGCCGCCACTGAAGAGCAACAGGATGCTTTAATCTTGTCTGTCGACAGTTCTTTTGATTCGTGGGTGATGGACTCAGGAGCATCATTCCACACCACAGCACACCATCATGTCCTGGAGAACTACGTTGCTGGAAATCATGGTAAGGTTTATCTCGCTGATGGAGAACCTTTGGATATAGTTGGCATTGGAGATGTCAGTTTAAAAATGCCTAATGGGTCGGTATGGAAGATTCATAAGGTGAGACATGTTCCTAAATTAATGCGCAACTTGATTTCGGTGGGGCAACTGGATGATGAAGGACATAAAGTGACCTTCAATTGTGGAGGTTGGAAAGTCACGAAAGGAGCGATGGTTATTGCTCGGGGACGCAAGGTTGGAACTCTCTACATGAACTCTAGTTGCAGAGATACCCTAGCAGTTGTTGATTCTGCTGCCAATACTGAGCTATGGCATTATAGGCTCGGTCACATGAGTGAGAAGGGTATGAAGGTGCTTCACTGCAAAGGAAAACTGTCGGGTTTGAAAACTGTTGATCACAGTTTGTGTGAAGCCTGCATCTTTGGTAAACAGAAGAGAGTGAGTTTCTCAAAGATGGGTAGAGAGCCTAAGTCCAGGAAATTGGAGCTTGTTCACACTGATGTGTGGGGGCCTGCGCCGGTGACTTCCCTTGGTGGCGCAAACTACTATGTGACGTTCATAGATGACTCAAGCAGGAAGGTATGGGTTTACTTTCTGAAAAACAAATCTGATGTGTTCGATGCTTTCAAGAGATGGAAAGCCATGGTGGAGAACGAGACAGATTTGAAGGTGAAGTGCTTGCAGTCTGACAATGGGGGAGAGTACCTAGGTGAAGATTTCAGGCGGTACTGTGCTGAGAATGGGATAAAGATGAGGAAGACCATTCCAGGGAAACCACAACAGAATGGGGTAGCTGAAAGGATGAACAGGACTTTAAACGAGCGTGCTAGGAGCATGAGGTTGCATGCAGGGCTGCCAAAGATGTTTTGGGCTGAGGCAATTAACACAGCCGCTCATCTGATCAACAGAAGTCCATCCACACCGCTGAAGTTCAAGCTACCGGAAGAATTCTGGAGCCATAAACAGGTGGATCTCTCTTACTTGAGAGTGTTTGGTTGTGTTTCTTATGCACATATTGATTCTACTGCTAGAAGTAAACTGGATGCCAAGTCAAAGAAGTGTTTTCTGGTTGGCTATGGCGGACTTGAGTTTGGTTATCGTCTCTGGGATGACCAAAGTCGGAAGATTATCAGGAGCAAGGATGTGATCTTCAACGAAGGTGTTCTGTACAAGGACAGAGACAGCACGGACTCCAGGGGTTCAGGTTCTGAAGATAAGAAGCCTGAGGTGATTCCATTGAAGGATCTGCCTGAAGTGGAGGTGCAAAATCCAGAGGTTGAAGACCAGGAAAACATAGCTCCAGAAGAAAACCAGAGGACTCCTGCCACACCAGTCAGGAGGTCTAGCAGGACAATCAGACCACCGCAGAGATACTCCCCAACTCTGCATTATATCTTGTTGACCGACAGAGGTAAGCCAGAGAGCTATGATGAAGCCATGGAGGCTGGAGATTCGGTCAAGTGGGAGTTAGCCATGAGGGACGAGTTGGATCGGACATGGCAACTGGCAAAGTTACCACAGAGTAAAAAGTCCTTGCACAACAAGAGGGTATACCGGGCAAAAGATAAAAGTGCTGGCAGCAAGCGGTATAAGGCAAGGTGGGTGGTAAAAGGATCCAGAGATATGCTCACCAAGATGGATCCGATTGAGAAACTGAAGTTGTGCGCAATTTCAGTTGGACTTCTCCAAGAGGCGTGAGAAGTCGTTGCCGCTGCAGTGGGAGACATGGTGAATTGATTAGTCTCCAAGTGGGAGATTGTTGCATATATGGAGCCAAATCAAGTAGACAACCCAGCAAAAGGAAGGAAAAGGGAGAAAATCGCGTCCTCGAAGGCAGGGAGCAAGCGCCGCGGCTCTGGCAGAAGAGCGCCGCGGCGCTGGGTGAAGAGCGCCTAGGCGCCAGGACAAGAGCGCCTAGGCGCTATGTGGCAAGCGCCTAGGCGCCAAGGGCTAAACGCCTAGGCCGAATGAGGATGGCGCCTAGGCGCCAGGAGAAGAGCGCCTAGGCGCCGCAGGGGAGCGCCGCAGCGCTCGAGCGCCGCGGCACTGACGCGCTGTGCTGCGCGATGTGTTTTGAATCAAAGTCGAATTCAAAGGTCCCAAAAACGGGAAACCACTAGGGTTTCCCATTAGTTGCTATTTTTCTCCTCCTTTGGTTTTAAATAGACACAAGGTGGCTAGGGTTGTGTGTGTGAAAACTGTGTGTGAAAAGTGTGTGAAAATTGTGAGAGGCAAAATTCTTGAGAGCTCCATCCTTGAGAGAGAAAAAATTCCCATTGGGTGTTAGATAGAAGAGAGTTTTGGTAAGCACAATTTGTGAGTGTGAGAAACTGCTCTTGTAATCTGTAATCTCCTTCATCATAGTGGAATCTGCAAGCGGCAGAAACATGACGTAGTCTCAATTTTGGACGAACCTGTATAAAAATTTGGTGTCTCTTTTTCTTCTTTTCTCCTATTTATTTTCTGCAATTGTTCGTTCTTGCGATCCTTGGAATTAGGAGTCGTCTAATTCCCCAACACAAATCCATATGAATTTCTATTCGCTACTAATGTAGACCTAATAAAATGTACATAACACATTTAATTCAATGCTCTCAGGGGGAAAAGTAGAAGAATTGTCCTTTCTTCTGCATAGCATTCACATTACGTAGTCGGAGCTACAACTGTAGTTTCAACCAACTTTTGTTACGGTGTTTTTTTAATAAAATTTAAATCAAAGGTGGGTTAAAGTAACATTTTGTAGTTCCAACTGCGTTCTTAAATGTTATGGGGTTGTTTGGAAAGTGGTGGGAACCGGTGGTGGGAACCACTTTTACTATAGCATGTGAAAGCTTTACACTGTAGCAATTTTTTAAATTATTAGTGTAACATATGAGAGTTTTACACTGTTTATAACTGAATTTGTGGTGGGAACCGTGGTTTCCACCACAATGCCAAACAGGGGGTATATTAATATACAACAAACTTCACCAACTGGTCAAAATCAACACTCACCGAGTTTTTGAGCTTCGCCAAACCATCTACTTATAAGATTCGATATCCTCACGTTAATGAAAGCCGCTCCAGACTTTTTCGCAATGGCTTTTGCGAGCATGGTCTTTCCAGTATCAGGTTGTTCATAAAACAACACTCCTTTTTGTGGACCAAGTATAAGAAAGCAGCTCAGGCCTACGTAGTGTGGAGCCTGCTTGGTCGCTTCTAATCCTCCGATCGACTCGAATTTCACATCGATGTGATCCGGATTTACGACATCACAGGCTATAACATCCTGTTAGCAATAGAAAAACAAAAGGTTAATTGCATTGGTAGATCTAAAACTCTTTTAAGCATTATTTTCACGAATCTTTAGACCAACAAATGAAACATGTCATACGCAAATGTTATGGAGGAATTTTCCTCCATTTGCAGTCTATATAATATTCTGGCTAATTCTCCTACCTCAGGTAATTTGGTAAATTAATTCTTGGCCCTGGCAAGCTGCAAAACTTTCTGCAAGGGTCATAAGATTTTTTTGGTAATAAAAGTTCATGAGGTTAATATTCCAGAGGAGATGGTGAAAGAGTGACATTTGACATTTGTTTAATGAATTTTCCTATAACATGGTATAGGGAATCTTATATAGAGTGGATTTCATATAGAGATTGATCAAACTACTCAAACAGACGGAATAAAACTAAACCATAGCAATTATAAATCGGTTTGTTTACCAAACTAATTTCTATTTATTCTATTTAAAAAATTATATTCTATATATCTCTATACAAAAATAATTAATTAATTTATTAAATATTTCTTAAAAAATTAAATGTGTTCCAAAATTTAACAATAATCATTTTAGAAATAAATAAATAAATAATGATAAGATTCATAAGTTATAATCAGCTAATGATTTCGTATTATAAATTTACTATTTTATGTCTTATGGATTTGAATTTTTTGATTTTGCTTAATTCTGAATTTTGGATGTTTTATGTGTGTCATGAATTGGATACTTCATTCTCACATTATTGACATTTAAGAAAAGGAATTATAAATGTTGGTTTGGATTTAATTGCTTAAATAGTTTGGTTTAGTTTGAAAATCTACAAACCAACATATAATAGGTTTGATTTGTAATTTACTGAAAATAATTGGTTTGATTTGGTCGCCCACCCCTAATTTGCAAAAATAATGAAATTATTTTTTTACTAAATATAAAAGAATACCAATTTTTTTTTAAAAAAAAAAAGAAACAAAAGAAGAATATGGAAAAGGAAAATTTAGAACTACTTTGAATACTTTTTTTTTTTGGCTCTTTTGCTAGCAAAAGTTCCTTGAGAAAAATGATTAAAAGCAAACATTTTTATTTTGCGAGTAAATACAAAAAAAAAAAAAAAAGTTTAAAAATATTTTCCAATCGCTGTTGATCTCTTTACATGGTTTGATAGAAATTCCAATACTCTCGAATGGGAAGGATCTTCCTGAATTAATATAAAAAATAAAAATCATCACGTATCACATTAAAGTAGACAATCACCACCCCCAAACACTGATCGGATCACTTTGTTTTATTCTTGTTCCTTTTATTTGAACAAAATTTTTTTTTTTTGCTACTTTTTATTGATCACTACTGTATTTTTTTTCTTTTAATAATCAAAACATTGCGTATTCTTCCTATTGTAAAAAATAGTGTGCGTTTTGTTCAAGATTCCTTGGTCCCTACACCTGAAGGGACTAGAATTAATAATTTAATATTGCAAAAAGCAGATGAATAAATCATTATCTACCAATAAAAACGGTTAAACCACTATAAACCTTTTAAAAAATGAATTAAAAAAATAAGTCGGAGAATATTATCAGTTTTTGCTTGTCATTTTTGTCCCTCATGATTTACCTCTTAACCATCTACCCAATAATTGTATATGTAAATGCACCTTTTTGTCAAAGTTGCTTTGAATTTGCGTAAGCAAGTTGAAATTTGATTTGTTAAAATAAATTAAACTAAATAAAACTCCACTTTTTTTAAAAAAAAATCTGTAAACTTAGAATAAATTAAAGTGTTTGACATGATAGCAGAAACTATTGGTTAGAACTGTTTTTACTATATCATGTGAGGACTTTACACTGTAACAATTTTTTTTAACTATAGCATGTGAAAGCTTTACACTGTTTATAACTGAGATAATAGTCCTAACTGTTCTATGCCAAACACCCTGTAAATTAAACAACACACCTTTTTTTTTATTTGCTGTAAATAACTAAAGATAAGTTAATAAAAACTCCATCCAATAAGGTCCATCACATGTGAAGTGCAACGTTGGAATTCACGCTTTATTTGATTTGTTTTAAACTAGTTTAAGTTGCTTTCAATAACCATTTCACATATAGAAGATGATGATAATCATTTTGCTGATGGTAATTAAATGCTTTTACAGATTAATTATTTCACATATAGAAGGTGATGATAATCCCTTTGCTGATGGGAATTATATGCTTTTACAGATTAATTATTTTTAGTTATCTGAATACAGTGATGAAGATTGGAGGGCCCCATATGATTCCATTAATAACATAAATTTAAAAGGAAACAAGGATATACGTGGAACCTTTTTCAATTTCATATGCGGTAGAATTGAATAAAATAAAAGAAAATAATTTATGTTTTTATTGAGAAAGTATGGTATATCCCTCGACAAGAATCTCCCTTAATTAGTATTTTTATGGAATGAAAATTCTTTTGATTTATTTTTTTGCCTCTTTGGTGACTTTGGGTTGGTTGGCAATAAAATTTAAGTATCCAAGTCATGTATGTAAAATAAAGATAACAATTGTCTCTTTCGTAGTGTTTTGAAAATAGTTTTATTTTCAAAACTAAACATTTTTTGAAAAATTATGTTAAGAGCGTATTTAAAATTTTTATCTTAAAAATTATACAAAAACATTTAAAAAAATTCCATAACAATAAAATAGCAAGTATAAATTTAATTTTGACATAAATTCACATATTTAACAGAATCTCACGGTTTAGAGTCAAACAATACATAATTAACTTTTAATGAACCAATACATAATTATTTGCTTTTAATGTTCTTC
This sequence comes from Artocarpus heterophyllus, assembly GCA_025403435.1. NCBI lineage: Eukaryota > Viridiplantae > Streptophyta > Magnoliopsida > Rosales > Moraceae > Artocarpus > Artocarpus heterophyllus. The sequence goes on from CM046353.1 coordinate 4,219,276, forward strand.
TACCACGTAGTCACATTGAAGAAGAAAAAACGGAGCATGGTTATGGGTAAAAACAATTTACAAACTCAACAGTCAATGCCCTTGTAACAAACAAGATGCTCAACTTTAGCTACCCACGTGGGATTTAATTTATTGGACTTCTCCCATGAGGAAACAAACATTCAAGGCTTAGTTTAGTAAGTTAATTGAAACTACGAAGTACTAATTGTTACAATATAAAGTTATCATATACTATAATAAAAAATAAAAATTTTATATAATGTAAAGCTCTCAATTTGCTTTTAGTTTCACCTTTTTTACTAAACACTTTCTAAATATGATCAAAATGATTTTTATTTGACAATAATTAAAACTAATAATTATTAATTGTTACAATATAAAACTATCATATACTATAATAAAAAATAATTTTTTTTATAATATAAAGATCTCATATGCTTTAAATTCCACCTTTATTACCGAACACTTTCTAAATACGGTCAAAATGATTTTTACTACATCTAAGAATTGCAAAGTAAACATTTATAAATAAATTATTTTTTTATACATGAAAAAAATTGTCTAAAATTATAAGATTTTTTTCGATGGTAACCCACTAATAGTATATATGTTTTGAAATTATTAGATCTAATCAAAGTTTTATTTTTCTACTTTAGAGATCTAACAATCGAAGACAAGCACTTGTCCATGGGTATATTTTGTTCCACCAGACTAAATTATGGGCATGTCAACATTCTATTCACACAACTCCACTGTCGAATGTTCCAAAGGGCGGAACAACCACGCTCCGGCTCACCCATTTCTGGTACAGACCCGCAAAGAGAATGACGTGGACACTTGGGATGGCCTGCAATCTGCAATCACCACAGCAAAATGGTATCAACTTTCAAGAACTACAAGCACGCCATTTTCCAACTGGGCCCCCACTTGAAAATCCCTCTCCATGATCCTCCCTCCCTTGGCATCACAATCACGCTTTTCACATTATCACATCAAAAAAACATTATTCGTCACAACCCATCAAAATTAATACACAATAATATGATATTATCCTTATTACGTCATTATCACACTATCTGATCATTTAGCGTCTGAAACCTTAACAATTATGGTTTTGAAAATAGTAATCTGAATTATTACACTTATAATAATACGCCATCGAAAAATAATCAAGGAAATTCCCCTTTTGGGATTATTAATAATGAAATCAATCCCCAAAATAATTCTTTCATTCCACAAGCATGTTGTGTACGCAAAGGAGACGCTTTCAAGGGAAGAACTCGAATGATCAATTGATGAAGAAGCGTCAGCGGTGAGAATTTATTAATCTTTTAGAGTGTTTGATATAAAAAAGTTTGAACCATTATCTTAGTTATAAATAATATAAAGTTTTTATATATTAAAGTAAAAAAATATTACAATATAAAACTTTCACATGCTACAATAAAACAGTTCTAATCAATAATTCATCCTATCATGTCAAACACTTATCTTCTTCTTCTTCCACTCTTTGCTTTAAAATCGTCGCCTAACATTTGTTGTCAAAAGTGAGGCCTTTTTCAGTTTTGGTTGGAAAGTTGTTTTTAAAACGGTGATGGAAATCGTTGGTTAGAATGCTTTTACTGTAGCATATAAAAACTTTATTATTGTTACTATAATATATAAAAATTTTATACTGTTTATAACTAAATTTGTGATGAAAATCACCACTCAATGCACTACACGTTACATACAAACTCCTGTTTCGTACTTCATTTGTAGTACATGCAAATTAACTCCTCGTCTTGACTACATTTTATTTCATCTCTTCCTTGGCCTCACTTACATAAAACCATTTTATTACCTGTAAAAAATCTCACATCTTTCTATGAACTCTCTCATAAGACGTGGCTTTCAACTTTTTGTAATTTTCTCCTTTTTGTGGACTTGAATAAAATTCAGTCTGTATTTTGGATATCGTGGGATATTGTTTCTTGTTTTTTTTTTTTTTTTTCGGAGGAGAGTTATTCCAAGCCAACGCAGAGCAAAAGGGTATTCTTAGTTTCATTTATGGACGTTTTGGGTGTTCATATTTGATAATCAGAAAACTCCATAAATACACATTTCGCAGATTCTGATCCTCCTGTATTGTATTGAAGAGAGAGAGATTTGAGGTAAAGATCATAAATTTTTGGGTTTTAGTTGTTCGTCTTATTTCCTTTCTAATTCATCTAAAAGGTCTATAGCTTTTGGTGATTTTGATTCATTTTTGCTTTATACTAGGCAAACTTCTCTTCTTTTTTTTTGGGCTTAAAATGGCCAATAAAAACGCAAATAGGGAAGAAGGGCACACAGAGATTGAGAGATTCGAAAGAGAGGATGTGGAAGAAACGGGAGAAAGAGGAGGAGGAGGAGAAGAACTAGAGGATGTGAACAAAATTGCACCTTGGACCAGACAAATCACTGTTAGAGGACTGATTGCTAGCTTAGTAATTGGGATCATTTACAGTGTCATAGTAATGAAGCTGAACCTCACAACTGGTTTGGTCCCTAACCTCAATGTCTCAGCGGCTCTCTTGGCCTTTGTGTTCGTACGGACATGGACGAAGCTGCTTCACAAGGCTGGGATTGTGTCAAGTCCCTTCACTAGGCAGGAGAACACCATAATTCAGACTTGTGCCGTCGCTTGTTATAGCATTGCCGTTGGAGGTAATAAAATAAATAAAGAAATAAAAAAGTTATATTGCACTTAAAAAGTTCTCTCTTTTTTTTTTAATTATTATTTTTTGAGAATTTTGTGTTGTGGTAGGCTCAAGTAATCTACAGTTTATTAAATTTGTGTTCTTTTATGATTATGATATCATGTTTAGAAACTCATGGTTTGATGGGAAAGCCATGCCATGGAAGTGCCCTTTTTTAATTATTACTTATTATTTTTTTTATTGGGTTGGTTGTGATTTGTGTACTGTAGGTGGGTTTGGGTCATATCTATTGGGTTTGAACGAGAAAACTTATAAGCAAGCTGGAGTTGACACTGAAGGCAATACCCCGGGAAGCACCAAGGAGCCTGCAATTGGTTGGATGACTGGTTTCCTCTTTGTTAGTTGCTTTGTTGGGCTGCTAGCTTTGGTTCCTCTCAGAAAGGTATAGATTTTCAATCTTTTCTCAGGAAATTCTTGCCATATGGTATAAATAAGTTTCAACTTGATCTTACTTTCAGAAATATGGAATTATGCACTATCAGTAGCTATTATTCTGTGCCAAACATTAGCCCTTTAGGGGGAAGGAGTTAATGCACTTTAGATGGATTATTCTTTGCTTATGGAAAGATCACCAAGTATTTTTATCATTGTACTCATGGATTTTGGATTTGTATGCAGATTATGATAATAGACTACAAATTACCCTATCCAAGTGGAACTGCTACGGCTGTTCTGATCAATGGATTCCACACTCCTAAGGGAAACAAGATGGCCAAGTAAGCAAATGGGATATATGAATTGTTGTCTTGATTTTGATCATAACCAAATAGAGTTTGAGTATGAAAGAGGTTAAACAAGTTTGGAATTATTTTTTGCAGGAAACAGGTTCGAGGGTTCATGAAATTCTTTTCCATCAGTTTCCTGTGGGGTTTCTTCCAGTGGTTTTATTCCGGCGGAGATCAATGTGGATTTTCTCAGTTTCCGGCGTTTGGATTGCAGGCTTGGAGGAATTCGTGTGTGATTTTTTCATCTTCTGTCTGTACTTCTTTCTTTAATATGATTACTCATGATAATGTGATTTTTCATGTCATCATTATCATTGATTGAAGGTATGTATATTGATCTATGCAGATTTTACTTCGATTTCAGCGCCACTTATGTTGGAGCAGGAATGATCTGTTCCCATCTTGTGAACTTGTCCTTGCTTCTCGGTGCTGTGCTCTCTTGGGGAATAATGTGGCCCTTAATAAAAGGGCTGAAAGGAGAGTGGTTCCCTGCAACTTTATCAGAAAGCAGTATGAAGAGTCTAAACGGTTACAAGGTCGGAACCAGACATCGGAGTCCACTTTTTCTTAGCACAATTCTCTCCCGACTTTTTTCCCCCAAAGGGGAATGATAAAATTGAATTCTGACTTGTATATGTGTTTCTCTTTGTGAACTTCAGGTTTTTATCTCCATTGCTTTGATCCTTGGAGATGGGCTTTACAATTTCACCAAGATACTGGTTTTCACTGCCTCAAGCATCCATGCCAAAATGAAGAACAAGAGCCTTAAAACATGTAAATGGGTGACTTTTTACGTTTTGTTTCCTTATTTTCATTTCATTAAGATTCTCAAGCTTAGTACAAAGCTAGTATTTCTCTTTTATTAACTTTACTCGTATGGCCATTTCCATACCGCAGCTTTGAATAATCAGACAGAGACTCTTGATGATCTTAAAAGAAACGAGCTCTTTGTAAGGGACAGTATCCCTTTCTGGATAGCTTGTATAGGTTATGCTTTCTTTTCCGTTATCTCCATCATTGTTATCCCAATGATGTTTCCGGAGCTCAAATGGTATTATGTGGTCATTGCCTACATACTCGCGCCTTCTCTTAGCTTCTGCAATGCTTATGGTGCTGGTCTAACTGACATGAACATGGCGTATAACTATGGGAAAGTGGCTCTCTTTGTTATCGCTAGCCTGGCTGGTAAAGACAATGGTATAGTAGCAGGACTTGTGGGATGTGGTTTAATCAAGTCCATCGTTTCCATATCTTCCGACCTGATGCACGATTTCAAGACCGGCCATCTCACTCTCACGTCGCCTCGTTCGATGCTTATAAGCCAAGCCATTGGGACAGCCATAGGCTGCGCGGTGGCTCCAGTCACATTCTTCCTCTTTTACAAGGCTTTCGATGTCGGGGACCCGGACGGGGAATATAAAGCCCCATATGCTCTAATTTACAGAAACATGGCGATTCTTGGTGTTGAAGGCTTCTCGGCCCTGCCACAGCACTGCCTGCAGCTCTGCTATGGCTTCTTCGCCTTTGCCGTAGCGACCAACCTGTTGCGAGATCTCTCTCCTAAGCATATTGGGAAATGGATTCCGCTTCCGATGGCCATGGCCGTTCCTTTCTTGGTTGGCGCTTACTTTGCAATTGACATGTGTGTGGGAAGTTTGGTGGTCTTTGTGTGGCACAAGCTGAACTCTAGAAGTGCTGCTCTGATGATTCCTGCTGTTGCTTCGGGTCTCATTTGCGGAGACGGTTTGTGGATTCTTCCCTCATCAATACTCGCCTTGGCGAAGATTCGCCCTCCGATCTGCATGCGTTTCTTGACGGCCAAGTAAAGTATTTTTCTGCAGAGAAGGAGAAAAAGAGAGCTAGAACTGTCGTTTAGTTGTAATAGAGCTTATAGCAAGTAGTATAGTTGTAATGCAGCTGATATGCAGGTTCTGATTAAAAAAAAAAAAAAAGTCCCATAGGATTGTGCCCTCTTTTTGACCAAGCGGCCAAAGAGGAGTCTCAAATGTACACAACCATTCATGCAAAACCTGTAATGAAATTAGATGTAATAAATAAATAAATAAATTACTGTACTTTGACTGCACAATTACTGTCACCATATTTTATCGTTGACTTTCTCTGGTATACATTTGATCTCTGTTATTATGCTTAAATCCCCAATTATTGAAATAGATGGCTAAAGTGACAAAACTTTCTCAAACGAATAAAAAAAAAAAGTAAATATTTAGCAAAGTGCTGCAAAGCCAAACGGTCAACTTGCATACATGTTTACTTTCATGAGTGGTGAAAGATCAGATGGTGACTTAAAAGAACACTCTTTTTCAATGAATATGGATGAGAATTTCTTAAGTGCTCCTATGTATTATTGGCTCTCACCAGTAAATGTGTATAAGTCAACACATTGGCTCTCACCACTAAATGTGTATAAGTCAACACCTAGAAGCTATAACTTTCAACACCGCATCAAGTGGAAAAACTTAGCACCTCTGTCACTGAATGAATACAATGAAATTGACCATTAACGGGCCTTTTTTTTTTGGATTATAGAGTACATTTAATGAAACGCACAGCCCAAGAAACAGTTTAGCCATCTGTCTTGGCTGTCTAGAAGACCAGCACTGTCCTGTTTCAACAAAAGATGTCAAAGGCTAGTTTGTCTTTTGCCTTTTTTTGAAAGGAAAGCAAATTATTTTAAGGTCCATCTTTTATCATGGTTAGCATGTAGAACCATGGTTGCAATACATAGGAAATTTTTTTTTATGGTTGTTTCTTTTTTCTTTTTTCTTTTTTTTTCCATTATGCTTTGCTTCAACAGGGTGTTTGAAAATCATGGTTCGAACCTTAATTTGTAGTTAAATGCAGTTTGTTATAGTATTTTTCTCACAAAATTTAAATTGCTATAGTGTTTTTTGTTCAAACCATGACACCCCAAATCAAGATTTGTAAAGATATTAACAAGTCTTGTCGTTTATGTGTTAATAGTTGGAGTTTTTGTAGAACAAGGCTAAATTCAATGGCTATGAAATTATGTTCTTTCAACTTCGAGGTCTCAGAATAATCTAAAGATTCCACTTGTATTTTGTTTGCTGTGAATTAGAAGGGGTTATGCGTGTGGAGCAAGAATGAGTCAATCTTCTCAAAAAAGAAAAGGCTATATGGTCCATTCGAACATTCACCTCTTTTTTCTTTTTTTCTTTTTTTTTTTTTTTAATACGACTAGATTTTGTGAGAAAAAGGAAGTATTGTGTGGAGTGAAAGGAATCTTTGATTAAAAAAAAGGGAAGAAAGGAAAACAAGGAAAAATATTAAAGCTACGGTTTTTTTTTTTTTTTTGAGGTCCACTTGAATATTCGCTTATCATCTTTCTCAAAAAGACAACATACAAAATGAAAGAACTGTTTGGTATTATTTTTAAAATAAGTGAAAATGTTTTTGTTTTAAAAAATAAAATTTTTTGAGAATTGTGTTAAGAATATTTTTAAAATTTTTACCTCGAAAAACATACAAAAACATTTTCAAAAATTTTGAGAACAAAAATAAACAGGGCCAATAACTTTTTTAAATACAACTAGAGTGTGAGGAAACGACGGCATAGCCAGTAGACGACATCAAGAACATTGACATATAAATAACAAAGTCTCCATTTGGTTTTGTTATAAAAATTTTTAAAAATATTTTTACATATTTTTTAAGACAAAAATTTTAAAATACCTTCAATAAAATTTTTAAAAATTCTTACTTCTAAAAACAAAAATATTTTTATTTATTTTAAAAATAATACTAAACCCCCATAATACCTATAAACAACATTAGTGCCCATGACTTTTGAAAATGGCATCGTATCAGAACACGCTAACTTCTTCAGAGAACGACAGATGCAAACAAACAATGCTGCATTTAAGACAGCAAGACCTTGAGGAAATAACTGTAATTACAAAAAAAGGAACACGTCTTAAAAAAAAAAAAAAAAAACCTTTCTAATTCGTGAATCCAAAAATGATAATAAATATCTTAAAAGACCTCGACTTTTTTTTTTTTTTATAAAATCAGGACCTCGACTTTTTGAAACGACGATATCCCAAAAAAAAAACACTCCCCAAAGAAACGACATCAACTATAAAAGGCAAGTTTGACACAACGACATGATCAATTTTTGAAACGACGATTCTTAAAAAAAAAAAAACACTCCTCAAAGAAACGACATCAACTATGTAAGGCCAGTTTGAAACAGTGACATAATCCTTTTAAACGATGGCATCTTGACGAAACGCAATTTTTTGATGAAACGACAATATTTAGATGAAACGACAAAAAATAGAAGGGAAAAATTTGCTAAAAAGTTCGAGACCTCTGAACTTTTCCCCCAAGGTATGGCATCCAACGGCTGCTAATCATTACCAAATGAATGTTGATGCTGCTCTCTCAATTAATCAACGAGCAAATTGGAATAGGAGACATCATCAGAGACTCTACAGGTCAAGTAATGGCAGCTCTGTCTAACAAATTTTTTGTAAGGGATGCTGAAGCTAAGGCGATCTTACACAGTTTGAATGGGCCAAAGATGTTGGTCTATCACTTCACACTTTGGAAGCATCCCCAATTATGGTATTCTCTGCTCAGTGATGGGCCTGAAAATATGTCCAATAGGGCACTAAAAAAAATTAGAGATAATTTTTTAATTAAATAGTAACATAATTATATATTTTAACTATTGAGTAGGGACGTAATTATAATTCTTTTTACAAAACAGGGTACAATAAAAATTAATAAGGCACAATTAAGATTTTATACAAAATTAAAGGTTAAAATGAGCATTATTAAAGGTTGAGTAAGGACACACGCCTTCACGCACTTATATATATACCTTCACCCCTGTTTTTAACAGCATTTTGAACTGGTTTGTAAAACACAAGGTACATTTTTATATATTTTGTTTCAAAATATGCTTAAAACAAGTGAAATGTTTATGTAATTTTTCTTTCTTACCATTTTTTGTATTTCTTGCGCTAATATTTACAGGTTAATGATATTATTTGAGAGTAATTGTAAGCATAATCCACGTGTAAGTTTACACCTAGCTTCATCTCAATAGGAAGGATTTTAATTTCCCAACCCAAGTACAAAAAAACCAATGACATTACCCGGGAAAAAGGGGAAAAAAGTGGGGGAGGGAAAAAAAAAAAGTGTATATTTCCCTCTTATTTATTTTTATTTTTATTTTTACTTTTGAGTAAACGTTTTTGTCTTTTTTAAATCTAAAAAATGGACTTTTTCTCTTTAAGCGGCGCAAAAGGCCGACTTGGTGGAATTGACCGTAGAAACGTGTACAAAAAAAATTATCCAAAATAGATAGTTGGAGACAAAAATACCCTCAAGGAAAGACGCCCTTTCTCTCTAAATCATGCCGTAATTTCCTCAAAATCCAAGGGTATTTTTGTAACAAGGGAGCATAGAGGAAACAACATGGATAAAATCCCCACTCAAAAAGAGAGAAGACAGTGACGGGGCTTGACGGAAGAGCCGTTTATCGTTCACAGAAAGCCTTCTTCTCTGAATCACCAGTTTCGTAACGAAGGTAACAATTATTAATTTATCATTCTTCTCTACGATCTGGATTATGAATGATCTCTAATCTTTGATTTGATTATTTTTTCATGATTTTTTTGAGGTATTTTTTTTGCATCGAATTTCGTAGGTTGAAGTAAAAGTTTTTTTTTTTTTTTTTTTTTTTTCCGAATTTTCACTCGTTTGTGGGTTTTTTAGTGGAAAAAATGGCTTCAGACTCAAAGATTCACCTGTTTGAAGAAGTGGCGAAGCACAACAAGACCAAGGATTGTTGGCTTATTATTGATGGGAAGGTTAGATCTTTCTCCATTTTGTTTTTCTTGGAAGATAAATTGTTTTTTGAGATTCCATTTCTTTCCTCGATTCTTATTATTATTTTGCGAGATTCAATCTGGATTGATTGCTTGAAAAATCGAAACTATAATTTTATTTTATCTATTATTTTACTTATAAGGGTTGGGGCAAACTCTCTTGTAGATTGGAGATATTACTGAAATTAGTTAAACTCTTCTAGATTGGAATATTTGGGAGGAAAAACAAAAAAACACTAAAAATTTACACTAAATTTTGCTTGTTGAAGTTGAAGCTACGAACTTCATGATCTTTACTATAGAAGGGCAAAATTATCTTAACATATTGAAAAACTTAGAAATTAACATTTTGGTCATAAACCTATGCACTCTTATCTTATTAAAAACTGCGTGCATTGATTGAATTTTCATAGATTGGTGGAAAATAAGAAATTTGTTCAAAATAGAATTTTAGACTTTTTTGCTGAGATCTTTTCTCTTTTATGTTTGGAGGCTTTATGTTATGTTCTGCACCTATTCTATATCGAAATGAATTTTTTTGGCACATAGTTTCACTTGGATTTATATGGTTTGAAGTAGTAGAATTTAATAAAATCGAACTCTACCTTTTTATCTCAACTTTTCGCTTTTATGTTTCAATCAGTACCTTGTGTTCTCCTACTCCTATGTCTTAAATTGAGTGTTTTTTGGCACCGAGTTTTACTGAAATTTAAATGGCTAATTTTTGAAATATTCAGGTGTATGAGGTGACTCCATTCATGGATGATCACCCTGGAGGCCCTGAAGTGCTGCTTTCCGCGACTGGTAACTCATTCGTATTCCTTTGCTTGTATAGTTTTCAAAAACATTATTCAAAACCAAATTTGGGATTGATCTTGTTTGGGAACGTTCTCCAGGGAAAGATGCAACTAATGACTTTGAAGATGTGGGTCACAGTGACTCAGCCCGGGATATGATGGAGAAGTACTACATTGGTGAGATCGACAAATCGACAGTTCCTCTAAAACGGACTTACATTCCGCCACAGCAAGCTCCGTACAACCCAGATAAGACGCCCGAGTTTGTGATTAAGATTTTGCAGTTCTTAGTTCCCCTCTTAATCTTGGGTTTAGCCTTTGCTGTCCGGCACTTTACCAGGAATGAAGATTAGTTCAAAAGCTGTCTACAAAAGGGTTAGTCTTTTCAAGCCTGCTCAGAAGGATAATTGCGTTGGTGTTACTTCCTATTTGTGTTCCTTTGGCCCTCTGATTGTTGGAGTCCCTCCTAGTCTATTAGTTCTTTTTTCTTCTTTTTTTTTCCCCTTGTCTTATGGTGCTAATTGTGACTGCACACAATTTTCATATATTTTGATGGAGTAACAAGCAGAAGTACATTCTGCTTCATTTTCCCTTGCAGTCTTTTGTTAATTTGGCACTATTTATTGCAGCAGTTTGAGTTCTTTAATTTTCACATGAGAAAATGGGGGAAAAAATGAAATTCGTTGTTGCTTGGATCAATTTGTTAGCGAGCGGTGGGTGTTTCAGATTGTTCCAATTACCATGCATGTATTGAAAGCGACGAAATTATTTGTGGACGGCAAAATTTGGTTGTATTTTCGTGTCTGAAAGAAAATGAAAGAGAAATGTCGTCCTTTATTTTCAGCTTGCCAATATTTTTAGAACTCCAGAACGATAATCGTCACCTTTTAAGCCTTCACTCACTATCACCCAAGAGCCATTAATGAAGTTTTCTTTTTCATGATTTAGACAAATAAAGAAAACGATAATAAAAGTACTCAAGTCAACTGAAAAGGAGGGAGTATTTGTGCTGGTGTTTAACATGGTGATTAGAATTATTAGTTAGAATTATAAACATTGTAGCATGTGAGAGTTTTACGTTATAGTAATTTTTTTGTTTTATTATAATATGTGAGAGTTTTATACTATTTTTAACTGAAAAGTTAATTAGAAGTAATTAATACCAAACAAGTTAGTTTATTCACGGCTGGATTGGAAGATTTTTTCTTTACTAATTCAATTTAATGTAGAGGAGAGCAAATTTCGTAAAACAGAATTCATTGATAGAAAAAGAAAATTACCGGTAGATAAAACGATGAACCGTAACGTTTTCATTAAATGTTGTTAAACTATTAAATATTTCAAGTTTTAATATGATTCTTATTTGATTGGAAGGTTTAAATAATTTATAGTTAAACTTTATTTTTATTTTACTTTTAGGGTGTGTTTACTAAATTGTAAAAGATAGTAAAGTATTGAAAGTGAACATCATTTATTCTCTTTCTAGTATTTACTTATTTGAGAGGATAATGAGAAACAAATTCATTTTCTTTTTAGTGCTTACTTACTTAAAAATAAGGATTTTATTCAATATAATGACTAAAATATTCTTTTTTACATAACCGATAACAATCAAATAATAACATTTGAATTTTACATTTAAGTAAATATGTTATTTATTTTTTTTATAGAGAATTAATATTAAAAAATATGAGAAGATTGATATTCTCTTTACTCATTCTTTATAATATATGGGGCTTATAAAACTTTTATTATTAATTTTATAAGTAAACATATTATTTAAAAAGAAAAAGAATCGATCCTTACTGAAAAGAAATCAATCCTTAATTTTCTCTTTCTTCTTTTTTTTTATGCAATGTAAATCTGCCCTTCTTTTCTCACCTCACCGTCGAGTTATCCCAACATAATTTCACAAAAAGCTGACCATTTTTATAATTACATAGATAGGCTCGATTATGTTTACATTGGTTGAAGACTTGATGAGAGGATGATAAGGCTTCACGTATACGATACATAGGATGTAGTGGGATTTTGAGTTTAAGAGGTCATGCAAATTGGGAAAAATGCAGAACGTTCAAAAATATTTTGATTTTCAATGCAACAAGAAACTGTATGCACAGACGAAGATCACTACAAGTTGAAGTGCTAAAATGCGTTCAATCTATTCTTTCTTACAAGCTTGATTCGATCATCTATCAAGAACGGTAGTAACTTGACAGCCCATCCGACTGGCAAAAAAAGAGAGAGAGAGAGAGAGAGTCAGAAGCAACTTCTGAATTAATCCATCCATCCATTCATTCTTTCATCTGCGTCCCGCACATATTCAATTCTCTAAGACCTTTTTTTTTAATCACTGACAAAGTAGGAATCAAGAATGTAGGGATAAATATAAAGCCAAGGGATTAATGGCTTCCTCATCCCAAATGGGTACGCTAGTAGGTAAAACGAACCTCTATCTCTCTGCCCACGGCAATTTACGTTCAAAGGAGAAGGTGTATACAAGAAGAAAAAGCAGTGGAATAACAATCCAAACACATTTGGACATTTTACTTTCTCTCGATGTTTGCCACCACTGCTGAAATCTGTCCCTGCCAAGCCGCCCTTGGAGAGTGCTTACACTCGGCCTCAAAAACGAAATGCCGTGTACAACCAGCAGAACACAAGAAAGAACAAAGTTTGGAAATTAGCCAACAAAAGATATGTGGTTATGAGAAAGATGCTTCTATCTTGTCATGGAGAGTCACCACCAAGTCATGAGCATCATCTAGGAGCTTCCACACATCGAGATGCCCGGACATGCTATTGCACTCCCTCAAGATCTCATCCATGCTGCTGTATTTCTCTATTATCAGTTTCCTCTTCTGCAACACTGAAGCTGCGATTGCATAGAGTAACAAGTCGTCTGTCGGCGGGGCTCGTTGCCGTATCCTGCTCCAAGCAGATTTTCCGATTCCTGCCCTTATGGCTGCCTGATCAGCCCACATCACCTCCCAGAGACATAATGTCTGCTCAAATGTCAATTCTCTCCTAAACAGCACCACCACCATCCTATAAACAAAAAAGCAATCCTCGGCCTGGAGTTTCTCCAAGTGCCGGTAGAGGTGGGAGTCCTTGCTTTTGATAATTTTAGAAACAATATTCAGCTGCCTTCGTATTCCAACCTCATCGAGCCTGAAATTATGCCGGGCCTTCTTCATGAAACCCACAAAACACCAGAATGCCTCGTGATCCTCAGTCATCACAGTAATTATAGGAGAAAGAAGATCACTCATACCCTGGCAGTAACCAATTTCTGGGTCATAGAGCGCATATGCTTCAAGAATTGCAACCAGTCGAGCAGCATGGAAAATCCTGCAGGGCTCCAGGTGATCATAATCCTTCAAGCCAACAGCTTCAGCAGAACGTCGAGCACTACCCTCCGGTACACCAGCTTGAGTTGGGGAATAAGGGATCCATTCTGCATTAGCACGTATTGCATCAAGGCGAATGATCCGCTGCCATGTAGTGAAATCTTCAACTGTGGGAACTTTTGATTGGCCGCATTCTGCGGAAGGAGAATCATCCTTGGGGGTCATGCCAGGATCAACTTCCCTACTCTCACACGGGGGAAAATTCTGAGTCACTTCAGCATCTTCAGAGGATTCTGAGTCAGATGAGTCAGTGTTTAGTGTAAAGGAATCAGCATTTGTGATTCTCCTTGAGCTATCATCACCATCCAACAAGGTACTGGAGGGGTCTCCAGAGTATTCAATCTCTGGGCTCCTTTCCTCACTAGAAAGAGACTCCCGGGCACTAACCACATCTTCAGAGCTGGGACAATCCATCTCATGAATAAAACCCCCAGTGTCTCCATCGCAACTGATTCCATCAATTTCATTCAACTTAAAGCTCTCGTTGCTGCGTTTTATGAGCCGACAACATTGTTTGCGAAGTTTCTCATATTCCTTTCTGCACGTATTGCAAAAAAGTTGGCATTTAGGAACGATTTATCAACTATAGAAAGAAAAAACATCACAAGAGGAAAAACATTGCATTTAGAATAGCAGTCCAAGATTCCTAAATAAACTTGAAATAAGTACCTTTTCTGAGTTCTTATTAGATCTCTTTCTTCCTTGGAACCGTTTAAATCATAGCTGTTAAGATAAAGACATCAAAAAGTCAACTTACAGAAGTATTGCTTCGTCATTCTCAAAAGACAGTATCAACATATAAGCACCCATACTTTAGTGCATCCACCAAATGATAATCACATACGAGATTACCAAACAAATTCAATTCTTCTAATTCAAATGCATGTGGCCAATCTTGATATCTCATGCTCTTATTTTGGAAGGGAAAGGAGAACATAAGACTTAACTAGACGTGAGCACCTTTGACGTTAAACCATAAATCCTAAATTCCTAATAAACTTCAGCCGACAAAAAGACTGAAAATGAAGGAAATGAGAGAAACAAATGACGAACTCACTGGGAAATGAAAAATAAAAAGAGATAACACTTTTAAAAGATAAAACGGAAATCAGAAAATAAATTATTAAATGAAAGCAAGCTAAGAGAATGTCAATAACTTGAACGTGTCCTTGACGACATCTATGAGTTATCTCAAAAAAAATTAAAGGGATATTTAACAAACTATAAAACATGAAAAGCTAAAACTATCACTAGCCCCATCATACATCATCCAGACTGCAGAAAAGAAAAGAGTAACCAAATCCTCGCCACTTTTTGGTATCAAATAAACCACCCATTACTACAATCTAATAATCAGATTAAATGTCTATCTCAGGTAAGAAACAAAAACCACAAACATAGTATTCATGGAAAAAGGGTTAAGCAATGCTTACACTCCAAGAAGGAATGGCCAAACCTCCGACCTAATACTTGGATCAACACCCTGCAATTAAAATTTCAAGATGAATAACCCAACATTTAAAGCACAGAATACTGTGAACAAAGTAAGATATCTTATAGAAGAAAGTGTATTTGCATTGTGACAGCAACTCACTCCACTGCGAACTTTTTTCAAGAACTTCACTCCCCCATCACGAAATTTGCCATCCTGCATAGACAAACTTTTCCATTGCCGAGGTAAAAGGGCATGTTTTCTTTTCCTACGGGACCAAGATGATTTATAACGGCCCCTGAAGCAAAAGAGCACCCGCAGTTATGGTAAGAAAAAAAGGACACAGACGTATATAATGCATGGCTAAATAAGTAGCTACTAATCACGTAACAATCATTAAGGAAAAAAAAAGCTTTAACAGACGAGTGTCAATGTATGGAAACAAATGTAAACAAGCATAATTCCATTCAGATCTCAGTAAGTTCAATATTTCATACAAAAGAAAATTTCAAAAGCAGCAGCATTGACATTATCCATTCCGAATTACATAATTTCCTTTTCTTGACAGATTCACATTTAGAAAGATATGCATCCAAGTTAAACATAAGCAACCGTGCTGTTACAACAAAAATCATGTCAAGATATATACGTTAGTCTGGACAATTCTGCGTTAACCGATGGTTAATCTGAAGTTCAAATTAGATGTTCCAAGCATTCAATAATAATCATACAGGTTTAGTTTGTACTCAGCATTTTTGTTTTCTTTTCATTATCAAAGACCCAAGATTATCAATTGTTTGTTTTAGCTATAACTTCTAAGTCTTAACGGCTTAGCCTTGAAATAAATAAGAGGAAAAATATATCGTAATGCCGCATTTCCAAATGATATAAATCAAATCACAGATCATGAATTCATAACTGCAGAAGAATCATAGAAATTAAAAAAATAAAAGACTCAAATTTCATATAACAATCTTAAAGTCAAAGTCACCCACTACCCCCAAATCAGTAGAGAGTAATTTTGCCCCAAATTTGACGAAATCACTACCAAGAACCGCGCAAATCTAACAAATCAAAAACTTTCCCCCCTAAATTTACGTCTATGATGAGTCAAAAGCAGGAGCGAAAGATGTGAGTGAAGCGGAAGAATAATCCACAGGGAAATGAAATTGATGAAAGCGAAAGGGAAATCGAAAAATCCGAAGGGGAAAACCCAGTAAAACAAGTGGATTGAACTGCAATTCGTAGGGGAGGTAAGACTAAGTTCACTCTGAGATCGAGATCTGAGTCGAAACTACTGAAACCAAAAAAAAAAAAAAAAAAAACCAGTGAAATCACAGTTAAAATCGATTCGAGCAGAGAGAAAGAGAAAAAAAGAAAGAAAGAGAGAGATAGAGAGACTCACCGATCAGAATGGGAACAATAAGCTGGAGAAGACGAAGTGACAACAAATAGAACCGAACGCAAATGAATCCACGACGACGACGATGAAGAAGAAGAAGAAGGAGGAGATGGATTTGAAGACGAAGTGTGGCTTCGTCGAAGAGCTTTCATCTATGAGTGTTAAAAAAAAAAGCAAAAAAAAAAACCGAAAATTTGGTGGTCGGAAAGCTTTTGCTCCTGCTCTAGGGTTCCGACAGGCTCAAATATTTTCGTACGGCTTGTGAATTTTTCGGTTTTACCTACTGGCCGTGTAGAACACGGCGACGACCATCGCGAACCCCGCCAAGGCCGTGACGGTGACGGCAACGGCGACGTTGGAAGGCGGCGCCACCCTCAGCCAGAAGAGACCTCCACGGCCACCGCCACCGGAGATGTTGGTGTCGTCGATGCCGAAGATGAACATGGAGAAGGAGGAGAACAGGGGTGGAATTTCCAGAATACCCCCCGTGGTGGTGTCTAGTCTAATGGGTAGCTTCTCTGCCTATCTGATTTTTCGCCCGGTCTAGGCAAACTCCAAAAAAGAAAAAAAGGCTTGAGGAGCCAACTGCTTGAGAGAAGAGAGAGAGAGTGGGAGAGACGAGAAAGAAAGTCTTTTTCTTTGTCTCTCTCTACAGCTTATAAAGAAGGAAAATATCTAGTATTTCCACCCCTGGCGTTTCTTTAATTGAAAAACTAGACCTTCCTTAAAGAATAGATTCCCTCAGTTTTAAACTCTCTTTTACTTGCTTGAGAGGACAAAACAACCCATTTTAGAACACCAATAACAATTTTTATTTTTATTTTTTTGTTATTTTCATGAAAATAAAAATTGCAGCAGAGGCAAAGAAAAATGCTTCTTTTTTGTGGTCAAGAAAAGAAAAATGAAAAATGCTTACCTGATGGAACCGTTCTTCGATATTTCAAGAAATATAGACTTGATAGATTGAACTCTCATCTTCGATACGAAAGAAAACTTTAACTAAATATTTGCCGAACGATTTTCTCAAACTTCTTGTCTTTCTCTTCTGAAGGAGGGTTTTTCTCTCAAATCTATGTATATATATGTAGGATGTTTTACTTAGGCTAGAAGTTTGGTTCGTAGAGTTTGAGTTTAAGTGAGCTTCTAGCTGAGTCGATGTGTTCTTGTATTGGTAAGTTTTTTTTATTTGGGTCTGGTCGGGATTGGATAATTTTCTATTTGTGTAAAATTTCAAAATCTGTCGGTTTAATGGGTGGAATTTAAAAAAGCAAATCCACTATTTGAAAAAAAAAAAGGTACTTTCCCAACATGCACTTGTTAGCTATTCCTATTTGTCCTTCCGAAACAAATTAGAATTTACCATTCAAAATATGAGAGGGGAACTAAGAAATTAAGTTTTAGAATTCATTAAAAAAAATTAAGGAGCAAGTTAAGAATGAGGGTATTCTCGTCCATTTAGGTAATGAAGGATTAGAAATCTTTGATTTCAAGAGAAGAATCATGTGGGATTCTAATGTTAAATCAATTACTAAACAAATTCCTTAAAAAATACTAAGGGCCGTTGTTTCATAGTTCGAATCACAGTTTGAATCATTTTGCTACAGTATTTTCTCTTATAAAAATTTAAATCTTTATTTAAATACTCTATTTAAATACTCGAACCAAACGGACCTTAAAAATTCTGGGGAGAAATCCTTTGCTTGTAAAAAAAAATTGGTCTTTTGTTCAATGTTGCATTATTAATTAAATACTGTTAAAAAATCTACCTCCATACATAAGGGCTTGTCCCTGAATACACGCAATAGGCCCAATATAGCCACAGATCACGGATTTTTCTTTTTCTTTTTTGCTTTTTTTTTTCTTCCTCCATAAAGGATACCATTTACCCTGCAACTAACCATGCTTTAAATTTCCAGTTTCTTTTTACTTTTTTTTCTTTTTTCTTTTTGGAAAAGAAATGATTTTCTCTTTAGATAACATAAGTATATCCCATGTGTTGTGACAACTAACAAACTCAATTATAGGCATGGGTCGAGGGAAAAGATTAGGGCATTAGGGGAATTGAATTAGAGTTGGTAAGGGCACCCACTTCTAATCTGGAAATACTAATTAGGTTTGCTTATTAGAAATATATATTAATTAATTTGAAAACTCCAAATTTCAAATCAACAAACATTATCATCTCTTAAATAAAGTGCACTGATTAACTTAGAGAAAATTATATGTTATGCAATGTTTTTAAAAAATGTATTGATTCACGCTACACTTAAAAATTTGTGTCACAAAATATATAGGGTATTTATAAAAATTAAATTTCAAACAATAATATTTATAAAGAACAATTACCCTAGCAGATTGGACAGAATTATTCTTTAGAAATAATTAAAGGGTCAAAGTCAGTCAAGAAGGAGCAATTGACAGGGTCCTAAAAAACTCGTCCTAATCTATTATTTATTTATTTATTTTTTTTGGAATTAACTAATCCAGTCTTGATCAGCTTAATTAATTAATCACAAAAAAAAAATCTAAACACATTTTTGGTGTGACGCTTTAACAAAGTGTTTCCCTGTGCTTTCATTTTGATTGATACCTGCATTGGGGGTGCCATTGTCAACTTTTCCTTTTGTTAACTAACAACTACTTTGGTTCTGCGAAAGAAAACGACATCCACAAGAAAAGGTCAACAAAGTAAGGCGCAGGGTTTTTGGACATAGTAAAAGGGTGTGGAAATTTTTTTTTTTTTTTTTTTTTAAAGTAAAGTTAGATGTTCCCACTACTCAGTGATGAGAATGTGAAAAAAAAAAAAAAAATTCATTGGATTTTTTTTTTTTTTTGCATTAGAAAACGATAAAGCAGGTCAAAGGGTAACATGGCATTGCGCTTTAAAAAAATTCCCCTTCTCCAATCTCCAAAATACTACAAACTTAGGTTGTGGGGCTAGTTTTATGTGTCCGTTTTCTTTTTCTTTTTTTCATTTGTTTGCTTAATGAATAGCTTGAAGAGAAAAAAAAAAGAAAGTACAGAAAAATTTGTTTGTCTGGAGAATAGGAGGGGGATCAAATAAAGAGTGCTTTATCATTTAAAACATACAAAGGTGGGCAGCTAAAAATAGGAAGTTAGGGAAATACGGAACTGCAAACAAAGCTTTGAAGATTGATGGATGTTTAGAAAGTATTGTTAGAACTACTGTTGTGATTTAATATATTATAATATATGAGAGCTTTATATTATAATAAATTTTTACTTTTTATTATATTATACGAGAGCTTTACATTATTTAATAACTACAACTATACTTCTAACCACAATTGTCAAACACCTTACAAATCTTCTGAATATTGCTAAAAAAAAAAAAGAGAGAGAGAGAGACCACTATTAGTGCCATAGAAATAACCATCGCCATTTTTTTTTCCTTTTATTGTTTTAAGGCACTTTACGTGAAAATTTGCAAAAGGATATCATTCCCTGTGGGGCCAATGTGTTGTGCATGCCCTACATCTCCAACTTTTTTTCATCAACTGGAACAATCATGAAAGAGATTCCAAGTCATAAATGTGACCACAAAGCCAGCTCTGTCTTCCACAGGACAGTGACAACGCGCCTCAGGGGAAGGGAGATATATCTCATGACTCATGCCTGCTCAACATAAATATGGGTTTAGCTTGCCATCTATTTATCACCACTCCTTTCTTTGCTATTTTTTCCACACAATCAATTGACTTTAATCATGCTCGGAATCACGCAATCAAGTGTAATTATTCCCCCCACAATCTCCTAACAAAATAGTAATTTTGGCATCTCTTAATCAAACCAACAAATTTTCAGGCCTTTCTTTAGTTTCTTCCTTCTCTTTCTTGTGATGCAATTCATTATTGTTTTCTTGTGCTTACTCAAAATTGACTTGGTAGCATCTTTCTAGGGGAATGCTGCACACCATGGTGGTTGATGAAATTTGTTACTTGTTATCCAATTGTTGTTTTATACAAGGCTTTCATTAAGCAAACCAATGAAGTTGTCTTCATTTGGTGCATCCCTATGTGTCTAAAGAACGTTTTTACTAATTTGAGACGCCGTTTCTTCCAAAAAAATTCTCGAGAATGAGGTTAACTAGATAACACACATGATCTGCCTGTATCATAAATTTACAAAACATCATCCTCTTGGGCCAAGAAGAGTCCATTGCTTAAAAGATGGTCCAAGTTATTATTTGGAAACCCAAATCAATTAGTTGAGCAAAACAAACAGCCGAGCGGATGAGGGCCTGGAGAGAGACATCGCAACTTTTATGACATGCACTCAAGTGGCACTGTGGGGCACTACTTTTCCCACTATTTTTTCCCCTGAAAATGGCGCTTAAATGGAAGCGTGTCCCAGTTGCTGCTGATGTATGTTGACTAATCATGAGTTGGTACAAGAGAAATCAAGTTGGTATGTGGTGTAAAAATTGTTTAAGCTTTAAGCAGACAAACTTATAGTGACCCTGAAATTGCGGTGAGGAAAACAGATCATGCCACGCTATTAAAAAAAAAAAACCCAGTTCATTCCCAAAATCAGGAGAGTTCACAAAACTCATCCCACTTATCCAGTGACTGGTGGTACCCCACAAAGAGACTAAAAATGCAGATAACAAATCTGATAAATCAAAGAAGGGGAAGAGAGATCCAACTAAAACCGCACACCATGCCAAGTTATTTGATTTATTCAAGACCTCGGAAGCATCAGAATCAGGAAGATGTCGGAGGCTAACTAATTTATGTTCTTACCATCAAGATTACAAAGCCATTACTGCATATAAGATATATTGGCAAACCACAATACATAAGTTGAGCACGGAAGCTAATTTATTCGTCTTCGCATGATTATTGATGTTCTCCCACTTTACAGCTTCGAAGCAGCATTCTTGTCCAAAAACCAAGTCAGCTCTCCTGCAGGTGAAACCAACTCAACAGGAAGGGTGCCAGAATCTTCACTACTTCCCAAAGCTTTCTGCACAGCGCTAGCCTTACCAGCACCTGTGACGACAAGCGCGATATAAGCAGAAGTGTTTATCACTGGAAATGTGAAAGTAATTCTCTCTGGGGGTGGTTTTGGTGAGTCCTTGATGAAAGTAACCCATTTTTCCTTCTCCTCAACAAGAGGGTGCCCTGGGAATAGGGAGGCTACATGTCCATCTGGGCCCATACCCAGAAGCATGAGATCAAACTTGGGAAACCCACTAGCTTCCGAGAAGTCTACCACACCATTCTTAACCAAATTTCTTAATCCAGTTTCATAATCATCAGCTGCACCCTCAGCTGACAGTGCGTCATTGATGGCATAAACATTGCCAGGGAGGATTGGTACCTAAGCAAATAAAAATAAAGGTCAAACTGGTCTAAATAAGAAAAAATGTGGCTGTGCTTTTGATGCAAATACTAAACAACTAATTTGAACATCAATGGAGAAATCACAATCAGATTTTCAGTAGATATTCTATCTATCAAATGACTATGCATTAATGGAAGTTCACCCTCCTAGGGGCCTAGGACTAACCCATATATCTCATTACAGAAGTCCAGCAAGGTTGGAATCATGAAGCCTAAGATATGAAGATTATCTTCTGGACTTGACACAGAGGGAAGCTAGAAAAGAGCCAAATTCATGGCTAAAGGAGAAAACCCCCTAAATTGGAGAGGAAACAACTCTGATTTCAATATATCACTATTCAACTTTCCAAATGACAATAAGAGTATTTATAGCCCACTCACAAAATAACTACTAGGGTAGTAAATAAATAATAGTGATGCAAATATAAAAATGACTTTTATAAGTAAATCTGTCCTCATCAGGACTAAGGCTAAGTTACTTCAAGCAAAACAAAAGGAAATACACCGCAGTGTGATTTTCCTCAGCTTAAACTATGTCAATATTAGTCACGATTTCAATTTCTAGAGAACTTGCTTGGGTGATATATATCTTTACTCACGCTTGCTAGATTCCTTTTCTTATTTCCTTTCCTTTCAGTCATCGGCATGGAAAACTTACGACCATGCAAAACAATTCAGGAAAATAATAGCAGGATCTAGATAAAAATCAGCAATACAAAATCAAAGATTTTGCAAGAAAGGTACCTTAGAGAGAAAACCATCATAAGCGAGTTTGTAGTTACTGTCTTTGTGGTCCTTTGGCACAACTCTCTCATCCACCCAAAACACATGCCACTTCGACCAGTCTATGGAATCAAGGTACGGCCGTTCCACCAATTTCCTGAAAACGGGTCACAAACATTTTCTTTATACATAGTCAATTGCAGACAGGACGTAAGAGATTCAAACATATAGAAGCTACTAACACCTGAGCAATCCTAAAATGCCTAAACAACCCATATAATTCCTTCATGTCCGTTAAAAAAACCAGCCCTTTCTCTTATTTTATCCCCAATTCCAAACAGAACGTAAAAGATTCAAACTTTGAAGCAATCAACACCCAAGTAATCCTAAAATCCCTAAAAAACAGAACTTTAAATCTCAATTTCCCTTCATCGTCGTTAAACAAGCATAAATTTTCAGATAAAATTAATCAAAAACGCTGGAATCGGAAACAAAGAGCTAGAAATCAAAGCAAAAGAGATGATCAATCAATTCTCCACCTGAGATAATCGATGAGAGAGCCACCGGACAAAACGACGGTGAACGAGCCTCTCTCCTTGGAAAACTTTTCGGAGAGATCGGCAGTGTACTTGGCCAAATTCGCCGCCAGATCATCCTTGGAATCAAACACCTGAACCTTCTTCTTCTCCGTAGCCATCTTAGCCAATGAGGATGACGAAAACGACACCGCTCTGCAACTGAGTTTCTCTCTCCTCGATTCTGCGGCCGAGAGAGAGAGATTCGGTCTGGAAGGAGGAGATAGCAGTGGCAGTGGTAGTTGTAGTGGCAGTGGTAGTGGAAGTAATGATTGTGGGAAAGAGAATGAAGTGGCGTGAAGAATAGTGGGGGAATATTTGGAGGAAGGGAAGAGAGAGAGTGTTGAGGAAGCCATGCGCTGTTGCGCACGGGTGGGTTTTTATTTGCAGTAGCTGAGTTGAGGTGGGCGTGGACGTTGGAGTGGCGTCGACTGTCGGGAAGTGAAGGGACCGGTGCTGACGGAGGTTTTCACTTTGGGTGGCAGGCACCTTGGTGGGGCCTTTGTTCGAGTGACTTGGCTTGCGACCGACGGGGGGCGCCTACCTTAACGACACGTTTGGGTTTCATTACGAAATGTCCTATAGTCTATGCTTTCCGGGAACACTCTTTTTCTTGTTTCTTTTACATCCTTTTTAATTATTGGCTTACATGTAAAATTCTTTAACATTATAAATTAGTATTTAAACATAAAAATAAGATAATAGGTCCTGTTGGGATAAGCTCGACGCCACCATCAAATACATTAACTTTAATAATCGGCTAATAAGCTCGGCAGAATTACCGAAAGCTTGCTATCGGCCACCGATGCTTTATGCTTCTTCCAGAGGTGCCTCTCAATCATCCAAGGCTGCGCCTTAAGAAGGCTGCCACCTCAGAATGTACAGTAGCTCGGGTCGGACCAACATTACTCGCAGGCAGGCTACTACTCGTCATTATAAGCCAAGATAAGGCAGATGCCTAGCCGTCCGATAGAGTCCAATCCATTGGACGATGGGCGCAACACTTGTTACCTACTGCCTGACACACCTTGATGTGACACCTAAGTTGTAGGTAAAACCCACCTTACACCCGATCCAAGTGGTGGCCTATATATAGGATGCATTTATGGCATTCTAGAGGGAGACTTCTTCTACACACCTAACTAGCTGTCGACCTCTACCGAGCAATACCTGCCTTGAGCATCGGAGAGCCCTTGTCTATTGACTAACCCTACTATCTTCTCCGAAGCGTCCCTCCTCTTGCAGGTGTGTATTTTCGGGTAGAGGCGAGTCTAAGGAGAGGTCAGACAGTGCGCAGCCGCACGTGGGTGTTGATCCGACGCTGGACCTCGGTAAGCATCAATATTTTGGCGCTAGAAGGAGGGCACCTACGCCTTCATCCAAAATTCAGCTACATTATCTCTGACACCCGAGATGACGACTCGAGGCAACGCTAGAGACGAGACAACCCGACAGGAGGGGTCGGGCGACGCGAGAAATAGGCAACCAAACACAGGTCGGCCTAGAGGCCGTCCCCGGACCGCCAGGTCCCTGTCTGGGGGGCAAAGGAGCACAACCAGGGCCGAGCTCGTAGATGCCTAGGCCGCCCAAGATCCAATCCGGGAACTTATAGACGCAGTACGGATCCTGACTCAACAACTCGCGCAGCAGGCTCAGCGTCAAACTGCACCAGCTCTGCCGCCTCCAGCCCAGGTTGACCAGGCTGAAGGTCGGGTAGAGCGAAGTGCGACCAACCTCGAAGAAGCCCAATCTGAGCAGTCTGTAGAATCCTCCTGAGGAGTCTCAGCTAATAATAGGTTGGTTCAGGAACGCCGTCTTGGACGCCAAGCGGCTCGTGTTCCATCCCCACAAGGTTCTCGAGCTTCGGTATTTGACCGGCTCGGGTCTTAGGGAGCAAACAAGAACCGCCAGCCTGGAGCTGGAGGCCGTGTTGAGGGTGGAGTACCCTGCAGGGTCAAACTGCCCGAAGACACCAATAGCAGCCAGTTCCGAGCGTTGCAGTGCCAAATCGACAAGATCCGAAACTGCATATTTGGCCTAGATGAGATAGGAGCTCAGGACCCACCTTTCTCGGACAACATAATGCGGGCGCCTATGCCACCGAAGTTCAAGGTGCCGCAAATTAAGTCCTACGATGGGACCACGGATGCTGATAAGCATGTCGAACTCTTCCGGGGGCACATACTATTGCAGAACGCCAGCGACGCGACGATGTGTAAAGTCTTTTCACTCACTCTTACGGGCCCAAGCTCCGAGGGAGCAAGGAGAAGCGAAATCAGTCAAAGTTTTACGAGTTCCATAAGGATATGAGGCACAGTACTCGGGAATGCATCCAGTTGAAGGACCAGAAAGAAAGACTAGTCCGAGAAGGTCATTTACAGGAATTTATGGAGCGGGTTATAACCCCGAGGTCCACCTCTGATTCATTGGGCCGAGACGTACAGAACCGACCCAAGACCGATGGTGGGAACGCCTCGGATCTCCCGAATATCGTTCACAAGATATTCGACGGGCCGGTTACCGGGGACATGTCAAGTGGGTGGCGATCTTACGTCAGAGAAGCTCGGCGGATCGAGCGGGGTGAATTCATAAACATGTTCGAGCACATCAACAAGATATGCCGTCAAGAAGACACCCCGATCACATTCACCGAGGAGGAAGCAGATTGACTGATGCACCCCCACAACGATGCCCTGGTATGCGAATTGCCCATTTCCAACAATGTAGTACGGCGTGTTTAATCGACAACGGTAGTTCAGCCGACATCCTCTTCAAACAAGCTTTTGACATACTAAAGATAAGCAACGCCCCCTTGGTCCCAGTCTGGACCCCGCTTTATGGCTTCGCGGGGGAATGCATCCAAGCAACCGGGAATGTCAGTTTGCCGGTGACTTTTGGAGAGGGAGCCACTAGGATCACTCGGGTAGTCGACTTTTTAGTTGTCGACAAACCCTCCCAGTACAATATCATCATCGGCCGGCCAACGCTGAACGGCTTGAAGGCCATTATGTCAACATACCATCTGGCCATGAAATTCCCTGCCGACGGCGGTGTTGGAGTGATACGCTCATCCCAGGTGGACTCTTGAACTTGTTACGCCAGTGTTGTACAAGCAGCCTCGGCCCTGCACAATGGCGTTCTGGTCGTCTACTCGATCGACAAGACCGATCTCCTTGCCGACCCGGCACTGAAGACCTAGTGCCGTTCTCCCTAGACCCTGAAAGGCCTGAACGCACAGTCCAACTCGGATCACAACTGTGACCTGAGATCCGGGTCGACCTAGAAAGGCTTCTTTCTGAGTATCGTGACGTTTTTACGTGGTCCTATAAGGACATGCCCGGCATTGACTCGAGCATTATTAGCCATCGGCTCAATGTACAACCTAGCCACAGGCCAGTGATACAAAAGAGAAGAGCTTTTAACCCAGAGAGGTACGCTGCAATCAATGACGAAGTCCAGAAACTCCTCAAGGCTGGGTTTATCAGAGAAGTAAAATACCCAGAATGGTTAGCAAACGTCGTCCTCGTCAAAAAGGCAAACGGCAAGTGGTGGGTCTGCATTGACTATACCGATTTCAACAAGGCCTGTCCGAAAAGACTGCTTTCCACTTCCTCGGATAGATCAGCTCGTGGACGCCACTACCGGCCACGAGCTTCTAAGCTTTATGGATGCGTACTCCGGGTACAATCAGATAAGGATGGCCGAGGAAGACCAAGTCAAAACCGCCTTTGTTACCGACCAGGGCTTGTACTGC
Organism: Artocarpus heterophyllus; assembly: GCA_025403435.1. Lineage (NCBI taxonomy): Eukaryota > Viridiplantae > Streptophyta > Magnoliopsida > Rosales > Moraceae > Artocarpus > Artocarpus heterophyllus. The sequence continues at coordinate 4,246,080 of CM046353.1, forward strand.
TACGTTGTGATGCCTTTCGGCCTGAAGAATGCTGGAGCTACTTACCAGTGCCTCGTCAACAAGATATTTGCTCGGTTGATTGGGAAAATTATGGAGGTCTATGTAGACGACATGCTAGTAAAATCTGTCCAAGCAAAAGACCACATGGCCGACATCCGAGCTAGCTTCGACATTCTTCAGAAATATGGGATGAAACTCAACTCAACTCGACGAAATACGCTTTCGACATCAGCTTGGGCAAATTCCTTAGGTTTTTGGTCAATCAACGGGGAATCAAGGTCAACCCGATGAAAGCCGAAGCGATTATCGACATGCATTCTCCTCGGACAGCAAAGGACGTGCAACGGCTCACCGGCATGATGGCAGCCCTGTCAAGGTTTGTCTCCCGGGCTACCGACAAGTGCCACCCTTTTTTCAAGGCACTTAAGGGGAGGTTTGAGTGGAGCAGGGAGTGTGAAGAAGCTTTTCAAAGCTTGAAAACTTATTTGGCTACACCCCCGCTCCTGTCCAAACCTCTGCCCGGTGAAGCTTTAACCGCCTATTTAGCCGTGTCAGAGAAAACTGTCAGCTCAGTCTTGGTATGAGACGATGACGGAATCTAAAGACCCGTTTATTATACCAGCCACGCATTTCAAGATGCCGAGGAGCGGTACCCACCACTGGAGAAGCTGGCTTTCGTCTTAATAACATCAGTCCGGAAGTTGCGGCCATATTACCAAGGCCATACCATCAATGTCCCGACCAAGTTCCCTCTTCGGTAGGTTTTCCAGAGTTCGGAGATATCAAGCCGAACGGCCAAGTGGTCTGTTGGACTCGGCCAATACGACGTGCATTTCGTGCCGAGGACGGCCATAAAAGCTCAAGTCCTAGCGATTTTATTGTCGAATTCACGAACGCCGGCAAGGCGACTCCACAAGTTGAGAAGTCACCCATTAAAGAGCCCGATACACCTGGCTGTAGTGAGGGCAACCTTTTCCCAGAGCCGGGCTGGAAACTGCACGTCGATGGCTCTACTTGGGTCGACGAATCGGGGGCCAGATTGATTTTAACAAGCCCAGACGAGTATAAGGTCATCTATGCCCTCCGGTTCGACTTCAAGGCCTCTAACAATGAGGCGGAATATGAAGCCCTACTGGCCAGACTTCGAATCGCCCGAGATCTCAGGGTCAGCCGCATCACCATCTACAGTGACTCGATGCTGGTGGTACAGCAGGTCACTGGAGGATTTCAGGCCCGAGCGGATTCCATGGTGGCATATTTGAAATAGGCAAAACAACTGCTTGGGCAATTTAAGTCTTATTCTTTTAAGCAGATCCCCCGGTCAGAAAACGCAGAAGCTGATGTCCTTGCCCGACTTGCCTCTGGCTTGGGCAGAAGTGACTTGACGTCGGTCCCCATCGAAAGACTGTCCGAACCGAGCATCGTTAAAGAAGTCATAAGCATAGCCGAAGAGCCAAGTAGTACCTGGATGGACCCGATCATCCGATACCTAACCACAGCCGAATTGCCCGATGACCGAGAGGAAGCACGTCGGGTACATAATGGCTCAGCCTGGTATTCGATGATTAGCAGAAAATTATACCGACGAGGCTACACTACACCATGTTTGAGATGCTTGGACCCCAAGGAGGCTGAATATTTGATGAACGAGATACATGAAGGCCTATGCGGCAATCATTCTGGGGGACGTTCTTTGGCCCAAAAGTGCCTTCGACAGGGATACTACTGGCCCACCATGCAGTAGGACTGCGGAAACTTTGCTCGAAAATGCCTCAAGTGCCAGCAATTTGCTAAAATTCTCGGCTCCCACGCCAAGCCTCTCAATCCAGTGACCTCGCCATGAGCATTCGCAAAGTGGGCCATCGACTTGATCGGACCTCTCCCGCTAGCCCGATCGTAATTCATATACTGCATCGTGGCCATAGACTATCTTACGAAGTGGATCGAAGTTGAACCCTGTACCAACATGACCGAAGCCAAGTGCACCAACTTCGTATGGAAAAACATCATTTGCTGGTTTGGGATCCTGCACACCATTGTGACTGATAACGCCAAACAGTTTGAATCATCGGGTCTACGTCGTCTATGCGAGAAGCTCGGCATTAAGAAAGTCTTCTCCTCCCTGAGCTATCCGCAGAGTAACGACCAGGTTGAGGCCATGAACAAGACAATCAAAGACAACCTGAAGAAAAAACTCGAGGGGCTTAAGGGTGCGTGGATTGACGAACTCCCTCAGGTACTCTAGGCAACCGAACAACTGCCCGAACAGCGACAAGCGAGACACCGTTCTCCCTCGTTTACGGGACAGAGGCTGTCATTCCGACCGAAATAGGATTACCGAGCTTTAGAGTTGAACAATACCAGGAAACCTTAAACGTGGAGTTGATGATGACCGAGCACGACCTTCTGGAAGAAAAAAGAAATCGAGCAGCGATTCGTAACGCAGCTCAAAACCAGGTGGTAGCTCGGTATTACAACAAAAGAGTTCAGCCCAGAAGCTTTAAGGTTGGCGACCTGGTACTGAAGAAGGTCACGGCTCAACAACCCGGCCTCGGGTCCTTTGGTCCAAAGTGGGAAGGTCTGTTTAGAGTCGAAGACATCGTGCGACTGGGCAAGTACAGATTAACCGACATGGAAGGGAATCAGCTCGGACATCTACGGAATGCCGAGCTCCTAAAGAAATTCTTTTGTTAAAATTCAGAGCCAGAAACTTCTTTTTGACCTCTGGCCAAAATTCTTTTGTAACTAGACTTACTGAATAAGGCTAGAAAAATCCATGTACATATCACATTAACGGAGTACAACTTTCCTATACTATTTCACCTGAGTAATGTGTTTAAAGGAAAAGTAAATCCAAAATGCCACAACTCTAGCTCGGAGGAAAAGACAATAACTCCCACCAGGGAAGAGTCATCCTTATTAAACTGGGCTGGGGGGCTAGTCGGTATGCCGATCATACGTCTGTCGCTGTACAGAAAATCCTTTAAGTTGCTTGGCACAGTGCTGTGCCCGACGACTCCTACACTTGTAAAGCTTCTTTAAAACTTAAGTAAGTCTAGGGGGGCAACAGGGTAAGGGTAGTCATACGCCGTCTATGCTCTACCCGACCGAGATTAGAAACCTAAACCTGCTCGGATTAATTAACCAAGCAGAGAAGGATAACTACTCGGGTAAGTGCTGCTCGGACAACTCGACAACGGAGTCGAGATTAGAACCTACTCGTTTGGATTAACTGAGCGGGCAAGGCAAACTCGAGCCAACTCTATGGCTATCGAGACAACTGGTTCCCAGCCTGGGATCCTCCCCGAGGAGCACCTAACTTGGGACAATAATGGTTTCTTGACACTAGATGACTGTAACCGGATGTCCGAGGAATACCTCGCATCGAGGTACACCTAAAGCTAAGACTATTAACCCGAGGACACTCGCACTTGAAAAATAATGTGGAAAGTAAGGCAGAACAAAACTACATACAACAATTCGAGAAGAGAAAAAGGGAATTCTTTATTCATCGGGGAGGTACAAGTGAACCGGGCACCTCCCGAGCCCGGACAAAATAAAAAAAGAGAAAAATACAAAGACGTCAATCGGCCTGGGTCTCACCCCTAGCCGCGTCCTCGCCTCTGCCTCTTACGGTGCTCTGCCCATCCCCGTCGTCATCGCCGTCTACCACGACGACCTCATCCTCTTCACCCCGCTGTTGCTCGGCATCATCCTAGTCGGGCTCAACGATGACCGACCAGTCGAATCCCGCTACCTCAGGTGCTTCTCGATCAGGTGCTCGCGTAGGTCTGTCATGCCATAGTAGTAGAGATCGGTATACTCCGAGGATATTTTGAATTCTTCGACTGCACTGGCCAGGCGACCAGGGAGCTGGGCCACAAAGTGTTGGTGCTCCGCCTGCAGGGTCGTCAACTGCCCCTCAAGCCGTGCAGCCCTATCCGTCGCCTCCCTGAGCTACCTCATTGCCTCCTCGGCCTCGACCTTAGCCTTCCGAGCTTCCTCTTAGGCTCGTGAGAGGGACTCCTTGGCTTGATCTAGCTCAATGTTCTTGTCATTGAGCTTCTTGTCGGAATCCAGCTTCCTGAGGAAGGTCTTCTTATGCATCTCCTTCTGCTTGTGGATCTCCCTCATCCCGGTGGAATGCACCATGTGCAGAACGGCACTCACCTGCAAGATAAAAGGTGTTAGTCCTCGACAACATGATAAAAAGAGAATCTAAACTATCGTTTTGCTTGGATACTTACAGAGGCGGCAGCTCGGAAGGCCGTGTTGCGGAGACTCTGGAAGTCCTCCCCCTGGATGTTCATGAAGAAGTCATCCTGAGGAACTGCATCTCCGAGGCCCTCAAGAACAACGCCACGGTAGTTCAGGCACCTTCTCTGCAAGTCCTCAGACGAGCCTCTGGCGGCCTCGTCTGCTGGGGTGACCTCTGGCGAGGCCCTGGTCGGCTGTGGCAGAGGTGGCGGGACATGGATTGATGTGGAGACCTACCCGGTGCGGGTTGGAAGCTCGGGCCTCGGCATCCGTTTACGCTTTCTCCCGGTGTCAACGACCTTGCCCTTCTGCTTCCTCAAGCTTGCCATCTGGGCGCGTCTATCAGCGTGGGAGGTCGGTGCCGTCATTTCTGCACAAGGAAATGCAAAGTCAAAGCGAGGTCAGAAAAAGTAAAAGAGGACATTAAAAATAAAATCCATGGCTGACCTTCGATCCGGAGCTGACGAGACGGGTATATGAACCTAATTACATCCTTGATGTCTTCATCGGCTACGGGTGGCCCCGCATCGAAGGAGCCACTGGACGAGTCCTCAGAACTAGACGAAGAAGGCTCCATCGTCGGCCACCCGGACCGGGAAGTGCTTGGCCTTGGAACGTCCTCAGCACTTGGACGAGTAATTGTGACCTGCCCAGCCCCCCGGGCAGGACGGACAGCTTGGGGAAGACTGCTGGACTCCTCGAACCAACCGTAATTGGATAAGGTGTCCTTCTTGAGAAGGAAGGACTACCGCCTGGTCGACTCCGGCTTCTCGAACAGCTCATCAACCACCCTGATTACGCGGCTCGAGGCCCAGGGACGCTTGGTCCAAACATGCCCCTACTCGAACGATCTCGGCACTTGCTGATTCTTAGGGACGGCCTCACCGGCTCGGGCTAGAAAGTTTCCCCCGATGTAGAACCACTCATACTTCCATAATTTGTCCGAGTCGGGGTTGCCCAGGATAAAATTCTTCCAAAAGCTGGTGACGTAGTACCAGCCGGACTGCCGAGGAAGCTTCTTCATCTTGAATGCTTGCTTAAAGGCCTCCAGCGGCATCTCGGTGCTCCCGTGGTACTTCCATAGAATGTACATCCCGATCAGCGACCTACAGCTGTTCGGGTTTAGTTGGGCCAGGCACACGTTGAAGTTGTTAAGTGCCCAGCGGAGAAAGGGGCAGACGCAGCCCAGCCCTGAAGAACTCGGCGTAAAGCGTGATGTATCCCTCTGGCGTGTCTAAAAGTGAATCTCCCTCACCGGGGACGACGAGAATTACGTCGTCCGGGATGCCATACTCGGCGCGTAGGTTCTCCAGTTGTAACTCCGTGATGACGCTTGTGTAGCCCGCTGCTGAGGTTTGCCCAGGCTGGGTTAACCGATAAGCCGTCACTCTTCGAACGCGGGTGACCTGGACCCCCTGCTCCATCTCCTGCTGCTCTGCCTCTGCCTCTGCCTCCTCGGCTGCATGTTCCTCGTCGGAGACGTCAACCGTGCTCACCCATGCGACTTGGACTGGGGCCCCAACATTTCGACCGGAAGTGCTCGGAGCATCCTCGCGGGTCTGAAGCTCGACCCTCTCCCTTGGAAGAACTCGGGACGAGCCCGCTGTAGCCGCCCTGACATAACGGTCTTGCTCCCTGGAAGGCCTAATGAGCCTTCACCCGTCCAGCATGTTTAAAAATTCCTGTTCGAGTACCGTATGGGAGTTGACCCTCAGGATTTGCTCTAGCCGGCTGGCCCCGTCCCGTCTCGGGGACGCTACCTCGGCGTCGGACTGGGTGGTAGAGGAACTACTACTCTCCGTGCTATTCTCCAACCAGGAGACCTCTACATTCTGGGAATCGGACAGATCACTCATTTTCACTCAGGAGAAATTACCTGCTAGTGTTCTCAGAAGCTCGGGAGATACAATCCTCGGCTATACAGCTTGAGCTCGGCAGCTAAAACTCTTCGAGTGTAAAATTTTTGAAAGTGAAGTGCAAATTACTGAGATGGTGGCCCTATTTATAGCCATTTTAGGTGGGAAACTTGGGCGCGAAAAACTAAGACGCGCGATCATTACGCCTGTCAGGCGGCGCAGACGACCACGATGTGACACGCGTCCCCCGGTCTGATCCGCGCGTCTTTTTGCCTCACCCCCCTTTAGAAGTGTCGCTTGGCCTTCTTCCTTCGAGCCGACCTCACCCACTCGGCACAGTCCACCCGGCCGGACACCGACCAGGTGAACTGGGGGGCTACTGTTGAGGGTGAGCTCGGCTCCACCGTCGAGGACACTAACTTTGGTAGTCAGCTAATAAGCTCAACAGAACCACCGAAAAGCTTGCTATCGGCCCCCGATGCTTTATGCTTCTTCTCGAGGTGCCTCTCAAGCATCCAAGGCTGCGCCCTAAGAAGACTGCCACCTCGAAATGTACAGTAGCTCGGGTCGGACCAACATTACTTACAGGCAGGCTGCTACTCGCCATTATAAGCCAACACAAGGCAGATGCCTAGCCGTCCGATAGAGTCCAATCCATTGGGCGATGGGCACGACACTTGTTACCTACTACCTGACACACCTTGATGTGACACCCGGGTTGTGGGCAAAACCCACCTTACACCCGATCCAAGTGGTGGCCTATATATAGGATGCATTTATGGCATTCTAGAGGGAGACTTCTTCTACACACCTAACTAGCTGCCGACCTCTGCCGAGCAATACATGCCTTGAGCATCGGAGAGCCCTTGTCTATTGACTAACCCTACTATCTTCTCCGAAGCGTCCCTTCTCTTGCAGGTGTGCATTTTCGGACAGAGGCGAGTCCAAGGAGAGGTTAGACCATGCGCAGCCGCACGTGGGTGTTGATCTGACGTCGGACCTCGGTAAGCATCAACAGGTCCACATATCACATAGTAAATGAAAAGAGTGTAAGAGAGAGAGAGAAAAAATACAGCTAATACTTCTCTAATTCTTTTAGAGCATGCAGTAGTCCATAATTCTTCACATAATTAAATCGACGATGGAATTCTAATGAAATGTATACGGGGATAGAACATGCATCGAATTCTCAAAAGGGAAAATAGATTAGACATATTGACAATAGAACTAGTTCAACAAATCCACTAAGATTGATGGAAAGCTCTGATTGATCAAGACCAAAAAGGTATATAGTAAATCAGTTCTAACAAAAAAACTTTTGGTTTGTACAGTATAAAACTCTCACATGCTACAATGATCAAAAAGATTAAACTACAGTGTAAAGCACTCACATGTTATAGTTTTCGGTTTAAAAGCTACAGTTCTAATCATACTTCCCAAGTACCCTACACCAAACTCAAATTATAATGGTCACCACGACATCATAAAGGACTAATTCTAGTGGGTTGTACACAAAACAAAAACCAAAAAGTGAGAAAACCACTCTTGTTGTTACAATCTAGAAACAAAAACCCAACAACAACAAACATCTATAAGGCAAAAATGCATTTATTTTACTATCACTAAACAAAAATAAAGCACTAACACAACAAAGGCCACTTGAATCAATCCGACCACCACGAGTGGAGAGACTTAAAAATGTTGCAACAACCAGAGTTAGAAGATTAGACAATGAAGCGGTCCTTTGTAGGCACGTGAACCACTTGTTGCCGTCACATACATGGAAGCCACTCGGAAGAGTGCCACAGCGAGGAGAGCATAACCCTCAAGTCGTTAACTCCACCCTCAAGTCGCTAACTCCTAGTGTCCCACAAGCCTCGCGCCGACCAAGCAAGTCGCACGACCCTCTCCATGGACCTCTAGCCTTTGAAAACTCAAAGATTCCTTGCAAGCGAGAAATCAGAGCCACTGTTTTACTTTTCGTCTACGATAGACAACACCTCACCACCTCCTCAAACCCACACACAGCAATGTCAAAAAGGCCTCAAGATCACCAATATCTATTTGTAGACAAAAGCACTTTCCTAGCTACAATATAAAGATCTTAGCAACTATACTTACAGCATATAAAATTGGTTGAAACATGTCCTAAAACCATAGTTAAATAACCCGTATTTTTAATAAGGTGTCGATTTAAACTTATCAAAACAACTACAGTACAAAGATTTCAATAGCTAAACTATTTGAACCTCTCAAACACAATGTAAGTTATTGTCGTAAATTATAAAAAATGAGATAAGGCAATTAGTTTTCCTTTTTTCCCTTCTATCTCAGAAAAATACAAATATAGATTTTTTAATTCTCTTTTAAATAAAAAGAAAAAAAAATACCAATTATGTTGGAAGTGCTACAACCCGAAAAACAGGCGGCGCATTATACACAGTCGGAATATTGAAAAACCCGCATCCAAACATCTCTGCACTACGTCAGCAAAAACCCTAATCCCCAGTCTCTCATATATAAGTTCATTTTCATCAGAAACTACAAAAAAACCCTAAGGCCAAGAGAGTCCGTGAGTCAGAGAAAGCCGGCGGAGATGCAGATCTTTGTGAAAACTCTAACCGGGAAGACCATCACCCTCGAGGTCGAGTCGAGCGATACCATCGACAATGTCAAGGCCAAGATTCAGGACAAGGAGGGTAAGCTCTTGAAAGCATCAATTTCCATGGTCGATTCAATTTTGCTCTAGGTATTTGCGATCATTGACTGTAATTTTGGTTATATGGCCATTTTTAAATTTTAGGTATTCCTCCGGACCAGCAGAGGCTGATCTTCGCTGGGAAGCAGCTCGAAGATGGTCGTACTCTCGCTGATTACAACATCCAGAAAGGTTAGCATTTGATATTCTTTCTTCTTCTTAGCGGACTTGTTTGGATGGCGAGAAAGTCTTGGAAGTGAAGGAAATTGGGTTAGGCTATTATTATTTGAAAAAATTGTTGTTGATCATGACTTTGCAATTTATTTTTGTCATTTGGCAGAGTCAACATTGCATTTGGTTCTGAGGCTCCGTGGTGGGATTATTGAGCCATCTCTTATGGCGTTGGCCAGGAAGTACAACCAGGAAAAGATGATCTGCCGCAAGTATGTTCCAAAGTTTTTAAGTTTTTATTATTTAATTTTGTGCATGATTTGTATTATGTTACGCTATATTCTGACTCACTGGAATTTTGTTACATTTCTGCTTTGTTCATTTGTTTTATATTACGAGCACTTGCTTGAGGCCAATGTTCTGCTTATCGTATGTATGTGTGTATATGGCACTGAATTGTTTCGAGATTGATTGGATAGCAATTGTTTCTATGTTTGCACTTTTCAATGCATGGCTGTCTGGTTCATCGAATTAGCAAATGATGTTTTTAGTTTACAGAAGTCAATTCATTCTTAATCTTTCGTATCGCGTTGCTTTAGTGATCAAAATATGCCTGAAATTGCATGTGAGGGTGTCAAAACGTGTGAAATTTTTGTTTTTTCATGTCTTAGACTGAACGCTCAGGTTTATCTTTTGGATCATTTTTTAAGATGTTTGGGTACTTGGGGTTGCAAGTAATTGTTGGAGATTGGGAATAGAGGTTTAATATCTGATGTAAAATTTTCAAGAACTTCTTGAGTTTCAGTTTAACCGTCCATGCAGTTGTATTCAGTGGTTGAAAGTTCTGGAAGAGACTGTTGTTTTTCCTTAGGATTAGTGCACCATTTAGGGCACGCAATAACGTTCCTTTGGAAACCAATCAGAAGATTATATTTAAGTGCAAATTGAGAGACGTTTTGTTCCTCCATCAAAGAATCTTTTGGTTTTTGCGCTTCAAAGAATGTACATTGATCACTCATTTCTTGATTTAATGAATTTTTGTTGCATTTTACCAGACTCATGTTTCATCTGCATTCCAGCATTTTATAATTTTTACTAGGACACTGACAATCTTTGGTATAATTGTTCAATAGGTGCTACGCCCGCCTGCACCCTCGTGCTGTCAACTGCAGAAAGAAGAAGTGTGGACACAGCAACCAGGTTTAATAATTTAGGAGACTGGCTTTCGATTTTTCAATTTTGTTGGAATATTTAGCTTATTTGTTTGTTTACACGCATTTTATTTCTTGCATTGCAGTTGAGGCCAAAGAAGAAGATCAAGTAGATTTTCAATTACGATGAAGAGCTTCTGATCCTATTAGAGCATTGGTTTTGTTTTGTTTTGTTATCATAATTCTAGGAATTGAAAGTTTGTTTCGAGCATTGCTTTACTGGGATAACTTGCTTCTTATTTTACTGTCATTTGAACCTTCTCCATGAATGGTAATTTTCAGACTTTTGAGCCTTTATTGTGTCAATTCAGTCTCGTATATTTTTTACATCCATATGTGGGTGTGTTTGGATACTGTTTGCGGCTGATCTCTAACCCCTAAGCACAATGTTGATTTCCAACGCCAACTTATTGTTATTGTTATTCTTATGGTTACGATAGGATGGTTCATTTAATTGATCCACGGCATATGATATCCCGAACGCATCGTTATTTTGAAGTGAAATTGGTCAGAATGTTTCAGAATTTCAAAAGTTGGATTAAAAAACGTTTTAAATCTAGGATCGCTAGCTATGCATTGGGCTTCTTCAAACGACTCGCGCCCTTTTTGCAATAAAAACGGATGGTAAATTCTATACCGTTAACAGCATCTTAATTGTTTAGCACCTTTTTTTTTTTGGCACAAAAAATGGATTTCTGTAAGAAAAATGTTGTATGACCTTACAGTTATCGTCTTGTCAGGTCTTATATATTAAACTAGGACATATAGTCAGGTCTTATATATTAAACTAGGACATATAGTCTTGTAAGTAAGAGTGTTTTAAGTTTTAACTTTACAAGATGAAAGGTATTATGATTCCAAACGCCCAAACTGACCATACATGGCATATTTAGGCGTCATCAGTCATGCAATTCCACTCAATCAAACCCAAAAATTGTGAGACAATGTGCCAGATGTTTTGTTACATGTTATTTACCTTTTTATACCTTGTATTTTAAGATTATTCAAACAATATATTTTTAGTTTTCAATCTCATCAAATTTATATATTTAAATTAAATTAAATATACAAATTTATATCTATTTCCAACTAATCTTTAATTTTAATCTAAAAAATTGTTCAAAATACCTTTAAATTAAAAAATAAGACAACTTTAAAAAATTTTAAAAAATTTATACTAAGGCTTTTGCCTTAAAAAATATATAAAATGTTTTCAAAAATAAGTATTTTATGTGTTTTTATTTTTATTTTCTTCTTATTTTTTAAAAGTTTTGATTTTAGTCTTTTTTTCCTCTTTTTTACTTATAGATAATTTGGTCATTTTAAAGATCAAAATTAACTATTGATTAAAATAAGATGTAAATTTATATATTAAATTTAATCTGAAGGTATATATTAAATGAGATTAAAAACCTAAAATATTATTTTTTGACTCAGAAGACATATACTGATAAATATCCCTTTGTTATGCATTGATAAGAGTTGACTTCATTAGGGACATCTAATCAAAACGTCAGCAAAGTCCGGAGAACGACACAGCAAGCCTCAGACGTCAAACAATAATGCAACCGTTTCTGCTCCGTATAAAACTTATTACAACTTCAAATTACCGATGACAACTTCAACACTAATTTCTATTTTCTACCAAGCAATTTCTTTTTCTGTTTCTATTTTCTTGGTTTCACAGTCGATACAAAATGTTTTAGTAGAAAAATTTCTAATAACAATAAAACAAAAAGTACAGCCTAATATTTTCACTGTAATCTTCCGTTTGCTAAGGAAGATACGGTTCTCTTACTTTGCCTTGGTTGGTACTTCTCATAGCTTGAGTTGAAGTCTTCTTGGTTAGCCTTCAGTTCTAATTTGCAAATATCATCTATTTGAAAAGAAAACGTACACAAAATAAGCACCATGAGATGGATATCTTCAGGATCATATGATATGGCTAGGAAAAGATGGAAATAAAAGGATAATTCTGTGATAGAGTGCAAAATATTGATATTCTAACTTCAGGCTCTCCGAAGACAATAAT